>OY756151.1:1510579-1893120 GCA_963576785.1 Chlorophyllum brunneum
GGGGTATTGAACCGGTAGATGCAATAGATGATTGTGGTGGTGACATATGTTGAGCGGGAGGCACTTCTGATGATAGCACAGGTTGTCTCTGTCGCGGTTGGTCTTCGAAGGAAATATTGGAGGGTATGTGTGGAACTGGTGGGGGATGTTGGTCACGGGAAGAGGTGGTCACCCCTAACTGTGACCCTGACGACAACATGGAACTAGGAGAGCCCGAACGTGCCCTCTGACGCGGCAATGTTAAGGATACGTTGTCCGAGTTGAGAGGGAACGGGACATCACGACCACGAATACTCTGCGATCCTGTTTGTTGGGTGGATTTGTTCAGCGAGGGGGAAGTGGGTATCCCCAAAGGAGAGGAAACGGAAGGAGATCTCTGTAGGTGACATTGAATATCTACAGAAAGGTCGGGTTTGACATCTGGCGAGCTTCCAGCGCGTTTGCGCGTAGGACGTTTTACCTCTAAGGAAGAAAGCCCGTATGAACTCACGGAGCTTCCTGAGGCGAATGGATCAGCAGAACGTAGCTCTCTGGGAGGGGTCACAATAGGGAGCGGCGTTTTTAAGGATGACCGCTTTGCGATACCACCGGATGGAGGTGGGGAACGAAATATCTTTGTGAGCCTTTTCGCTGACCTCGATGCCCGCTTATACATCGCTTTGAGCTTCGTTTTTTTCTCCTTTGTATGATCTTCCAAGCCCGTACTCGTATCTACCATATCCCCAAGACTAAGTGTAAAGTTCTGGTTTGAAAGCGTGGTGAGGGCAGAAACCCGGCCCGAGTCGGGAAGAATTTTAACGGAATCGGGTGTATGTGCGCCAGTAGAGGAAGAGTTTTGTTGAGTGGCGGTTGGGGTTGGTCGACGAGGCTGCCGGTATGCTAGCGGACTCGGTACGTTTGGTGTACCTCGAGTTGCAAGACTGGACAATACTGGGGGCTTGTTGGAGTCCCAGGCTTCAGGTCCCGCCCAAGAATCCTGGCTATAGACACTCCCACTGGATAGTACAGAATGAGGGGTCTTTCCAGGGACAGCCAACGTCGATGAGGCGTTAGGTGATTCCTGTATACATAGATTAGTATACACCATACGATACCGAAGGCAAAATCAGGCTCACCCGATAAACGCTACCTTTAGCAATCTCTCTCTGTACGTCCGCCGCAGGAGTATCATGCAACACTGACGATAGTGCCAGACTTAAGCGCGCCGCGTTAGGTCTCTGAATACCTCGGATGAACTGGTATTCCATCACCACTCTGACAAAGAAGTAAAGGAAGGGAAAAGAATGAGTTAAGATGAGGTGGGGGGAACGCTCTGCGTACCTGCCCCAACGGTCCAGGAATGGGACATGTTTTATGTCTTCCCAGTGGCCGAGAGAGCTGGAGCCTGGAGGCCGAACATTTGATCGCTTAGCGACGGCCAAGTTACAGAATCAACTTTTGAACATGGTTAATAGCTCCACATGGTCATCCGCACAGGTTTATTGATGGACACTCCCTCCTAATTTATTTTCCCATTTTACATCAGATTTCAGCGCTATTGCCTCGGAAAAAGAGCGTAGGGAGGCGGAATGATGGTGACACACACTTCATCGCATCAGAGAAGGTTATTAGACCGAGGTTCAGGAGACGGTAGAGCGCATCAGCACGGCTAAATGTCCAGGGCTCGAGTAAGTTATCGACGGACAAAGCGAAAATTCATGGGTGGAAGTTGAGAGGAAATCGTACAACACGTATTTTCGTAACCCGGAATTTCGTGTTAGATGATGATGACATAATTTTTCTTCTTTCCCAGTCACAACTACCCTGCAATACACAGAAACGCCGCTCGGCCAGAAAATTGTGGCCAAGAGCAGCGGAATATGAACGTTGGCGCAAGGTGCTAAGCCTACTGGGCAGATAAACGCGTTATGGTTTTACCGTTCCAGGTTCCGTGTGATAGAAAACGAATACTCGAACTATCTTCTATGATTGAGATGGCCCCTTGAATCTTCTCTCCGAAAAACTTCGCACCACCTCCGACTGCCAGTGAATATCGTTCGTCATCCCTTCGCCACAGATGGGACCGATACTTTCCGATCTACGCGAATTTGATCTCCGGCTTCAACCTCTCTCGAATTCCGGAACAATTTGCCCACCCTCTGTTACATTAATGATAACAAATGACTTAATGACCGTGTCCCGAGTGTTTGCATTTCTAGGACCCTGGTGGCATACAGAATTATCCCAAAGGTAATCTAAGGGCCCTCTGAACCCGTCTCTCGGATAGTGTAGCAGTGACCCATCGACAAATACACTACACGGAATATACGGAGTGAACCTCGACGACGATTAGCACAAATTTAACAGCAACGCCGTTGCGAACCAAATCGGCTACAATGCCCCAGCTACCGGTGAAGCTAATCATGCTTCGGCCTTCTCCGCACGTCATTGCACCGTATGACAAGAAAAATTTAGGGTTCCAGTGACAATAACAAGCTGAATGGTGAGGATATCCCCTGTCCAACTCTGTGACGCGTACCACGCTGACACTGGACCAAGATCAAGACCCGGCCAAAAATACCTTCACAGACGCGGGCCAAGTCAACGCTCTGGTCCACCCAATTTACACCGTTGCGAACTTGAGGTATGGAGCTTCTCTGTGCCCAGCATCTATTTTTGCTCCTCTGTTACCCCCCCCTTCGCGAATTTGGTCATCATTCATCGGAAGCGCGGAACATGATTCATTGCATAGCATGATGACGCTATGCCAACCTGAGCCACATCTTGAGCTCAATCATGCACATCATCAATGCCTATATCATCATCAATCGATGCTGTCAGACCATAAACAACACTAATTGCACCGGGTGCATTTCGAAAAGAAACAGTCTCTCTGCTTGAGTTGGCACTAAGTCACACATTATCACTACCACCGACTGTCCTGAAGATATAATACGAACTACAAGTAATCAGAATCGAGAGAGAATAAATAGTTAAGGGTGGGTGGGTTCTAGTAACTTGCAATTATGATTGCAACCTAACCGACTTGGAACGTGGGGTTAATGACAAGCTCATGATGAAATGTCCTGTGTTGAGGCTTTGGCATTGTGTGTGATTCGTCGACCAATGGACAATGCTGTTGTGGATCCTCAATGTACTAAGCGAGCCGGTCCGCTGGAGCACATACGAGACCACACCGTGATTGTAATACTTATAAAGGAGTGTGAGAGTTTTGGCTGGTTAGGGGTACAAGATCCGATTGCTCACTTCGAGACGTATCACTGATTTACAAATGACCTACCGCGGTATGCACTACAGAGTTATTAACACTGGCGGACTAGTGGGGTGCTGATGATTTGCGTAGCGCAAGAACACGTCCGTAGAACCTTTGAGCAGCTGGTGGCCCTCTTACCGGGGCCAGATCGTGCCAAGGTGCGAGATCTCGATGTGCTCGGGTGACTTCCTCTCGTCCAACTTGTGCAATACAGACACAAATCCTGCTCATTCCGGGCGAGGTCACAGGCTATCGCCATGATACTGATAGAGAGCTCTCCTTCCGTCAAGAATCCAACTTCTTCTATCTGACGGGGTGCAACATACCCTCGTCAGTCCTGCTCGCCGTCTATCAAACAGGCCCTACTGTTCCTGGGCCGACCACTACACTCTTTATACCTGAAGCCGAGGAAGCCGATATCATGTGGTCCATTCCTCCACCTGATCTCAAAATGGCCCGAGGAACCTTTGACACTACGGATATTGAGTACCTCGCATCATTCCCTCAAGTCATTAGCACACTTTTGAAAACTGCCCCGGATGCGCTGGTACATACCCTCCCGAGGAATTCGCCATTATTCCCTCAATTATCTCCTCAATATATCGGTTATTTCTCTCCGAATGACACGCCAATCAATGACCAGTACCTCCTCGCAGCACTCCAGCGTACTCGTCTTATTAAGGATGCAGATGAACTAGCGCTGATCAAGAAAGCGAACCAGATAAGTTCACGTGCACACGAGACCGTTATGCGAGTCCTTGGTCTCGCTGTGAAGAACAAGATCTCGCGAGGAGAAGGTGCAGGAGTTATACGACCTTTGTTACCTGGAGAGTGGTTGATCGAAAAAGAGGCTGAGGCTGAGGCAATTTTTGTCGCTTCGTGCCGAAGAGAAGGGTGAGTCCCAGTTGGTTTCTTGCATGGTTAATTGCTGACTATATACGCTCTCCGATTCACAGGGCCGTACATCAGGCATATCTTCCAATCGTTGCTTCATCAGACAGAGCCGCCACCCTGCACTATTGCTGCAATGACAAGGATTTCGCTTGGGGGCCTGTTGGCCCACACGACCATCTAAATAATCATTCTCTCACCCAGCCTTCTTCTCATCCTCACGTATCCGAACCACACACCCACGAAATACATCCCCAGGTCCTATTAATTGATGCAGGATGCGAAGTCAACAACTACGCTTCGGATATCACACGGACGATGCCTGTCGGTAACAATGGCAGGTTCACACCCACATCTGGAGAGATCTACGACCTCGTTCTCGCTATGCAAAACGCTGCATTCGGTCTCATCAAACCCGGCGTACACTGGGATAGAGTCCATTTGGAGTGCCACAAAGTCCTTGTAAGAGGATTCTTAAAGCTTGGTTTGTTCAAGAATGGGACGGAGAAGGAGATTTTGGATAGTGGTGTGAGCGCGGCATTTTTCCCTCATGGTCTGGGACATTCGTTAGGTATGGATGTGCATGACGTTCCGGAGGCAAGTAAGCCAACGAAGAACGAGACGATACCGAGGGAGGATATTGGGAACGAGAAGCTCTACCCAGCTCTCAGACTTCGTTTGCCCTTGGAAGTCGGGATGGTAGTTGTGAGTTTTCTTTCTTTTCTTTTCCTTGGGTGTCTTCTCCCCCTTCTCCCATCACTTAGCGGTTAAATGAGGGTTACTGATTTTACGTATACACAGACCGTCGAACCAGGAGTCTATTTCCACCAGCACCTCATTGCGCCTGTCCGCGGTTCCAAGTACATCGACATCGGGGTGCTAAAGAAATACGAAAACATGGGTGGTGTGCGGATTGAGGACGTTATTGTGATCACAGAGAATGGGTACGAGAATTACACGACAGTCAGGAGCGAGAGGAGCTGGGTTGAGGGCATCTGTTCCGGAGAGTTGTAGAATGGTGTAATACTAAGGACATAGTTGAAAGCTGATTTGTACTATTGTAAAAAAGATGACCTCCGCAGTACCGTCATTATTTAAAAAAACCAGACAGTCCCTCTTGAAAGACCTTATGATCTTGAACCAGATCGGAGATGTGGTAGGCGCGATAGTACTTTAACTTGAGGTCCAATTCATTGTACCAGTATATCTGTTTATTGCCGCGGCCGAGTACTGCAAAGTGAGGTTGACCTCGGAATTCACGACAAGGAGGATATTTGCAAAAACCAAACTGATGAACGTTGATAGAAAATGGAGTCGTAACAGTTTCACGGAACGCATTGTCTCTATTGACTGCGGTAAAAATCAGATCACAACACTCAGAACTAGTAGCCTACTTGTTTAAAATCATCGATTCTAATTCGAGAGAATTCTTCAGCGGCCTGGGGGACTCAGAAGACGAGGATCCCGCTGACATTTTCTACGACACCAGTAGAACCGAACATCTTCGTTTCGTGCTCTTCGCCATCCTTGAACATAAATGTTCGAGTTTTCACCCACATACGAAAATTTAATTCGGTCAGCTGTGGAAATGTATCCTCAAGATAACTCTCATAAGAGACTCGGCCAACAAAAAGAAAAAAAGAAAAAGAGGAGAGGGCATCTCGACATACAGAATGCGGCGTTCACAGGCAACAATACAGTAACTTTATAAACTGAAGTTGGGTCGTTGGTTCATGGTTCGGACCCAATCTATAAATTGCCCAGCCCGCCGGTCCAGTGCCCTCATCACACGCTTCAACCACTCATCTCAGAGTCTCCTTCCTCCCTGCGCGGTTAAAAATGAAGGTGGCAGTAGCTCCGAAATAGATCCGTTACAAAGCCATCTACGCTCTCAGAGCCTTCAAGTCACGACCACCACAGAAGGTTCATCATGTCTTTCCTTCGGGTTTCGGGAACTACCATCGTCAACGAACAAGATGAGGAGATGGTTCTCAAAGGTGCTGGTTTGGGAGGGTGGATGTTGTAGGTATCTCGATGCTCTTTAATGCTGAATTGATATAGATGACTTAGGATGGAGAATTTCATATCCGGTGCGTAACTCATCCTTTTGAAGACCTTGTCGCGTTTACTGACCAAATAACCAGGCTACCCAGGTTGCGAGTACCAAATCCGAGAAGCTCTTGCTGAGGTCTTGGGAACTGCAAAGGCTGAATTCTTTTTCGATAAGGTCAGCTCACATACCACTTTCAACTTGGGGCTGTTAAGCTGACGGTTGATTCGCAATAGTACTTGGAACACTTCTTCGCGGAAGACGACGCGATGTTCTTCTCATCCCTAGGATTAAACTGCATCCGAATTGCAATAAACTACCGCCACTTTGAAGGCAAAATTTCATCCACCTTCTCCCCTTTCCATTCTTATACTTATCTCTAGACGATGATCACCCATTTCATCTCAAGCCCAAAGCCTTCACTCATCTCGACCGTGTCATTTCCATCTGTGCCCAACATTCCATCTACACTATAATCGACATGCACTCAGTACCTGGTGGGCAATCTGGTGGATGGCATTGTGATGCTGGTTCACACCTTCCCTATTTCTGGCGACACAAAGATTTCCAAGACCGTCTCGCGTGGTTGTGGAAAGTCATCGCAGGGAGGTACAAAGAAAACAAGTGGGTGGGCGGTTATAATCTCATTAATGAACCTGCAGACCCTAGCGGATGGGGGAGAACCGACGTCGGAGGAAAAGACGGGCGTAGGCAGTTGAGGTTGGTTGAGGTGTATGATCGCTTAGTCGAGGCTGTCAGAAGTATCGACGAGAACCATATCATATTCCTCGACGGGAATACCTTTGCCACAGACTTCACGCAGTTCCCGGATGACGTTGCCAATGGTAGATGGAGCAACACAGCATTTTCGATACATGACTATGCTGTATATGGCTTCCCGAATTCTCCTGGCGTCTACGTGGGTAATGATGAGCAGAAAGAAAGAATGGCCAAGACGTATGAAAGGAAGCGGAAGTGGATGGATGAAAGGGGTTTATGTGTTTGGAATGGTGAATGGGGTCCCGTTTACGCGAGGAAGGAATTTGATGGAGGGGATTGGGAAGAAGTCAATGAAACACGGTTGAAGGTCGTTAGAGATCAGTTGGAGACCTATAAAAAGGTGGGTGGCCATCTAATAATGCTCAACGTAACTCAAATGTTATGATCAGGATCAATTGAGCTGGTCAATCTGGCTTTACAAAGATATCGGATTCCAAGGCATGGTCCACGTCTCCCAAGAAACGCCCTACATCAAACTATTCAAATCGTTCCTCATGCGTAAACACAAACTGGCAGTAGATGCATGGGGCAAAGATGATACCCACGTCAAATCCGCATACCAACCCATCATCGACCTCATTCGATCAGAGGTTTCCAATGAGCTTAAGAATCTGAAACTTTACCCGCCGCTTTGGACGTTAGAAGAAAGAGTGACGAGGATTTCAAGGACGATTCTCTTTGCAGAATTTATGGTGAAAGAGTGGGCGGACCATTTCACTGGGATGGGTGAAGCCGAGCTGGAGGAACTTGCAAAGAGCTTTCGGTTTGAGAATTGTGTCAAGCGGGAAGGACTGAATCACGTCCTACGACAGTATGCGTAATCTTCAGCTCGTACATAACGTGAAGTCTTGTGTACACCAATTTCAATCCTTTTCCGCAGAATAAGATTACATGGCTCAGCCTACCTAATCACGCCAGGAAGTATTTCTTTTGCTAGTCGAAGACATCATCATTCCTAATCTTCCACGAATTAACGAGTTGACAGTTGAGACGTTGCGATAGTCATTATCACAGTGCTTAGAAGCGTTGATAAAGAGTGTATCGATAAGGCAAATGAAATACACGACGACATCCGGTAAATTAAACTGTGGATTCTGCCGCAGCTGACCTTACGACGTTCTCCATACCTGGTCTTGTAACAAAGTGACACTCGAATGGATCAGGATAACTGTTCTCAGAAATGAGAAAGTGTTTCCTTAGTGATGACAATGGCTCAAGACGCACCTAACAAGGTTCGGCCCGAAATCTGGGGGAACCAACCCATCCTTGGGCGGTAGGATCTCGAAAACCGATAGTAAGTTGCTTATGATGGCAAAGACAGAATTCTCCGCCAACGCTTTGCCCGGACAAATCCTGTTTTACTAGGTTCAGAAGATACCTGTAATGCAGTGGAGGTCTACGCACCGTCGTCCGAATCCGAATGCATAACTGAAGGGATCAACAATATCTTGTGAGTCATCGAGGAATCTTTCTGGTATGAATTCTTGCGGGTCGTATTTTGTGTTAGGTGCAAACGCAATGGCCCTAGCGCAGTATAGCTTAACAGACAAATATAAAACAACTCTGAACTCGAGAAGCTTACCAGACATTTGGCATCACCACAGTTCCTCGAGGTAGGAAGTAGCCATTGTAAACGTCGTCCTCAGCCGCGCATCTGGCAAGACCTTTCAACGTGTGAGATGACGATCTCTGCGTAAATATGAAAGAATCTACCAAGAGGCAATGCTGGGCGCCATCGTAGACACTCTTTGATCACAGCCCCTATGTAAGGCAAGTGTTTGGAATCTGCAATTTTCACTAAACGTCCTGATGGTACCACAACGTCGATTTCCGCTCGGGCCTTTCGTTGGACATCCGGATACAGCGCCATTGCCAATATAAAGACGAGCACAGCTGTATATGTCTAAATGTTGTTCTTTTAGGCTTAGCACCGAGCAGATATGTGAACACAGACTGACCGTTTCAGCTCCAGCTCCATAGAGTGCGCCTGATGTCCACTTTACTCGGTGCTCATGGGCTTTCGCGTCCTCATTTTCTTGCTCCAGGAGATCACGCGTTAGAGAAGACGGTGCGTTTCCCGATGCCTAGGTTTATTGGGCCCAGTAAGCGAGAATAAACAGATTGAAGAGGCTAACAACCCACCATCTCATGTTTAACATGGGAAAGCGGCCGCGTTACAAGGTTGTCAATCATTTGTCGACCAATGTCGGCTTCTTTGTGAAATGGTAGAAACTTGAAGTATTGTACTATGAATTATGTGTTAATTCCTGGGTAAAAAAGATGTTAAACGATATCGTACGGAATGGCAGAAGGTCGGCTAGGAATGCTCCTGGAACGGTAGCTTCACCAATCATATGCATTGTCTCCTCCGCGTCCGTGATGTACTGAAGATGGGTTACAACTAGCATGGGTGGAATTTGAGCAATACGCACGTTGTCATCTGCGTTCTCAACTGTCAAGCCGTATGTTGCTACAAGTATAATGCGCCCAGCGGTTCTAGGAATGCTCAGTGAGATGACAGGCCCTGGATCGAATTGTAAACTTACAACCGAACGTGCGAGAAAAAATCTTTAGGGTTGTCTATGATATCTGTGAGCAACAGAACCGCGAGTTCCTCCTGTATGTGATGGTACTTTGTAACTGCAGTGGGATTGAGAGCGACGTGTGCCAGCTTCCTGCAGGCACGCCATTCCGGTCCATATGGAAGCAGAGGCATACTTTGTCCCAGTCCCATCATTGTGCCGACAACCGTAAAGACAGGTCGATTAGAATAGATGGTGCTCCGCTTCTCCAAAAGGTCTTTGATGGCTTCCATGCTACTCACGACTAGGACATGGTTGCCCAAGCCATGATAATAAATAAGGTCCCCTTCGTCTCTTGAGTAAACATTTATGGAGGGCGAAACTCGACAACTCACCGTAGGTCTCTTTGAGTCTAGTCAGCTCGAACCAGGCTCTTTTTGGATTCAAGCGCCAGATGTTACCAATGACTGGAAACGAGGGGGGGCCCGGCGGCTTGGCTTTCTTTGACTTGACCACCGCTATGAGACGACGTCCCAAAACGCAAACGAGAACAGAGATAAGAAGGTGTGAAGGGCTTGACCAGATGCTGCTAAGGACGCTCATCATCCGTACAGAGGGTTCGGTGAAGGGGAAACAACGGGTTGGTAGATTAATAGGCTTCCTCAACGATCGGCTTCAGAGAATACCTTACGTTTCTAAGGTGGGAAATTAAATGGAAGTTCGATACTGACGGGATCGTATCAGTAGCATCAGGGGATCTGGCTAGAGTTGATGTGTATGCTTTATTCTAGTATTCTGATAGAAGGTTTGTGTGCTTTTACCGGTCAGGGGCGATGGCCTTGGAGCTATTCTGTAACGTGAGAAACCCGGGTACAGTTTCACAAGGATCATTAATCATTAACCATCACCACGAGGTCCATCATTAACGCAACTTAAGACAAACCATTAATTACAAGCGATTGAAATAGATAACCCGGTCCCAAGAAGAGTGCAAATAAAGTCCCTAAACCTCCATTGGATATTCCTGTTCCGTGTAGACTTCCCTCTGTTTAGTAACGACTATTGTAGAAGAAGCATCCTGTATGAGAGAAGTAAGCGCTAAGGAGCTTTCGGGCAGTGATCAACGAGATGGGTAACATACCGCAAGTGTGGTTCTGCCACCCCGAGGAAAGAGGTGGACGCCTCGTATTGTTCCCACTGTATTCCTCCGAGAGTGATTGTCCAAATTGGTGCCAAAAATGGTTGTTATACCACCTTCACCTCGGACGTAGTTCCTCGAGTTCAGGTTGGCCATGAAAGTACTAACATAAAGGCTGCACAGGGAGAACTCAGGGATACAGAAATATAACGTAGTGGGAGATATTTTAAGCTAACAAAGCACATGAGATCAGTTTTCCGAGCCGCACTGTACCGCCACTCACCAGGATTAAGACAGATAGGGCTACCAAAGCTGTCCATGTACCGCTGTTGATGGTCACGATTAAGACGCGGAAAATCATCTTCCTGGTCCTTGTTGGCGTTCGCAGTGAGCAAAACTAAGCTTCAATGTCGAGTTATGAACATACCGTGATAGGTATGGTCCATGGTTCCACGTCAATAGCCATATCATACATGATGCCAGTGTAATATCGACGCAAAAGGCAGCAGCTCGGAGAGAAATATTGAGGTTCTAAAGATAATTAGCTCAGAATGCGACGAACGGCGCATTTTTTGGCCAAATTTACCACATAATACGGTTTTGTTTGCTCAGTCAGAGGTTTCTTTGAGCTGCTTTTGATTGAGCATTGAATGACCACTATAGAAAATTGAACGTTTGCTTACGCTCCGACCCAATAAACTAGTGCCAAAATGTCTCCTCAATTGGCAGCCTTATTCAATGAATCTTACTGACTTACTAATGGGACCGACTGATATCAACCATTAAATCAGAAAAAACACTTCCGATTCGCTCCATGATATTAAACTCACTGAGTTGCCAGGTGGCCAGAATAATCTATATGTCCCTGGTCAGTACAAGTCTGATATGACCGACCGTTCGCTTACCCAAAGACCACTAATAGGCTTGATCCAGAACTGTTTCTTTCCAACTGGAAACGATTGGTATTGTGCTTTATGCTCTGGAAACATACGTATCACCTACACAGGTAAATTCGACGGACAAAGTACAGCTGGACGATAAACACCACAACAGCCTTGGAACGGATAAGCCAGTTGTATCAGCACTCAGTAGCATCACCGACGTACTGTGATGAGGGTGTGAACCTGGTTTTACGCATGATTTCAGTGCGATACCGGCAGAGAGCACCATTATTCACGAACTATTAACCCTCTGTTGAAAATGTATTAGACGCTGGTGCGTATGAAGAGTCGAATATCAATCAACTTACAGATTGTTATCCAAAAGGCCAGCGACCCTTCCATATTCTACAATGAGGACACGAAATACTGTTCAGGGATGAGGACCACGGGTGTTTCCATGATGTGTATGATGGGTTACCAGATGTCAGGGTTAGGGCCGCGTTGACTGTATCTACCACCCTGCCTCGTGATTTAGTAGTGAATTGGATGGGCCAGGGTGGAGAGACATACCACAGAGCTGCCACCTATGCGAGGGAAGCCAGTAAAATATGGACATATAAACTGAGCCTTCAGTTTACTTACGAACAACTTCAGGGATAGAGTATCGTGTTCAAAACTTGGAAGAACAATCAGATCACCCTGCATCAAACATGGCTGTAATACCGTACTTCTTGAAGTAGAGAAAACTAGAAAACCACTCGTATCGATCAGTGAAATTGACTCGCTTGGGCCGAATAGGACGTACACCTGTAGGCTAGATATTCCCCAAACTGCCTGCGACAGAAAGCCTCCTACCAGCAGAGAACCATAACTTGGCATAACATTGAGGATTATTGGATTCTCAAGTGGAACGCCCGAAGACGACATAGCCGCAGGCAATTCAGTTTAGCTTCGGTACGAATACCCTGGCCCCAACTCAATAGCTGCAGGGTTTTAAGGACTCTGGCATCTTGGACTGAAGGCTAATTTTGATGGGGATACGGGTGGGACGGCACGGTCCTGTTGCTGGACGGCTTTAGTCTGGCCGATCTGATGCAGAAATCAGGGTTGTACAAGAAAAACTCAGTCATCATCCAGTTGCAGGTCAGCCTTTGACCCAGAGAACCCTCGGTCAACGCCATCCATGGCATGAGAATCAGAAGAAGAAGTGGGCAAAACGCAGATTGCCATGGTTCTGTAGCGATGACATTGAGATCGATCTGGTGATTCGAATCAATCGTTTCAGTGACGGTGGTCAGCCACGCGTCAAGGCACTGGAGACTGATGTTTGCACAGAAATAACTACCAGCCACTTGCACTTCCATGGTGAAGTCCGCAGCGTATTCTGGACCATTGTGACTGAGCTAGATAAATATGGATGTAGCCTGAAGGCTGGGATCCAAACGTGATTCCGCGGACATGAATGCAGGCAGACTTGGAAGCAAATACATCAACTTGAACCCCTCCCACTTGTACCATCAGGCCAGGATTTCAACGTCAATCATCCCGGGAACCTTTAGAAGGTGATCGTGTTTGTTTATGGAACAAGAATAACAAATTTCCCAGCCAATCTTCCCCACATGAAATTGATAAATATAATTGACAAGATAACCACGAACAGTAGAAGGATGTGCTAAACTTTGAGTCCATATTCCGGCTCTGAGTAACTTTCGCTCTGTTTCGTGACGATAATTGTAGAAGATCCATCCTGTATGGCAAGAATGAGCATTTGAACAGTCAATCAATACCACAAACAACATACCGCAAGCGTGGTCCTACCACTCGAAGGGGAAGGATGAGTGCCTCGAACTGCTCCCAATGCCAGGACTGCACCTCTCCCAGAATGGCCGTTACCACTGCCAAAACTAGTTGTTATGCCACTTTCACCTCGGACGTAGTTCCTCGAGTTCAGGTTGGCCAAGAGAGTACTGAAATAGAGACTGCACAAAGAGAACTCGGGGATACAGAAATATAAAGTCGTGGGGTAGACTTTGAGCTAAGGAGGCACTTAAGTCCAACTTTCTAAATCGGCAAACCTCACTCACCAGAATAAGCACAATCAGAGCTATTATAGCTGTCCATGCACCACTATTGATGGTCACGATTAAAATACGGAAAACCATCTTCCTGGTCCTTATGGGCATTCGTAGTGAGAAAAACGGAGTCTCAATGTCGGGTTATGACATACTGCGATAGATACGGGCCATGGTTCAAAGTCAACAGCCATATCATGCACAACGCCAATGTAACGTCAACGAAGAACGCAGCGGCCCTGAGAGAAATGTTAATGTCCTAGAAAACATATTTAGGAACCGAACGATTAGTATGTGATATGACCAGAATTACCACGTAGTATGGCTTTCCTTGTTCTGCAAGAGGTTTTCCCAAGCTGTGGTCAACTGAGCACTGGATAGTGGAAAAAAAGCGTCGGGAAAACTTACGCCCCAGCCCAATACACTAGCGTCAAACTTTCCATTAATTTAAAGTATTCACTGTTGTTTGAGTTTTACGCACCAATGGGACCCACTGATACCCAAGCGTAAAGTCAGACGGACTTCTACAGCACGCCGCATGAAACTCACCCAGCTGCCAGGTTGCCAGAATAATCTATAGGTCTCTAGTCAGTCCCTGCAAAAATTCATGTAGTAAAGATGTAATCTACCCAAACAACACTCAAAGCCTTGATCCAGAGGCTGAGTTTCTTCTGCTTCCCAACTGAAAACTGTTAACATGTTGCTCTATCGTAGCTGGCCAAAACGGTTTTCACTTACAAAGATAAATCCGACGGACAAAGTACATCTGTACGATAAACACCACAACAGCCTATAAACAAATGAGCCATCTTCACAGCACTTAATAACATCGTCCACATACCGTTATGAAAGTGTGAACCTATTTTTACGCGTGAGTTTTAATCCAATATCGGAACAAGATGCTTATTGTTCACGAACCGTTGTTTCTCTGTTGTTGGGGTAGAAGCCATCAGGAGGTATAGAAATAAACATGAATAGCAGTCAACCTACATGTCGTTGTCCGCGAGGTTAGCAATCTTCCCATATTCCAATACAAGGACACGGAATCCTGCACAACAGTGAGTATATGTTTCCCCGACGGGTTTAATGAGTTACCTGATTTCAAAAGGAGAATCTGGTTGGCGGTGTCCGTCAACCTATCTTGTGCTTTAGTCATATATTGGGTGGACCAGAGTAGGTATACCCTACCACAGGCCTGCCACCTGCGCAAGAGAAGTGAGCAACTTATAAACCGAGCCTTCGATATTCGCTTACCAAGAGCTTCAGGGACAGAGTATCATGTTCAAAACTTGGAAGAACAGTCAGATCACCCTGCATCAAACGTGGCTTTAACACCATACTTCTTAAAGTAGAGAAACCTAAAAAATCAGTCATATTAATCACTGAAATCAACTCCCTTGAGCCAAATAAGACGTACACCTGTAAGGTAGATATACCCCAAACTGCCTGCGAAAGAAAGCACCCCACGATCAGAGCGCCATAACTTGACATAATATTAAGAATTATTGGATTTTCTGTTGGATTGTCTGGAGATGACATAGTTGCTGGTATTGGGCTTCGAAGTGGAGAACGTCAGGGGTTTGACTCAATGGCTTCACCGATTATATAGTGTTACAAATACTGGGCGGGGTGTTAAGCATGTTAAATTGGGTGAAGATATTTATGGATGGGGGCCGTGTTTCCCTGCCACCGAAATCCCCTGGCACTGATAGATGGCATTGTTGCACAGAACTGACAATGATCGCCCACTGAGTTTCCAATCAGCTTCTGAGCAAAAAACATGTTCCGAAGACCGGTGTCATGTGCCTTATAGGCTGGTTCTGTGGTTTGACGACATGGCGATGACAGTGGGATTGATCAGAGGTGCCAAATCAACCGTTTCACAATCATTGCACTATAGAGCGGCTAGAGTCGAGTTGTATTGTTTAGGTGTGGATGCTACTTCCTCCACATGGGTGAGAGCCTGCAACAGATTCTGAAGCATTATGATTAAAGTAGACATGGACACAGTCTCTAGACTGCGAACTACAAGGAGAAACTTTGTTATTATTGTTCCATCAACCTGCATGCTCCACTTCCAAAAGGGCATGTGTTTGTTGAGATCTTGGTTCTATCCTACATCGGAATGGTCCAGGTTGACTGTGTGTGTCAATGCGCTGATTGTAAGCTTATCTATTCCCATTGAAGCGCAACATACTCACCCAACTATTCCTTCCCCCGCGCATTGACTGGAGGGTATAATTTCTTTCCCGTGTGTATCCACGTCACGTTTGACGTTAAACAAGCTGATGAAATATGCGGCAAAGATGAACATCTCATCGAGTGCAACAAATCTTCCCTTGAATTCAGATAATCAATAGAGCATGCCCTTCGGACGAGAGGTTGCTTACGGGGCATATACGCCGCCCATAACCAAACCCGGCCATTGGATCTGGCACCCTCGGATCAAGTTCTCCTTTGTCTGTGAGGAATCTGGTGGGAGAGAAACCTTCTGGAGAAGGGTACGTTACAGGATCGTGGAGAATCGCCCTGCGGGAAAGAGGAAACTAAGAATTCATTATTGCGAAGTGGTTGATAGTGCAGACCAAGTGTTGGGTATAATTTGAGAACCTTTAGGGATAAAATACCCGTTATAATAGTCATCTTGAGTTGGTGAATGAGGGATGGCTACAACTAGTCAGGGTAGTTTACTAGCTTATAGTAAATATACTCACTAATGGGGCTACTCCATCTAATTATTTCCTTGCAGAGCGCAACGATATAGGGAAGGCGGGGCTTGTCGTCGAAAGTGGGGAGTCGATCCGCACCAACAACAGCGTCAAGTTGTTCGTGTGCTTGCTGTTGTACTTTGGGGAAAAGTGTCATAACCAGGATGATGTAACGGAATGCACCGATAGTCTGTGAGTAGATGAGTATAATAAACTCGGTCATCATTCGTATTCTTACAGTGGTACCCGCTAAGCCAGGATCAATCTACCGTGAAGTTATACTTTCAATCATGAAAAGCTCACCGGCATAAGAAACCCCGACGATATCTTTTGCAAACGAAGCCCGGAGCGCATCATCATGAATCGTACTTTCTAGGTGCACCAAAAGGTCATCCAATACGGAACCGGAACTATGAGACTAAGAATGCTATCAGGTTGTGAATCAGAGTTGACGGTCACGAATGCTCATACCCTGCGTGAAATGTACCAATCGAAAGTAGCATCCCGCATTGAGAATCCCCATTTTTTCAAAACTTCAATCTCGCGCCTCCATCCGAGACCGGGGAGGTGGGACAACCAGAGAGGAATGTGTTGGGCTTGGCAAAAGGACGAGTTCAGGAAAAGATATTTTTACACAGTTGAACTAATGGACTTACTCCATGGTAAGACATCGACGATGTTTTCGCTGCTCGCCTTTGTAAAATTTTCTGATCCCCGGTCAAATTCGTTGATATAACTCTCGGTCTCTTTCGGGTCGTCCATGCCGTACATCATATCGAGTACAAAGAAGCCGCTTGCACTGCAATACTTGAGTACGTTGTCGAACACAAAGCTGGGCGTATCCTCACAAACGACAGTGTTCCAGAAAATTACCGGGATCATGGAGAATTCTATGCATGGTTTGATGGGCCATATGAACTTGTTTCTTGTGATAGCGTCGGACCATGGATTGCCGGGTGTATGATTCAAACTCGCGCCTTGCGGGCTTCCAGAATTCAGGTTCGCCGCTAAATGCCCAGTTCCAATGCCTAAATCCTGCGCTGGAAGATCTCAGCTTTTCCAACTTGGGTGTTTGACATGATCTGTCTGAACTTACGCCTCATTTATATATGGTAGTCGGGGTCTAGGAAATGGTCAAAATCTACCATGGGAGTGTATTAGTAGTGTCACTAACCTCGAATTGTAAATGGCTCCCCTCTTTTCGAGAAGCTCCTCTGTTACCTCAACATTGTTCAGGACAATTAATCTTGTTCCCATTAGATTTACGGTAATGATGGGGGACCCTGTCATATTGGTGTTTCAGCGTCGAGCGCCCAAGGTTGGGTAGAGCATACCAATCTCTCTGGACCACTCAGCAAACCGCTGCCATGCTTTTATTGGGGGGACATCTAACAAATTGCCCAAGAGAGGCACACCAGGTGGGGAGGGGGGGTAAACCTTGCGTTTTGAGTTTCTAACGAGTAGATAGTATCCAAATAGGCCCAGCAAGCACACGGCAGAAACTACTTGAAACATATTTGTGACGGAGAGAAGAGAGATGGGCGAGGGTCATAGAATGATGTGTAAATGTTTGATAATGATGTCCGTGTGGAGGTTCTGGGCATCATAGAACTGATTCAAGCTCAAATCAGCTTCTGATTCGGCTGTGTTGACATCTGATATCCGAACGCATCGCCCGGTACGCAAGCGCTCGAGCACGGAACTTCGACGGGGATACCTTGTAAGCTTTACAATAACCTTGCCAATAGATGGCACGTATTACTAACAACCCAGACATAAATTGCTGATGGTCGAACCTACCGGCACACCCTCACTAGCATTGTTCTGGATCACCTGAACGACCCCTTCTTAACTGACTTCCCACCACTTGTTCGCCGTTCTGAGCCTCGGCTATCATTATCTACACACCAAGTCTGGGACGAGGTGTTGAGGAGCGCATTCGCGACAGCCACGCTTGGCACTTTGGCTCTCGATTCCACGCCGCCTCATAATCTGATTCGCAGCATCGCCATTGAGCGACGATAGAGCAGAAGGGGGCTTGGCGTCGAGATCTTGCGACATCCGGTGTCGTAGGGGTCCCCCTCTCCCTCTTGGGCTCGTCTATTCTCTCAACTCCCTTCCCATCCATCCCTGTCCTGTTCGTGTAGGAACCACGATTATGTAAGCTCAGCATCCTGCACAGAAACAGACTCGGCCGTGCTCTTTCTGCCTTTGACCACGCCAGCCATACCTTTGCGCGACCCCCATGAACCAATCATTCACGCCGTCGGCAACCAGACGCTTTCCCTCACATCTTGGAATATCCAGGCCTCCCAGTCAAGGCCCGTCGCTCGTTCCGAACTCATCCTCAACCACATCTTCAAAGGACCCGACCTTCCCGACATTATTTTCTTCCAAGAAGTCGCGTCTAGCGTCCGGGAATCTCTCCTCAGTGACTCCAGAGTACGCTCGAGCTTCCTAACAACCGACGCTGAGGACGACACGTCTTTCAATGGTGTACCATTTGCGACCATGATATTGCTCTCCAGCAAGCGTTTCGCCCCTCTGAGGAGGAGGGGGGCGAATGCGAGGGAGGTTCCAAGATGGTGCTTGACAGCGTCTTCCGCACGGAGCTGCCCAGCAGGTACGAGAGGGATGCGCTCTGCGTGAATATCGCCGCCCCGGCCGCGACTGGCGTAGTCTTTCGTCTCCTCAACGTCCACCTCGACTCCCTCGACTCGCAGTTCAGGCGTGCGCTTCAAATGCACGTACTGGCTAGCCTCCTGCGCGAGCCTGGATGCAGCGGCGGCATCATCGCAGGCGACTTCAACGCAATCCACCCCGATGATCATACCCTCGTCGACAATAACGAGCTGGTGGATGCTTGGGTCGCACTGCACGGGAGCACGACAGGGTCTGATGGAGGAGCTACATGGGGCGTCGGCGTCGAACTCAAGGACGGATTCAAGCCAGGCAGATTGGACAAGGTCGTCATGTTGGGCTTGCGGCCTGACGAGATCCAAGTCCTCCAACCCGGTCTCATCGACGCCTATACACCCTGGAGCGACCACTGCGGGCTGCGCTGCACCTTCACCATCTAATACGGTAAGCAAGTTTTTCTCGCTAGTTCGACGCCTATATAATTAGATCGAAAGCGGTTTAACCATTTTGTACGATAATCCGCGTAAGCCGTTAACACACGCATTGTCGTTGCCTCTATCTCTTGCAATTGTCGTATCTCTCGAATCGTGCTGCAAGCAGATACTATCCGCTACTAGTATGACGATACGATACACTTTCAGATCCACAACCACGTTCTACGTTGATTAGCGACGACCATTTCGTGCTAGCTCTGCACTAAAGTAACTTGAGCAATAAATACCACACTCAGCCCGATCTCAAGCTTAAGAAAATAGTTATCTTGAAAAATTTTTTGCGAAAAGCGAAAAAGTGTCAGAGAGAACTTGAGCTGTCACGTCTTGAGGCTCTTTTCCCTCAAGTACCAAGTACGAAGACTTCAATACGGACAAATCAACAATGATATTTCAAACGTAACAGGCGTGGCAGTATTGGATCAAGAGAAGTGAGAGGGGGGTCGACGATTTACGAGTCGTTAGAAGTCAGAAGAAAGCCTTGGAGTTTGGGATGGAGGTCGGGGAACGCTCATATCGGTGCTGATGAATCGTGTGGCGTCGTATAGAACTTTCATAACAAGACCCAGCGATCAGTGATAATTAACCCACTGGGCTTGCACTGGGCCCACCCATCTGGACGGCTGGAGCCGGCCTATGCGCACACAACGACACAATATGTCCGGCTCTCAAGCACCTATCATCCCGAACTTGAGGCACTCAATCTGTCCGTTTTCGCCCCCTGGCCGAGTGGCCGAAAATCATTCAAAATTTGGATGTAGGCTATATAGGGGGTAATCCGGGGGGGTCCTAACGGCCACCGCTCCATCCCAGCTATCTGCCAAGACGGGCAGTGCATTACCATCCAGAACCCAAGTTCCAAACCCAGATTACAGAAATGGTTTTCATGTGACTGCTATAGCTAAACAAGTTTCTAAAGGTCCCGGATAATTCGATCAATTGCCTATTTCCAGGCGGGAGAAGCGTGAATGAATAATAGTCTAACAACAAGTTTGTGTGTGTGCTCACCGCTTCTGCAACTGCATACACGGTTGCTTGAGTGTGGGCTGCAACTTGATTTGGCAAGACGCTCGCATCGATGATCCTTAGGTTCATGGTACCATAAACGCGTAGAGACGCATCAACAACTCCTGCGCTAAACGTCAATAGGAGAAAATATTGATCGTTGGGATACTCACCTCCTTTTTCAATAGGGCCTACTGCGGCTGTACCAATGAAATGCGATCCACTCTGATATGTTTAGTCGTTTAGTAGGAAAAGCAGCATAGCAAGAGCTTACCGATGATGCATTCCTGATGAAGCTGTGATTCTGGTGTGAGAAATGACTGTCTTCTAACATGGATAGAGCTCACTCTCGAAGGGCATCATCATCTCCAACAGGGGGCGTCATTGCGGTAACGATTGATGAAAATGGGGGTTCACTTCCAATTCTCTGAGCAAATTTTAAAGCGTCTAGAAGAACTTCGACGTCTATACAACAAGGTTAGATTTTGGAAAACCATCAATCAGAGAACCGAACCGAAGTCACTAGTAAAGTACCCAACATCGATCGTGGGCGGTGTCAAAGGGTTCGTGGTATGTATGTGCTATGGAAACATAAGTATCAAGTTAAATTGAACACCTCAAATCGTTCGAGCTTACCACACTTCCTCGGCTCATAGGATGCTGATGGGATTTTGAACTTATAAAAACTCAGAGCCTTGCTGAAAACCACGCACCATTAGTCCTCCGAGAATGGTCATGTATGATTTGTCCGGTTGGGGGTTTACGAGACCCGCGCTCAACGCTATGATTTCTATGAACGACACATTTCCTGCCTTTATCCAGTCCCGTTGAAGACCATATTGGATTGCAGTCAAAGACTGTTGATCGGTGGAACCAAGTTCAGTTTCAACCAAGTTCAGAAGTTCCCCCACGCGCGTCTGATTAGTGACAGATTGCAGAGGAATGTACACTATTGTGCTATCAGTTGCGGCGACGAGTCCGGAACGTGTGGCGTTACTTGGGCAAGGTCAGCCATGAATGTCACGATAATAATTGTGAACACAACGAACTAAAGTTTCTGTTGCTCAGCCATGAACGTTTCGTTCTTTCGCAGAGTATCTAATGTGATAGAGGTTGGTTAAGTTGAGTTGCAGTGTAACGTTCCTGGCGGACTGACCGAAACTCGTAACGTTATCAGCCAGTTCAAATTGAAGCGGGAAGAAGGCATGATCCTGTAGTGTGCAGTTTGAGTTTGAGATCCTAGGGAACCCAGTTCTTCATACCTGTAGATTTTCACCGACAGCGGGATTGTCAACGAGCACGGGAATGTGGAGGTTTTTCAGCAAGCTCGAGTTACCAATACCTTCGAAGGAGTTAGAGACAGTCGTTTTCGTGTATATCGAGACCGATCGTACCCGAAAGTTCAAGTAATTGTGGGGTTTGGATGGTGCCTGCCGCCAGTATGACTTCCTTAGTCGCCGAGGCCTTGAAGTGACTTTTCAGTTCAGGAACGAAGAATTCGGCACCGGTCGCCACTGGTTTCGATTTTCCTTTACGAAATTGTATGCGCGTCACCTGAACAATAGGGTAACTATGCGTCCCGCTGACCAGATTTTAGTAGGATTACCTGAGCCCCAGTTAGTATGTGTAGATTTGGTTGTTGGGGTTGATTACAGTAGAATTCAGTTGCAGCATAAGAACGGACACCCTTTACACGGTCCACGGACAATCGCGTATTATATAAACCTATAGCGTTGCCGTTATCCTGAGAGAATGTCAAAGACCCCGATAACAAGATATACTAAGGTTAGTACTTACGGCTTCTAAATTTGTATTGACCCCAAGTCGGTTTAAAGTACGAACATAATCGGGAATTTCAGCCGAGTACATTTCGTTCAGTGAACCTGAGATGGGACCGTGATAACCACTGAACTCTGGTATCATATTGGTAGATCCTTGTGAAAAACTTGCGAAGGGATCCAGCGGTGACGTCCTTTCGGTTGAACGGAAGTGCGGGAGTAGACCATCCCAGGTCCAATTCTGAGCTTGAGCAAAGAGGCTGAATGCATCGTACTCCGCAGAAGATCCCCGATTGAAGGCCATCAGGTTTTTTCCGCTGGAGCCACCCAACATTTTTCCTCTGGAATTTCTTTATTAGCTTTACCCGGACAGGTCGGGTATAGTAGGAAGGCTTTACCGAGCAACTGTTATATTTCGTAATCCAGCATGAGTTTGCGGGATACTTTCAAAGCCCCAATCATATGAGGGTCCCGATAAGAGGGTATATCGTGCTGTACGTATGGGCATATGAATCAGCATATTGCGTATGAATGAGACCAGATCTAGCCTCACATGGTATATCGACATTTGGATCATTATGACGAAAAGAACCTGCCTCGATGACGCCTATTTGAAGCGGAGTCCGTTGCGCGAGTCTGTAGTGGTTTCTCAAGTCACGGTACAGCAAGGATTGTATCCTTCTCACCTCGATGCTACAAGCATGCCTGCCGTTCCTCCACCTGATAGTCCAGTGTTAAGAAGGTTCTATGACAGGTGCTCCGAGTCAATGACACTTACCGATGATGAGATAGTCATAATGTCTGCCAGCGAACGATTCTACATTGTGATGATTGGGAGACGGAAGGTCCTCGCAGGAGTAGACTTGAACGACGAGGGCGGCAACAACCGTAGACAGCCAGGGTAGAGTTGCCAACATGACCTTCAGTACGGAGTTAGGCACATGTATGCCCAGCAGTCTTATAGAAGGTCACCTCTGTCAGTGGTCGTCGGGGCCTCGTGTCATTTCCGGGTCGATGGGATCGTAGCACGAGACCCTGTACCAAATTTAGAATAATATCCCGTGTTTGGTAGTTGTCCCCGTGATACTTATCACTCATTTTTGCATCAATTCTTGATACAGACATCAGGAATATCTGTCCTGTGAGAGCGAGGCACCAGCAACTATGACAAGGGAGTTAGTTATTCATGGACCTTTCCGTAAACGATGTCATTTTCCAACGGGGATGGTCAGCGACCATGCCTCGCTTCCCCAAGCATCAAATTTCTGTAACCTATAACAACGATGCCGCGAGGGTTCAAAATTCAACGCTCAATATTTAGTCCCCGGAGTTCAAGCCATAAAAAGAGCTGTCGTGGGACCAGCTAACATGATCCAGACTTCTGGGGTGGCAGTGCAATTCCTAACAACAGACCGCGGATTTATGGCATGGATACGTCGCGATGATCTGTCGTGGAACGATGTCCACTTGGCATGCAACCACAGGGCTCTCTAATTCCGTAGATACAAAATATATTCATAGACAGTAAACTCAGATGACCGACTTTATCTAGAACCTGGGCGGCTGGGCAACGTACCTGGAAAAAAGGAGGTCATGAGGACTTGTAAAATATAGCACGATATCACTTACGGTTCCTCTAGATAAGAAATTTCTTCGGGACTGAGGCTCTTGCCGGTGACGATGGATTCCCGTAATCTTCCAGGCTGAATGCACTTTCGTAAGCATGGAGTTGTGGAAATAAACGGGTGCACTTGCCGTGTTCGCCCCTACTACAGGACTGGAAACCTTTGCGACTGACCAGGTCAAGGCCACCTGAGCCATGGTCCATGAGTGTTTCCGTGCGAGTTCGGCAACCCGTTTGATGATCTCCAGATCACATTCGCGAACTTTCTTCTGACGAAAAGTTCCTTCCACTGCCTTCGTGCGATCAGTCACAGCACCGGGTTGCCGAGCGAGATTGCCGTCCATGAGAGGGGAGTACCCCGTGATACCAATACCTTTGTAGTTGCAATACGCAAAGAGCTCGCGTTCCTAAACCACAGTTAGAATTTACAATCCAAGCATAAATCATACCCCTACCTCAGTCCTATAGAGCAAGGAGTGTTCCACTTGAATACACGAGAATGTCGCCCACCCATGGGATAATGCGACGCTATTCATCTCAATGAACTCCCACGTCTTGACGTTAGAGGCGCCGATGTAATGAACCTTCCCAGATTTCACTAAATCATTCAGCGCGTTCATAGTCTCTTCGAAAGGCGTCTCAGCGTCGGCCATATGGATGAAGAGAATGTCGATATAGTCCGTTTGCAATCGTTTGAGGCAATCCTCCACTTGATTGAATATAGCAACTCGAGACAAACCGCCATGATTAACGTAATCGCGAGTGTCCTTGAGTTCAGGGCGGAAGTAACTTGTGATAGTGGTTGGATCTTCGTGGTCGACGAGAAAGCGAATCTTGTCAATGAGCACAAGATTATTGCGGGGAATGTTTTTCTGAGTGGTTCTTAGCGCCGTATTCAGTGTCGTAGAATAAGATCCCACCTGTTTAATGAACTTTCCAACTATTGTTTCACATTCGCCATTGCTAACGCTGTCTCAGCAACAAGTTCTTCGGTAGATCCAGCCATCTCACCTGTACATGTTCGCCAAGTCCCAGGTAGTAACACCCAAGTCCCAAGCTGCTTGAAGAAGCGGGAACGCCTGTCTGGAGAGTTTAGCGCAGAAAGGCTACCTAGAGATGACAAAATGACCTTTTCTTCAGGCAGTGCGATGGGCTGTTGTACCGATATCTCTCAACAATCGGTGCAGATAATGATAAACCCCGACTTACGTTCCACTTGGGGTTCCCGATACCCATACCACCGAGCTAGGTTCCTCAGCTCCCTTGCTAGCACAACCAGGGGAGAGATCGCTTACTATCGGCACTGAAACACGGATTCCTGACTTTCCCAATCGACGATATTCTACTTTGAGAGTATTGTCCGTTGCCGACATTCCGAGTGATTTAACTTTAGAAGATGATTTGGGTGTAGACGGGTTCTGTGATTTACGATTGAGGAAACGGTTCAAGTGCATTGAAGATGCCAGAGGTATTATAATCAGTAAGTTTGCGCTTAGCCATGACTAAGGAGTCCTTCGACGTGGAAAGATGTGATTCCTCCGGGGCGCGCGAAGATAACTTATCTAAAACGTCAAACCGTGCTTGGTGGAATTAAGTCATTTCCGAGGAGGGTGGGGTTGAAAAAACCAGCCGTCGTCGTGGGAGCAGAAAGAAGTGATCAAACCTAAGTACCCACAAATGATTTCTGATGCGAAATGCACCCCAATCTCAGGATAGATGCTAGCACCGGAGGGTTCAATTACCCAGGATATCACATAGGGTGAGAAGCATGACTTTATTCCAGGTCACAACACTACAAAGGTGCAGAGCACTCGGGGAGACTACGATAGTGACTGTCTGAGGATGGGAAATAAAAGTAGCGCAACCTTAGAAAACCCTCGCTATGCAATCCTGGTAGGTCCTCAAAGTGAGTTCGGGGTCATCCCATGCACACTAGAAAAATGAAAACTTGGTAAACTTCTTTACAGTCAAAAAGAATCACGCACCATATGGTTGATGCCGCTAAGAAGCTTGGCCTTGATGAACCCACCGCCATGTGCCGCATCATCGTTCTGGATTGCCCAAGTTGTAAATGGACCATATGACGGGCTATTCTCGCCACCAAAGAAAAAGGTCTTCATGTTAGGAAGAGTAACTGGGAGGTCTTGGGAATAAAGTGCTTGGTACGATGCCAGTAATTGTGGTCCGAAGTTGATCTGGTATGTCATCTCGAGTTCTACTGTATCCGGTGCGTCTATGATGGATCCGCGACCAGCGGCAAACATGCTGTATACGCTTGGAGGGCGGAGGGAAAAGCTGTGGGCCTGGAAACTGAGGACATCGGGGTTTCTAGTAGACAAGTCACCATGTTGGAAGTAACCTGCTACGAATTCTGCAAAAAGAGGTAGTTGGTTGCTTTTGACAATTGTGGGGTCGATAATGGTCCAAGGCACCCAGTTGCGTGGGTCAACGGGAAGACCAAGGATATTCGAACTCGGTTCTGAAGAAATCATTAGAGTACTCCCAAGGGCAACACACCCGAAACCATACCGTGAAGGATAAGCGTACGGATGTACGGCCCCAGTCGAGCACGGGTTTCCGCAGACGCAGAATGTATGTTTGCCACAGCTGAAACCGTAACCGAATTTCCCAGAGACCACCCTACAAGTGCAATTCCATTGTCTTGATGGGAATGTGATGAAGTTTTAAGGGAAATGTGCTCTTGTTGTATAAATTTGTCCATGAACGCCACTAGCTCCAACCCACGGGCGGCATGGAAAGAGGTCTTTTCGGCTTCGGTCCCATTATTTACGATGCGAATTTCTTCGCTCGAGTATAGCGTAGAACCAGCGTAACCACGGCGATTCACTGCGACAAAACGGAGCGAGGATCTGGCCGCTGCCTGGACTCTCTCGAATATTCCTGAATCAATGTCAGGAATAGTACGTGAACCACTGTGAAGATTTCGACCAACCGGAGTTAAATCCCTGGCCATGAACTGCAAAGACAGTGGTATATGGGGGAAGGTGGGGTGCCCCTGAGTCGGTATACGCAAGCTTCGTCCCATTGTCGTCAACGGTAATAGCTCCTGTCTTCAAATGCAGCGCTGCGCTGAGCGCGAGTGGAATGCAGGCGAGCACAATTGTGAGGGAGAGGAATTTCATGAGTAGGACGGTCTGTCAGACAACGAATGCCACCGTCCTCGCAGGTTTATGTTCTTTTTACAGAACCCTGAAGTTTGAAACTTCGCAGAGGAGGTTTCCAGGCAGCTTCTTCGGGGATGCTTCAAACTGGTGTTGCCATCGGCGACACACCCGGACACAGGCACCAATATGTCCCTGGTCAAGCTAATTCAACCTTCGGGGATCATTGTGACTACGATGTAGCGCGTGGTCAAAGGACCGAGTGGTATTACACCTTTCCACGAGCAAGGCACTTCCAGTAACTCCTAATCCATGGGGATCAGGTGGCTGGTTTTACGTGGTGTGAAGGGTAATTCTTCAGGAGGCAGATATATACAGTGACGCATCTGGCATTTGATGATGGAAAATCGACCATGGTGAGAACCCCTGGTACTACGGTTACACCAGCCGGTGTCGCGCGTCATGAGGTTGCCCACACCACCTCCCTGCCAATGACATGTGTGGTACACACGTCATTTATACATAGCAACTTCTTCCTAGTGATCAGATCACTGCGCCGAATAGAAGGAGAGGCGTTAGGTCCATATCACCTTTCGCATGCGTAGGAGCCGTGAGTATGTTCAGATATCATTGATCACTAATTAACCCTTTGCCGTACCCAGCGGCTACGCATCTCAGATGCCCTTCTACCAATGTTTCTCGTGGAATGTGACTTGGCATGACAGGCTTCAGCCACCAACAAAACGCCAATGTTCATCTATGTCTGACATGACTACTTAACAATGAATGTCCACTCGGCCGCTGTAAAGACACCGTCGGATTCCAATCCAAGGACACGTTTACCCTCTTCTCCATTCATTTATCATAGCTTCTTTGACCATGTGAAGTACATCCGAGTTGTGAGTTTCTTATTGGGGTCTTCGAGCTCTCCCACCACCCCGTCTACGATTTCGGGAGTGGCACCGTAGGGAACGAGACCCTCGCGGAGTATCGGAAGGACTCCCTTCATGGCACGTTGCCACCCGGCCGCAAGTTGGTTTTCAGATGGAACTTCATGGGAAACGTAAGCAAAGTCAGGAGATATGGCTGACAACATTTACCTGAACTTTGGCCGGACAGCGGGATATCGAGGTAATGAGTGTTGACTTCCGCAAAAGAGCCGAAGGATCGCAGTTCGGACTCTAGGAGGTGTCCCATACACGGCTCTGCTCCTCGTTCTCGGATGGAACTATGCCACGCATGAAGGAAGATCTCCAGATTTGGCCCAGGGGAACCACCATTATCCCAAAAGCAGTTGTCATCGGGCTCTTCAATGAGAAGCCAGCCACCTGGTTTGATAAACTCAGTGACTGATCGCAGAATATCCATAGAGTGTGGAAGCTGAACATGATAGCTTTAAGTTCAGTAATACATGTAAGATGTCGAAATGGAACAGTTACTTACGTGCATCATTACCAGGCGGGCATGGACAATGTCAAATGAAGCAGGTTCAAACCCGAGTGGTTTTGTAAGGTCTAATAACTTGAATTCAAGGTTGGGAGGTAAAGGCCTTCGGGAAATCAGGCGAAAGTTGATACAGTGTCAAGAGACCTTACCGGTCTGGTGGTTTCGTCAGGTCGACAGCGGTGACTTGAGCATCTTTGAACTGGCGTGCAGCTTGAATAGCCCTTTCCCATTTGTAAAACCATAGTGAATGTGGAAGAATTATCGTTCGTACCATGCTCCACTGCCTGAGCTGATGATGCACCCGGTTGAGTTGACACGTAAGATTCAAGAAATTTCCACTTACCCTAACTCCAATATTGCTGAAGGTGAGCTACGTTCCAAAGGCGCCAAAGAGAGGCGCCCTCCAAGATAGTTAGTGATGGACACATGAAGATCATCCAATCTGTGGAGAAGAGAGCCGGCAACAATCATGAGCAGGGTCTTAACCGAGAAACTCCACGTTGTTAGTACCTTTCTATCTCCTTATTTTCTGTGCCGTCTTTCTGGAAAATGGTCAGCATGTGCTTAAGAACAAAGATTGGGTATGAACTAACCCGCAGCGTATAGTTGGACATGCTGGAAGTGGCAGGGGTAAAGAGCCTGTGGACTTTCTCTAAATACTAATACCATGCCTAAAGTGTGTCACAATTAGACGCGGAGACATTAGTCGTGAATTCCGCTAGCACTGCATATAGCTGTGCGTGTGGAGATACATGATGCGAAGTCAACGAGAGTTACGCGCAGTAATTCGGGAACCAAAATTCTGGTTGATCTGGAAATTACGTTGGAGCGGTGAGATCCGAGGCTTGTGACAAATTCGTGACCAGCGGACCCGATACATCAGCATCAAATAGAAGCAGCCAGATGATATCAGAAAACAGCCATAGTCCCACATCTATGTTCAATAACAGGGTAAAGTCTCCTCAGATTTCTCCGCCACTACCTAGTAACTCATACCTCTCACCGTTCTACGGTTAGAGCCTTCTGCGTCGGACTCCAGTCACCCGTTACCGCGATAGAACTCTTCGTTCGGACCCAGCGCTCCCTTCTCCCTGCAGAAATGTCGCAAGATCTTGCTATTCTCAGCGGTATCGTGCTGGGTACCGGGATATTCCTGTGGCTAGCTCGACGTCGCGATTCCTCGAGGCTTCCGCCAAGTATGTCCTGACTTCCGGCTGATTATTACGTCCGCTGTCTTGGCTGAAACTAGGTCAGACTTCCGGTTCTCGGCATCCCCTTTTGAGCATCGAGCGCCTTGGGAAATCTACAAGGAATGGGGTGAATCATGCGGTAATTCGTTTATTTAATCATACCCAATTACCCAATTAAAAAACACCCTGGTGTTATAGGAAATGCACTCATCCATCTCAGCTTACATCGCAGTGATGTTGTTGTGGTAAACGATGCCTCAGTGGCTCGTGAACTCTTGGAAGGGCGATGGCCCAACTACTCGTCTCGCCCTCAATTCCATATGATGAATCACATAGGGCGTCAGAACAATGTCGTCGTTCAGCAATATGGACCGCGTCTAAGAACCGCTAGGCGACTTATACATGATACCTTTAGTGCCCGAAAATCGGAAAATTGGATGCCTGTTGTTCAGAGAGAATCAGTGGAGTTTTTGTCCGCACTCCTTTCTAATCCCGAGGACTTCAAACGCTCGATCCAACGGTAGATTCTTAAATCGAATGATTCGAGTCAAATTTATTGAACCCTGCATACAGATTCGTTGGAACCTTTATGGTTAGACTCACTTATGGCCAGGAACTAGACGCAGATTACCTCCACCTCGTTGACAAAGTCGGCGAACACACTGTTCAAGCGGCCACTGCTGGAAAATGGTGGATGAACTCTTATCCAGTGTGTAAGTGGTAAGGATTCTTGAAGACGAATTTTTCTGAATCTTCCCAGTGAAGTATTACCCAGCATGGGCTCCTGGGGGAGGATTTCAACGATGGGCTGAAGAAGCTCGTAAAATCTTCCACGAGTTCACCTCGAAACCCTTGAATCTGGTCAAAGAGCAATTGCGAAATTCACCGGGCGATGTGCCCTATTCCTTCATTCACAAGAACTTAGCGACGTTGACCGTACCCGATCCTGAAATGGAGTCTATCATATCTGGCACCGCTGCTAGCTTATACTCAGGTGGGTTCCTGCTACAATGATGTCCCACTTGATATTTACTATTTCCGCCGCAGCCGCCGTTGAAACAGTGAGTCTACGTATATCTCGTTGTTACATCCTCAATATCGGGTTCAGACGACTTCAATCCTCATGACTTTTCTTCTAATCATGATCACGCATCCGCAAATCCAAGCCAAAGCCTCAGCTGAAATATGTGCCGTCGTTGGCCAAGATCGCCTCCCGAGCCTCGAAGATGCTGCCGAGCTTCCCTACATAGAGGCTCTGATCAAGGAATTACATCGTTACCACCCACCAGTCTCTCTGCTCACGAGAAGTGCTTCAAAATTGGACGAGTATGAGGGTTACTCCATACCCCAGAATGCTTGGGTTTTGACGAATATATGGTATAGTTCCAATTATTATATCCACTATGGTGATATTGAACTCCGGCTTTAGGGGAATAACGCACGACGGGAATGAGTATGTTGATCCCCTCGAATTTAACCCTGAGAGGTACCTTCAAGGTCAACCCGGCTACAAGGATAGTACCCTTGCACGAGACCCGAGGGACTTTACTTTTGGCATAGGCCGCAGAAGGTGCCCCGGGATGCCCATTGCGAACGCTGCGATCTACCTCGCCGTTACTGGTATTTTAGCGTCCTTTTCGATCGGACCGCCCACAGACCAAGGGAAAAAGCTGATTCCCGCTATCGAATTTACGAAATCGACTATATCGTGAGTACCATCTTCATTCTTTTCTTTCGAATTTAGAAGTTGATGATTCAAGATCACCTGTGGGGTTTCGCTGTCTTATTCAACCACGGCACGGTGGAGTCATGAATCTGATAGAACATGCGCGTTTCAAAAATGTGCAATGATTGGTCTAGATCACCTTCCTATCTTGAGGTTCTCGCTGATAAATTGTATTGAGATGCTGATACTGCTATGCGATTTCGTCGAATGCTTACTATAATTATTACAATGGACCATTTGAGTGCCATCACGGGTCTGGCAGTGATAGCATGGCCATTTGACTGAAAGAAGCAAAGCAGACACACGAGGGCAAGTCCGTGGGCAAATGTGGCATGGTTACATTCAAAACTGTCGGACTAAAGTAAATCTTAATTGGAGCAATTGAGCCCTTCTAAATCAAATCAGGCTAACAATCACCAAGAGAAAATACCCGTCCTTGCATTTGTTGGGAGAATATGTGCGGCCATGAGCCAGATCTAGATAATAGGTAATTGAGCGATATTAAGTCGGGTCCGAGGAGCAAATGGGCGACTCACGTTGTAGAACACATATGATAATTGGTCATCTTGGACGGTTCGAAGATAAAAATACCTCAGGCCCACTTGCAGACCCATCATTGTGAAAATAAGTCCGCACAGGGGCCCCAACTCCCACAGCACGGTAAGAAGAAGCGACCAAACCAGAAGTGTGCCCAACATTAAAATTCTTGAGCCTTCTGGTGCCAAGATGGGTATCGTGCGTCGTCCAGATTTGCAATCGCCATACACATCAGCGAAATCTTGCGCATGAATCGTAGTGAAAATAATGAGGGTACTGCAGCACAGAGCGAGGTGTGTTGTTGAATCAAACGATGACGACGCTAATATGATATCATAATCTTGTTAGCAGTTTATTCGGTGACGTGAAATTCCACTACACGTACATAGGACCAAGGTCGCACCGAGTTCGAAGGTAAGATAGCCACCGACATTACATAGATTCTTGAAGACCGGGTGTCCACTGAGGTTAAAATCGTCGTGAACGACCTCGACCAAAGTGAGGCCAGCGCTTGCATAGACAGTCTTGAACCCAAAAAGCGAGGAGATGAAAAGGCAGAGGATCATCATTGTCCATCGGAGAGCACGAGCCTGCTGTACTGTGATTCTACCAGAGGGAATAGGACGCCAGGGCTTGTTGACTACGTCTTCATGCGCGCTGAAAGTCTGATTCGACACGTTTGCCTGGATCAGGTGTAACCAAATCCAGAGCTCGGTGCACAGTAGTCGACCAAGAGTGCGAGCGGGCGCGGCAACCAAGGCGAACATCGTCTTCGCTTGTTAGGTAGAAGAACATCATTTCCGATCGAAGCTGGGACTCACCACGGGAAAAAAAATCGTTTTGTAATCAGAGGATGTGAAGAGATACAAAGTCTCTAAGAGATCGATGGCCTCTGAGCTCTTGCGAATTGACATTGCTCCAACTTAGCCTCTCGGTATGGTGAGAGTGATTATTGTTTCAGCTCGGAGGCAGATGTGCCATTTTCTAGGTCCGGAGTCACTACACGGAAGGAAGAGGAAATAGGTCAGCATCAAACACCATCATCTCACTTAACCCGTAGCTGAGCAGCTAACTCATGTTCGCGAAGTCCGGGAAAATCCCCCTGCCCCATTTGTACCATATAAACCGATTTGCCCGACATCTAGTGCTCAGACACTTCCTTCTCATCAAACCCAACTACAATTTATTTATTCTTACACGTTAGGTGCATTAAAACAGCTAAAGATGTTTGAGTCGTAGTGATCTAATACTATGTCATATATCCTTATAGTCCCCAGTAAAAGTACTATCCCCCACGACCCGCGGTGCGATGCAACCCACGGGAAGAAAAGATCTAGCGGACCTCCCGCCTGACGCGGGGCCGGACGTGGGTTCTTTGTTCAGGTGCCATTATCATCAAATACAACTTTTCTTCGCATGTGTGGGCATGCGCTTCAGAATCGAAGGCACATCGCTTGGGTTGGAAGCACGATCAGAAAACAAGCTGTAGAAGAAATTGTACTAGACTAGCCGATATCTACCGAATCTTGAGAAAACTCTCAATTGCTTATGCACCTGCTATTGCACAAACCTCCTATTGGTACAAGAATAGGTAGCCCCTAAATATAGCCTACAGAACCTCTGCATAAACTGGGAGATGTGGTCCCAATTCTTCCTTCCCCACGACCCATGGCTGAATGGCGGACGAAATCTTGAGTGATATCTCTGAACCTGCATCCGAAAACTTGAAGCGTTTCACCAAACCGGTAAGCATTGACTGATTGTAAAACGTCAGCTACGATCACGGCTTGACGATGTCGGGGGTATACATACTTTAAAGTTGTAAACAGCTTGAGAATCGTAGTCCATCAATCTATGGCTCAAACAACAAAAGTAACTGCTTACCTAGGCGGAAACCAATACAAGTTCTTGGTCCATCGCTGAAGGCCAGGAGGTGTGACCATCCCGGTGGTAATTCTTCTAATGGAGGTAATTGTTCGAACCAGCGCTCCGGTCTGAATGTATCTGCGTCCTTCCACACAGAATCCATACGTTGGATAGCAATTATAGGAATGATAACGGTCTAGACAATGGTCAGAAATACCAACGCTCAGGGCACAGCATACCCACCTGGCCTGGTTGGACAAGAATCTCAGTGACAAGCTGTCCCTTAGCGGTCTTCACAGGATGGTGTAGTGGAATGACATCTTCTTTGGTTGCTGTGCGTTCCATGTACGCGAGCGCTGGATAGAGGCGCAACCTGTCAAAGTCGTCAGTACATAGACCGGCCGCAATCAGCATACACTTCGCTTACGTCTCTTTCAGAACAGCATCTAGGTATGGTAGCTGAGTTTGGTAATCATCATAGGTCGGTTCTCCACGGAAAGATTGCAACTCCAGCCTAAGTCGATCCTGACACTCGGGGTGACGTGCTAGCTCATATATACTGTACGTAAGTGTCAGGGCGGTCGTTTCGTGACCCGAAATGCTTGAGATACTGTGTGAGAACGGAAATCTATGGCGGAGAAAAGTTAAACACACATAAACGTAGATATCTGTGTGAAGGAGGTTAGGGGTCAATACGAAATGCCAACTCTTCTCTACATACCTGTGCATAAAGCTCGTCCCGAGGTAGATCGGCTTTTACTTGAGTCCGAGTCAATAGCACGCTGAGAAAGGATCATGAGACACGTACGAAGCCGACTCAGAAGGTCCTTCCCATCTGTGGACATTCCTTTACTACGTCTCATAATCTCTTTCAGTACACCATTCTGGAAGGGAGTATGAGTGAGCGCTGATCCGTGTAACCAGTGTTGTATATCTCACGTTGATGGCTTCACGCACACTTCCTTGCGCCTTAAGGGCAGGGATTGGAAGGTAATTCATGAAGCTGAAACGCCGGAGCAACATCAGTGTCTAAGGGAAAAAAGATGCGCGCTAAGAAATGATTGCGTTAACGGGATGATGCCCCACGTACCAAGAATCCACCAGATGTCACTGCAGGCCGAGTATGGGGAGCTTTTGCTGCTAAAATCTGTGCTGCATCCTCACTCTTCCCTCCTTCAAAATCGAGTAGGAAAGCCTGGGAGGGACGTTGTGTTCAAGGGTACTTAGAAATTGAAAATACCTACCACTCTCCCAACAGCGTTCAGGCTGGAGAAAAGTCAATGATTAGAAGAGGCCTTGGAGCAATTCGAACGACTATTACATACGCTAGTTTACCAGTCCATTCTAACACGTTGATGGATACCTCACTCCGCGTAGAGTTTGTGATCTGAGACTCAAGGTCATTGATTACCTGATAAAAAAGTATCAGCCCAGGGTAATCAAACATTTAGCTCTATTCTCACCCTAAAAATGCAATCCTTGATGTCGGAGGACATGTCCCTTATATTGTCCGCTCTAACCAAAAGTCAATATAAGTGGAGGGAGGATTGCTGGAATGATACCACGTACGTTAACGACGGAGCAATGATGCGTTTCATTCGTTTGTGTTCCGAGGCACCCTCTACCCAACCTAGGCCTTTCCCAAGAAAACGGGCGACGCGTGGCCGTACCACGTCACTATGTGCTGAGAGAGAATTAAAAGTAAATTCCAGGCGAAAAGACCTAAGGAAGCCTTACGATAGTCATATATGTTCTTTGAGAGAATGTGGTGAATACCGCCCCGATCCGATAGTACAAGCTGTGGAGACGTGGTTGGATACCGGCCTCTAAAGGACTATATCGGTGCTCACGATATCCCGAGCCTGGAAAATGAGATTCAGCTACCTGTGAACCTAATGAATGTGGGTTCATCTTACGCCAAAGGTAGCCTTGATTCGGAAAGTCGGCCCTAGCTGGCTGATCCACCGTCGATAGGACAGCCCGGGTTCGTTCTGGTAGACAATGCGTTCGTGACCCCATATGAACTCCGATCCTGGCTTTGAGTAGTTTGGGTGATTTGGATACCGCTGGCCTAGCTCAAGAAAAACTACTAACTGGGAGTGGTAATACGGCCAGACCGGAACTTCGTTCCCAGATCCTCTTCGTACTCCAGGTATGGATAGCAACAGTTGCAAATATTAAGGCCACTGATGCAGGTTGCCAGTGTTGTAAGAAGTATGCGAGTAAAGTAGGGAGCGCCTCAGCCATAGCTAGATTTTCCTCAGAAGGAGACTTCAAGAGGAGAGGCGGTAATCAAAGTCTTTTGCACCATGGCCCATACATTCATCGAAGCGTGAGCGTGTCTCACTGAGTTCCTAACTGCTGACATAGTGGATAACCCCATCTTTCCACAGACTGTGGAACGACTATGTCGTGAATGGGGTAGTGTTCCAGCTACTTGGTCATCGGAATATAGCTGGCGCTGATAACAGCTTAGACGACGCTTCTCTGCGTTACACACGGATCTAAGTATGGTTGATCAATATACGTTCATCAGAAGACTTCGAAGCGACTGTGTATTACGACTGAGCCGCGATCATCGTTAATTTATGTTTATGGGCTTTCGCTCCTACGATTTCCCACTTCTAGAAGTGAATATTTCCCTTTTTGTTGAGATTTTAATTGACGTGGAACGGGACGCAGATGTTAGAGTATATGTTACTCTGCCTGCAACAACGTTTGATGCGACCAGTAGATGAGATCGCGAAGTAATGATGATGGTGGTATGGAAAAGGTCCCGATAGGCAATCAGTCAGATTGGTGCTGACATTACTGAGGTTGGTTGACTGATGGAAGTAGCCAGCCAGCGTGGTTATCTTGTCACATGTGTACACTTATGATGTTCGTGACATCGAAGAGTGTTTGTGTGAACACATCAGTGTCCTGTAACCTAACATGGTACATGACGCCTCTTGTGCATTCTGGATAAGCCTGATCCATCTTTCATTCTGGAACTTCGAAACTGATCAAAAGTATGTCGGACAAGGGAGCGGGTCGTCTATAACAAGCGAGTGGGAGCAGAACTTTTCACATCAAACTACTCTACCCCTGCAGCAGTTCATTCTCAGAAATCTCTGACACCAAAATGGTGTGGACCTACCCCCGAACTCAACGCGTGGTTGCTGATTGGTTATCTTCAGACGGAAAGTCTTGTCGTCGACCAGAATGGCACCAAGCTTGCCTACGTTGACTCCGGAGCACCCTCCGGTGCCTACACAACTGTCTTTGCCGTCCATGGCATGGCCTTCAACGCCGGTGAGCTCTAAAAACTGTCTTTGTGTCATAGGCCTGTGTTTATCAGCAAGCAGGGATATTTGAACGCGTCCAATCCCTGGCAAAGAACGCAAATATTCGCTTCGTCGCCGTGACCCGCAGGAACTACCAAGGATCCACTCCTTTTACAGAATCAGAGCTCAAAACCCTCAATACCGGGTCGGAAGAGGAAAAGACAGCCTTCGTGGTCAACAGGGGAGTTGAATTTCTGAACTTTATCGACAAGTTCCTAGCGGAAAAGCAAATTTCTGTTCAACCACCTCAGAAAGGGAAACCCGGTGGCGTAGCAATCATTGGATGGTCCTTCGGCAATGCAGTTAGCATCTCTGCCTTCGCCAATCTGAAATCCACCGCTCCAGATGTTCAGGCTCGACTGGGACCCCTCATCCACACTCTGATCCTTCACGGTCAGTAACGCTATTCCCTCTTTTCTGTGGCCTGCTTCCAATGACGGCGTTCTCTAGAACCTTCAAGGAACATCCTCGGCCATGCCCCCGATTCTCGTAATTGGGTTCCATGGACTCTAGTAGATCCATCGGTCCCCGAGCACGCAGAGATGCCTTTCTTTGCGTGGTGGATCTCCTCGTACTTCCAGCACGGTGACTTGTCGACCAAGAATAGTGACGAGCTTGACTTCCACGTTGCAGGATTCAACCTTCGTCCACCAACCATCTACAGCATCGTTTCCGCTGGTCGGCGCTCCATAGTAGAGACCGGGTCACCTGCGAAATGTGACATTCCAAACCAGATTTTCTTCTTCCCGCAGTTCCTTGTATCGTACAACGCCCTCTACTCAAAAGAGACCAGGGATTTGTACCCTAACCTGAAAGCCTTCTTCATCGGCGCCGAACACTGTGCGGCGTATGGTCCTCACACGACCTGGATGGTTCAAGAGCATGATAAAGACCACGGAGGAGGATTCATCAAGGCGAAGATGTTGGAGGGAATCAACCACTTCGTATGTCTGCTATTTAATTTGAAAGATTAAGCTGATGGTGTCTTCGCAGAGTATGTGGGATGACCCAGAGATCACATTCAAGGCGTACCAGGACTGTATCAATAGAACCTTCTAGAATTTCGTTCTCAGTACTCATCACTCAATCGATGATAGCACAGCGTTTGTCGTGATAGTATAAGCCGGATTTGTTGGTTAAAACGCTCGCATGCTTGATCCATAGAGGTACTGCAGTCTCTCATTCCCATGACAGGGTCAGAAATTCGCCGCGTATTTCCATTGACATTATCGGCGAGCGAATAGGCCAGATACAGAACCCACTGGGAGGAAAGACATAAGCGCCTTATGACAAACGTTAAAGACAGAATGGTAACTTGGGCCTCAGACCGAGGGGTTCCTCAGGTTCCATAAGAATTGCGCATCATGATCGTCGTAATGCATAGACCATTAAGTACAAACAATTACATAGATAACATAACGTAGAAAGAAATATCCTAAGCCTTGGCCAGATATTCTGGCTCTGCGTAGACTTCACTATGTTTCGTAACAATAATCGTGGAAGTAGCGCCCTGGATGAAGGGAATGAGCATTCATATGACTGCTAACAAACGTGATTGACATACCCCAAATGCAGTCCTGCCACTCGAGGAGGAAGGATGACTGCCTCGCACTGCTCCCAGTTCCACGGCTGTATGCCCTCCGGACCCACTGTTATCATTCCCGAAAATGGTTGTAATACCACCTTCACCTCGGACGTAGTATCTCGAGTTCAGGTTGGCCAAGAATGTGCTGACATAAAGACTGCATAGCGAGAACTCGACGATGCAGAAGTATAAAGTAGTGGGAAAGACCTTCAGCTAGAGGGAGGATATCTGAATTCTAGCTTTTCAAGTCAGCAAACCTCACCCACCAGAATAAGGACAACTAAAGCCATCAGAGCCGTCCATGTACCGCTGTTGATGGTCACAATTAAGATACGGAAAACCATTTTCTTAGTCCTTGTCGCCAATAGTGATAAGCGAAAGCGATAACCCGATACAAGACTATGGACGTACTGTGTTAGATATGGGCCATGATTCCAAGTCAACAGCCATATCATGCATAACGCCACCGTGACATCAAGGTAAAAGGCGGCGGCCCTAAGGGATATGTTGATGTCCTAGGAAACATAGTTAGAAGCTGCCGACCGGCATATGACCCAACAAAATTTACCACATAATATGGCTTTCCTTGCTCTGCCAGAGGTTTTCCCAAGCTGTGCTTGGCTGAGCATTATATGGTAAAGGATGCCGGGAGACTTACGCTTTGACCCAATACACTACCGCGGAATGTTTCTTTAGATTAGAGCATTCACTAAATTTTTGAGTTTACTTACCTATGGGACCCACTGATACCCAGCCGTATAGTCAGACACAACTCCCGCAGTTGACCTCATGGCTTTAAACTCACCAAGCTGCCAGGTAGCCAGAATAATCTACAACGGGTCTCTAGTTAGTCCAAGCGTTTACGGGACGGGTACGAAGATGCAGTCCACCCACCCAAACAACACTTGACATCTTGATCCAAATATTTTTCTTTCCAACTGTAAATGGTTGGCATTCTGCATTATCGTAGCATTTCAAAGGAATTTTCACTTACACAAATAGATTCGACGGACAAAGTACATTTGGACGATGAATACTACAACCGCCTAGAAATAAATGAGCCGACTGTATCAGTCCTCAAACATCACCAACGTACCGTTACCAAAGTGTGAACCTGGTTTGATAGGTGAATCTCAGCCGCTAACAGAAAGAGAGGAAGTCATCGTTCACGAACCGTGGTTTCTCTGTTAATAAGGTAACAAGTGTTGGAGACGAGTAGATGATGAATGAGAACTGAATACAATCAACTTACATAGTATTGTCCGCAAGATTGGAAAATTTTCCGTACTCCAATATGAGAACACGAAATCCTATTCGGGAATGAGTATTATATCCCCATCCACAACGTGTGTAGTTAATACCTGATTTTAGAAGGAGGACCTCGTTGGCCGTATCCGCCAACCTACCTTGCACTTTAGTTGTAAGTTGGGTGAACTAGAGTAGACAAGGCGTACCATAGGCCTACTACCTACATGAGAGAAGTCAGTGACATCCGGTCTTTTGAAATTGAGCCCCCAGTATTTGCTTACTAAGAGCTTTAGAGCCAGACTATCGTGTTCAAAACTTGAAAAAAAAGTATGTGTCAGTTCATCCCGGATCGGACGCGGCTTTAATGTCGTACTTCTTGAAGTAGAGAAACCTAGAAATCATGCCGTTGATCAATTAATCGACCGACTTGACTGGAGTAGAACGTTAAGACGTACACCTGTAGGCTAGATATCCCCCAGACTGCCTGTGAAAGGAAGCAACCTATGAGTAGGGCGCCATAAGTCGGCATAATGTTCAGTGAATTTTCGGTTGGAGCGCCCGGGGACGACATGATTGTGGCGGCTTAGTTTCGCAGTGGGAATACCAGGGTCGACTCAATTGCTCCATGGATTATAAAGTACTGTGGAAGGGAGGCTATTTGTGGTGAGCCAATGCCAATCGTTGAACTCTCCTGGGCGGACTTAGAGCGTTTGAGCATCAACTCTACATCAATCTGTCTATGGCATGCGAATCAGCGCATTTATAGACAAAGTGGCAACAAAGGAAAACCTTGAGTAGGGCACATCCGATGCACTTAGATTCTGCCAGGAATTGAGTCGTCTGGCCATCGGGTTGAATGTGAGAAGCATTGGTAAAACACACGGGAGGTAGGTGTCTGAGGATGTACCACGGTCTGTTGTATGTCGCAATGTATTATTGGATCCGGATGATTCAGTGACCAATCAATCATTTCGAATATGACCGTGGTCATGTAGTCATACGTGAGAAGCGCGATGTCGAGTTTCAACTTAACTTATTTATGATCACTGATTCCACATGGTGAAGGCTTAGGCCTTAGAGTCCGCTGCAGGTTTCGGACCGCGATAGAGGCTGATCATGAAATAAATTTAGGTTTGACACAGTCTGACAAACTTCAAAATACGAGAAGACTTATCATTGCTGAGTATAGGGAGGAATCATATGGTCGGATCATCGTGGTAGCGAAGTGTAGTGCGGCTCGGTGAGGCCAAGAGGCCTTTGCCCTTTTTCGGATTGGGGGACTTATGCACACCCAATAGGCGTTTTTGTTGCGTCGGTCGTCGAGTCGTAGGTATGGTTTTCATTCATCGGGTGAGTTGGGTGTCGTGGGAGGAGGAAGACTGATGGCCGTTTGCATGGCGAGCCGTCTGATCTCCACAGTCCACGCAACAGTAAAGGGGAGTCAACCTACATCACCGATAGCATCAAGTTCGCGCGTCGTCCAAGACTATTCTTGCAGAGGTCCTCGCTGAGAGAGGAAAAAGAAGAGCCTTTCACGTATGTCGTACAAGCTCACCAGCAGCATCTACAGCTTCAACAACATCTTTGGCATAGCCCGGAGTACATCATCGAGAAATGAGCATCAGGAAAAATCCAACATAGAGAGTTATCGCAAATAATTTCTAAGTTATCTGCATGTTACCTACTGTAAATTATGTTAATTATAGTTGTGTAGACTAAATTTGATGACATTGGGCTTTGGTCATCAGAGGGGGTTGTGCTGTTATGTTCAACTATTTGAAGTTAAACAAGATGTGAACACAAATTATACATTTTTGAAACACTGTATTTTTCTACCTGGGGCTGTCAGTGAATAAATTTATTATGTTTAGGTATAATTTCACTTGTCCATTCAACAGGGGCGTGAAAGATGCCGGAATTGGGTTCACACACATAAGGCAAAAAATGCCCAGTTGCTTCCTGAGTCCTATTAAGTATTCTGGCAGTCAACAGAGGGGTGCCACTGGGGGGCAACCTTAGTAAAGGGAGAATGGTAGTTGGGTAAATTGATGTTGTATTTGGTACACTAATGATGATGTAAGCAGTATACTTACAACTCTTGATCAAAGGAACTTAGAGTCTGTTCTCAATGCCTGGCTAATTGAAAACAGCTCAGCATCCAGCTTGTGCAAGAATTTTGGTAAATCTGAATTTGAAATAGTGTGATGGTATGCTTGATCTCAGCATTCTGGCTGTCAGCCAGATTAGACACAGGACTTGGAGAATATAGTAGGATACAATTGCTTTATTTTGCTGCAATGTCACTACCACTGGAAGCATAGTATGCAGCACATCATAGGCAGGAGCAGCAGAATCTTCAGATACTCCAAAATATTATGCAAATGCTTGTCACTATTACCATTCCAATGATCATGAAAATGTTGCATGGATATAATTTGCAAGTACCTTATCATAATTCAATCTTATCAGGTTATGCATGGGTTCAAGAGTCACTCAACAGGTATCCTGACTGTATCTGTACTGAGCTGGATATAACCAAGGATATGTTCCATGCTTTAGTACAAGAACTAGTGGATATGGGCATCTGAGTCAGTCAGACCCAAGGTCTGAACAATGTCATGGTTGAGGAAAAACAGTGTCATTTCAGAGTAAGCTATTTTTTACTAATTATTTGCAACAGTGGGCGGATTCCTGACAATCATCAATAGATTATTCAAGGAAGTTCTTGAACTCTTTGCCACTCCACCATTCTATACCAAATATGTGGTACAACCAACTGCCCACAATCCTTCTTCCCCTGTGCTATGGATAAATTCCAAGCTCTGACCATTTTTCAAGTATGCTCTTGGTACAATTGATGGTAGCCATGTTCCATTTTATCCTTGTGCAGCAGACTGGGAATGCTATCATAATCAGAAAGGTTTCTGCTCACACAATGCCTCTTCTGTTGCACCTTCTCCATGCTATATAGAATAACAGGCTACAAAGGCTTGGCTGCCAGTGCAGCAGTATGGGAAGATGCTATCATGTCTGACCTGGTTATTCTAGCTAGATATTATTATCTTGCTAATGCTAGATTTCCTCACTGTGAGGAGTTACTTGTTCCATATGCAAGAAAGTGGTATCACTTGCAGGAATGGGGTCAAGCAGGGCTAAGGTATAATGCATCTTGATATTTGTTTCTATAGACCATATCTCACTACTTATAATTCTATTTTCCATTCTATAGACCTGTTGACTGGGAAGAATTATTTAATCTGCAATATGCTCAGGTATACAACATTATTGAGCGCACTTTTGGGGTGCTCAAGAGATAATTCCATATTCTTCAGCTTTCCACTGAGTATGCCCACAACTACAAGATTCAGAACACAATTCCTTCAGCTCTTGCTACACTTTACAACTTCATTTGCTATTACAAGTCCCCTGGAAATCCTGTTGCTAATGCCCAAGATACGATCATTAGGCCTCCAATAGTACCCACCCATAGATCTGCTACTGCCACTTGTCAATATATCATCAAGAGACAGGATGATATTGCATAGAAGATGTAGGAGAGTTACCAGTAGGTTCTCAGCACCTATACTTAGCAAGAGGCTGCAGACAATGCAATCTACAAACAGGGGAATCAGACCAAGACCACCAAATTGCTACTGAGGTTGTTCGCAACATCCCTCTCTTTGCTACCAAGCATGATGCATGATGAATGATGACAAGTGCATTCGAAGCTTGATTCTCTTTCCCGGATCAGAAGAATCAGCCAGGCGAGGGAGTGCGCCATCCCTAACAAGCAGAGCATTCACACCAAGCGAGCTCCGAGTCATCACTACGTTAGCCCATCCACGAATTGTTGATAACGAAATGGTGTGTAATAGTCCGTGCACAAACTCAGTTACTAATTAACACCTTCAGATAGAAACCCTTGTCGTCGACGAAAAAGGCACAAAACTTGCCTACATTGACTCTGGAGCACCCTCCGATGCCTACATAACCATCTTTGCTGTCCACGGCATGGCCTTCAACGCCGGTGAGCTCTAAAAGCTACTTTTTGGTTTCGTAGACCTGCGCTTATCAGCAGGCAGGAATCTTTGAACGCGTCCAAGCCCTGGCGGGGGATGCGGGTATTCGTTTCGTTGCCGTGACCCGCAGGAACTACCAAGGATCCACTCCTTTTACTGAATCAGAGCTCAAAACCCTCAATACCGGGTCGGAAGAGGAAAAGACAGCCTTCGTGGTCAACAGAGGAGTTGAGTTTCTGAACTTTATCGACAAGTTCCTAGCAGAAAAGCAAATTCCTGTTCAACCACCTCAGAACGGGAAACCTGGTGGCGTGGCGATCCTTGGATGGTCCATTGGCAACACAGTCACCCTCGCTGCCTTCGCCAATCTGAAATCCATTGCTCCAAATGTTCAAGCTCGACTGGGACCCCTCATCCACACTCTAATCCTTCATGGTCAGTACATTATTCTATTTTATTTTGTGGCCAGCTTCCAATAATATTGTCTAGAACCCGCAAAGAGAGCCGTAGGTCATGCACCTGACCCTCGTGGTTGGATTCCGTTGAGTTTGAGAGGCAAAAAGGCAGAGATCCCTTTCGTAATGGGATGGAACTCTTCATACTTCCAACATGGTGGCTTGTCAACACAGAACAGTGACGAGCTCGAGTATCACGTTCCTGGATTTAATCTTCGTCCACCAACCATCTACAGTATTGTTTCCGCTGGTCGGGGTTCCGTGGTGGAGACAGGGACACCTGCAAAAGGTGACATTCCGTATCAAATTCGCTTTTCTCCGCAGCTCCTTGCTTCGTACAACGCCATCTACTCAAAGGAGATCAGGGATTTGTATCCTAACCTGAAAGCCTTCTTCATCGGTGGAGAACATAGTCCGGCGTATGGTCCAACCACGACCTGGATGGTCCAAGGTCATGATATGGATCATGGAGGAGGATTCATCAAGGCGAAGCTGTTGAAAGGAATCAACCATTTCGTATGTATGATTTTCGATGCGAAGGGTTTATCCTGACTGTTTTTTTATTCCAGAGTATGTGGGATGATCCGGAGATCACACTCAAGGCGTATCAAGACTGTATTAACAGAACGTTCTGAATGTCGTTGTAAATATATATACATCCAATTGATGGTAACAGTGGTAACATGGTTGTCGTGATAGTACATGTCAAGAAGTTGAACCTAGTATCTTCGGAATGGCTGGCAAGAACGGGACACCACGTACGTTCCCCCTAACTCAGGGACAACTACTGGGACCTGCCGATACACACAAATCCCTCTGACAACTGAAGTTGTTCTTGATCTGATCCCCTGTAGTGGAAGCTATGCATATAGGCGTGTATCGCAATTGATTTAAATCAAATTTGTGATATAACCCTGCCAGCTCACCAGCTTGCTGAACAAGTTCTCGAGTTTACGTCCGCAGGCAACTCCAAGCCGGATAGCTACTGTTAGGCTCACTCCTAAAGAAATAAATCTCGACCTAGGCTCTAAATGCCAATTCGACAGGGTACAGTGACATTTCGCTCGAAGAAATATGAAAGGAAGGGGAAGTGGATGGACAAGAGGGGATATTAGTGTATCGAATGGTAAATGAGATCCTGGACGGAGCTCAGTGGGGAGTATTGGGAGAGAGTCGGTTGAGGGTTGTTAAGGATCAACTGGAAATCTATAAAAAGCTTGGTAGTCATCCACATGTCTAATGACACTCTACTCCGACTCAATCCATGATGATCAGGATCGACTGAGCTGGTTAATATGAGTTTATATAAACGACATCGGATGTCGAAGTATGGTCCATGTCCCGCAAGACGCATGTTACCTGAAGTCAGAAGCAGTCATGCGCAAACACAGGCTGATGTGGGTGTATGAGATAAACATGATACACCCGACAAGTGCTCATATCAACCCATCATCCACCTTTTCTGGTCAGATGATGACCCTTAGAAGCTGAAACTTTGCCCGCTCCGGCTCTGCCAAACGGTGGAGAAAGAGAGACAAGGATCTCGAGGACGAATCTTCCCGCAGATTTCCTAATACATAAGTGGGCCCATCATTTCATTGGAACGGAAGAAATTGGGCTGAAGGAATTTGTGAAAACCTTCGGGCCGGAGAATTGCATCACGAAGGGAGGTTTGACCCCACCTTGCACGAGTGTAATCCTCACCTCAGCTCATATTTTACATGCCAAGTCGTCTAACCGCAGGGTTGCCTGGCCGCCCAATTACCTATGGGTTATGTTTTGCATATACCGGCGCTTGCGTAATCCAAAATGGAGACCTGTTACTTGTTGCAATCATCCAGAAACGACCAAAAAGGAATGCCGGCTTCCAGAAGAGGTAGTTGCGCCTTGACAACGTTTCACTACCATCACCTCACATCATGCGGCACTCTTCGGGTCCCGGCTGTGTGACATCTAGTACTTAAATATAATGATTACTGATGAAGTAATATATAGATGTGAATTCAGAGCCACCTGGCAGGGTAGTGATGATACCTCTCGTGTTTGTAGCTCAGCAGGTTTAAGTACCTGCGCGATCCGAGGCGCTGTTCGTTTCTTTTTTGCTCGCTTCTCACTGTAAGTTACACAATTTAACGCCAAGTGCTCGTAACTGATGTACCTATAGAACAGTCTGGCACTGTTGGTGTCTCGAAGCTGTTAGAGCCTCGACCCCTCCGCTTGGCGCGCTGCAACAGGAACTCTGAAGGAACAAACATGGTCAGAAAAGATATCGTCATCCTCGACAACCTCTCCGATCCTCCTATATTCTCACCCACCACCCTCTCGGAAAGTGGGCAACTAAACAACCTCCCTCCCAGCGCACTGGCAGAACGTATCTTCAACGATCCTGAAGCTTGGAGACTCCTTGGAGATGATGCAGACTACGATGAGGCTATGTCTAGTTCGCGGCTACCGTTGGACGAAAAGGAGATGGAAGAAGAGTTGGCATGGCTAGAGAATGAAATCAAACGGTTCAGCATGCCTATATTTGGGGAAGCCAGAGAAGGACCTGGTTTACCAGACGATGACCCCACCATTCCTCCCAGTCCTGGCCCTCTACAAGCTAGTAGCGTATCAACAATAACGGAACACCAGGACCTCAACGTCCCGAAATCGGCGCAAGGCAAGGGCCGTGTAGGCCGCAGACCAGGACCCACAAACGCGTTTCCGGCATACGTTCACGACCCCCCTGGTGGTCTCGATGCACCAAGACTCAATAACGATGGCACAGTACGGTCCATCTCAATTGAGCGTCTCCTGAACGACAATATGGAACCTCAAAACCATTTTGGCGCGCATCTTGCTCATATCCTTGGCGATGAGGGAGATGAAACCCGACCCATCATGGTAACGACCTCTGAACAATCACGCTTACTCTCGCCACCGTCGTCGGAGAGTTCATCAAGTTCATGTTCGAGCACGGGAGGCGGCTTCAACCCTCCAAATTCTCATCCATCGACCCTAACTCATAATTCAATTACTCCTCTGCCGTTATCCTCCGGGTTAGAGATTCCACCCCCATCGACTGCCTCAAGTATCATTTCCCCCTTCAAGGTCCATTCTGCATCAACAACTTTGAGCTTTTTAGAGTGGAAGGGGATATACCCAGACTCGCTACCGCTCGCGAAGACCAGGGCTCCTGGGGACGGTCAGATCTCTATGAACGTGTTAACACCCTCGGCATCCGCAACTTTGGGATGGCATCTGCCACCGCAGACTTTGCCATCATTGGATGTCCCTGGCGGTAATATAAATGGAGGCCATCATGATGCCCGCGATGTACCACGCTCCAGTGCGGTAAATGGTAGTGCTGATGCTCCAAGCCATGAAACCCTCCCTCAGAGTTCTGGAAGTCAAATTCCGGGCACTAGCGGTACTTGTGGATCCGATCCATTCCTATCGTATCGTTCTCGCAATTTCAGCCTACCAGAAGTTCCGAAAAAGGATGGCATGATCGACACAACTGCGAGAAGGAGGCAAGGGACCCCACTTCTTCGTTCACGAGAATCACCAAAACCTGCGCCAGTAGTTCCACTCCCTGATATCCCATCCCAAACGCCACCACCAGTTCCTCCCAAAGATATACTCCAACATGCCACTACCATTAGTTCAAAGCGGTCCAAAGGCCCCATTCGGCGATTACCCGCGATTCCGACAAAATCCGCCATCTCAACCACCGAATCCGAACTCACCTTGACCTCATCTCCGATGGCGTATACCCCGCCACCAATTCCGCCACATACTAGCGTACATGCACCACCATGCTCTAGTAATGACAAATCACCTCATCCGAAAGCTAGAAGGCTACGAACTCCTCTTCGTCCTACCCATCGCTTCAATACTTCCATCACCTCGACCCCTACGCCAAGCCCTCCACCCATCACAGCAAGGTCACCGCCTTGTCCTGCTGGCCCCCGAAGTCGCGGTTGTGGAAACACCACCGCACCAATAAAGCCAGGTTGGCAGAAATACAGGGATGCTAACAATAGTACTCCGGTGGTTTTGAATCCACCGATGACGATGGTGACAGTTTCGAGGAGTGTGTCTGCGCCAAGAGGGTTGCCTAGGCACGTACATTCGAAGAGCGAGTGACGCACTCCTGGCGGTCCCTAATTTCAGGTTATGGCTGTGATATTATTGATACCCCCGTCAGATCTCGATGTTGTATTTTAATTTTAGTTTCTCATCTCCTCCACATTCGTTCTTATCTGTCGGTGAAATGGTTATATATCTACTCCTTCGTTCATTGCAACTTTTATTGGTTACTCTCATTATTCACTCTGCGTTCTATACTTTTCTGTGGGCGGACAATTTTTTTTTTTGACCTGCTGGATGTTCTTGAGCAAAGAGTTAGCAGACGATCATTGCATATGATTTTTTCCTAGCTATAAAAATTAACATATGTTACAACTTGGTATCAACAATATGTGGAAATCGGACGTGGCCCAGCCACGTAACCCGCTCGACTACAAAGACTGCGACAGAAAAAAAAAAAACACCGTTCAACAAAATTCACAAAAACGGATCACTATCCCACTTCGAATCCCCTCTCACAAACAACTCCGTATCCTCCTCCTTTAATCCCCACAGAAACTGAGGCCTCGTCTTCACAAACTCATAAACCCTCCTCTCATTCTCCCGTTTCCGACTTTGAGATTCCCTCACATACATCTCCACATGCCTCTTCACAACATCTTCAACAAATTCATCCTTCTTTATATCTATCATCATCCGCATATTTGTATCTGCGCGTAAACCAACATATGAACGAGATGGCGGTTTTGGAGCGGAAGGTATTGGAGGAGGTGAGTTCGATTTCGATTTTTTCGGAGTGGAGGGTTCGTCGTGATGTTGTCTTGATGACTCTGTCAAGATAGATATCGACAATTGGCGTAACTGGTCCTCTTCATCATCCACACCATAATCCTCGTCATTCAGAAGTTCCAAATCCGAATCTGAGAATCCATCGGGTGTGGCACTCCGCCTTACAGGCTCAAACTCCGGTGAATAAACCCAACATTCACGAGTTCCTTCCCCAGTGCCAGTGGTAGTAATTACCACCCCCGGTTCAACTCCATCTTCCAAATCAATATTCCGTAATTTCTCGAATTCCTCTTCCCGAAATCGATTGGCTTTAGCACGAGTAGTGACCGTCATTACTAGCGATAACTTGACGATGGAGAGTTATTATGTGGGTAGTAAAAATGGGCGAAGGTGGTTGGGATTGCTTGAATGAAATTCCCGTGTAATAACTTGTGTGGGTTTTTATCCGTGCCCCAGGACTTTTTGTTAGCGAAAGCACCTCGATCGCTAGTGGCTTTGCATGGACACACAATTATCCTCATCTTCGTGCGCTTGGACCTTGAAGCTCTACAATGCACAGCGCTTTGATAACCAGATAAAGGAGTGGCTCAGCGCATTATTGTCAGGAGTCCGTCACGACGCTTTGGGAACAAATACCGACCTTTTTGTATTCGAGCGTCATGGTCCTGGCACGATCCCCCAGTATAGTAATTTAGCTTTGGATCCATGCTAGGCCGTGCTTGAAAAAGTCGCGTGCACAAACTCAATAGTCCAGTTATGAAATAATCACAATGCAGCGATATCACTACTGAGGGTATACCATCCCTTCCACAACAAACTTTCAAACAGAACTTCCCTTCAAACTCTCCTCAACAGTCCCACTACCACCTTTAACAACCTCAACACTCTCAACCATTCCCAATCCACATTCCTCCAATCGTCCAAGTACACCTCCATACACCTCCCTCTCACCAGGTCCACTAACACCCCTCTTCCTCACCTTCCCATCCAAAACATCCAAAGCCGCAAACGCAATCGGAAGTCCAACAGTTTTCGCCATAGCAGATCCCGATTCATCTCCATACGTAACCAAACTTGATCTATAGACTTCTTGTGGAGTGTCGTTCGGAGTGCGAACAATGACTTCATGTGAGAGCACGACCATATCCTTTTCCATAGGCGCATAACGAAGTTTATACGCCAAAATCATAGCGAATAGCTCTAGTGGCGTATGCGCTGCCATCGGAATAGGAACACCAGACAACACAGCTTTCATTGTTCCATTAGCAGACCACAAACCCAACCACTCAAGCGCTCCCAAGGTTTCACCAAACGCGGTCTTTCCAGAAACGTTGACGGTTTGATCCCAAGGCACAGTATCACGCATGATGGTTTCCAAGCTCCTGTCATTCATATCCACATCAAACCCACATGAGGATTTAAGTTTGATTGAAAGCGCTTGAGCAAGGAAAGCGCCCCAGGAGGTGATGGTGATCTTCTGATTGTCTTCGAGGAGCCCGAGGTCTTTGAATGATTGCATGAGCATACAGAACCCTGGATAACTATATCCCGTAGATAAAGAAAATGTTTTGTTTGAGGTAAGTCCATACTCTGATCGGAAAAAAAGAAAACCCACCGAAGTGTACCGCGCACCAAAGTCCTCAACGAACTATCACCTTTCAACCCGTACGTCTCGCGATAAGGCAAACTATCTCTGTTTGGCATTCCCTCCAACTCAACACCTTGCATAAGTGGGATTGGTAGACGTGGGAACCCGGAACGGAGTAAATCCTCTCCAAGGAGACGAACGACCTGAAATAAAAGTTAAAAAAAGTCAACTCCGCAATTCACCATGTCGATGAACAAAATAGATAAAAACTCACTCTCCCGTTCAAAAGATACCTCACACCTTGATTGGCAGCACGTAACACACCAACGGGGCTCCAACTAAATTTGTACTTGAGCGGTACAGCTTTTCCAGTACTACCATCGAAAATAGAGTCGGGAGCGGGAAGACCACCACAAAAGGAAGTGAAGGAAACCACTTGTTTTCCTTTTGATTTCAGGTCGTTAACGAGAGAGATGGCGGAACAATGATCAATCCCGGGATCGAGTCCAATCTCATTGAGTAACAGAACATCGGCTGCAAGCGCTCTGAAACCGCTCACATGAGGTTCGTAAGGTACACCAGGTTTGGGAAGTACATACCGATCATGAAGGCTCCGCATGCCTTCGGAGATGTAAGACGCCGTAACTAGATGTTTTCCACTTGCAATACACACATCTGCGATGTCCACATGGAATGCTGCGGGTAACAAACTAATGGGCGCTCGACAATTCAGAACCAGCTTTGTCGAGACGAGGTTTGAACTCACCTAATCACAACATCAGCATCTTTCACCAAATGCTCATATGTCTCTTCATTCGTAACATCTACGATACGATATTTGATATTATTGTGTTCTTGTCCATGGCGTATTGCAAGTTGCTGAGCCTCGCCAAGTAAATTCGTAGCTATCCTGGGGTTAATTCACAATCACGGAAGATAGACAACTCCGCTCACCAATGACAAGTTCCACATCACCGCGTTTCGCAATCTCCCGAACCGCCGGCCCAGCAACCATTCCACTCCCAAACATCAATACCTTTTTCTTCTTCATCCCTTGAATCTTAGTTCCACCCGTACCGCCAACTTGAACCGAAGCACTAGTCTGCAACCCCTTGACGCCTCTCTGCCCTTCATGCCACTTATCCACAGACGACTGCAACCACTGATGTTTCTTTCTCAACTTTCCACTAGACACCATCGTCGCTCTGTCAAGCGCCTCGACATATTTCGAATCGTCACCTCGACCACCTTTCCACTCATTACTCTTACCATTCTTATTCACAAGGTTGATGAGAGAACGAAGATATGGGTAAAACTCTTTTGAGAAATGGTTGGACGCATCCAATGGGAGTGCAGTTGGAAGGATGTCGACTGACATCATCGTCACATCTCCGCCCGTGCCAGAAACTGCGAATTTGTAGGTTGGCTCAGAGAGTGTTGTTGAGCGTTCGAGGAACTCGAGACCTCCCTGTAAAGGTGCTGCGTTAGAAGGTTATGATACAGAGCGAGGGCTCCTTACTTCGATATCACAGCTAATATCACCAATGCATTTGCCTCTCGTTGGTGCACCGGAAAGGTTCAGCGATTGCGCTTTCGTGATGGCACTCGATAGTTGTTGGTTCGACAGGAGACGAGGGAAGCCAGATGACCAGCCAGTGCCATTGATGAGGAGGGTTACATAGGGCATGATCTATATTCTGAATGTGAGAGATGGGTAAATTACAGGTGAATAGAGATACGCACACGTTCGCCAAAGACGCTCTCCCATTCGCTAGGATTCGCGTAATAATCCTGACGATTGAATGCTTTCCCGTCTTTCCTCACAAAGTAGTCTTCGGGCTTTGCATGCACCAAGTATATCTGATCCATCACTCAGCTTCGGAGATGAATAGTAGTAATCGGATGATACTTGCCTTGGTGCTATCATAATCTAAGGAGGCAATGTTAACAGGAGCACGAAATTGAGAAAACGCAAGCACTAACCTTCCGAGCGAACGAGCTGTTCAAGTTCGCCAACACCAATCTTCTTCAGCGGTAGCTCATCGAGCATAGACAGACTCCCACGAGCGACATTACCCGTCCTAAGAATAGCAAACCGTCAGAGCGAATCCGTGCAATCAATCAAAATATTACGCACCCAGTGACACAAATCACCACAGGACCAAGGGCCCTGGGAGTACCCTGTGTCGAAATCCATAGTCCAACCTCACGCAACGAAGCACGTAGGCGTTCGAGGGAAGGGAGAGTATGAGGTCGAGGAGTGTACTGTCGGAAGAAACTGGGTCAGCACGTGTCTAGGGTTAGGAGATACTCAAGAATGAGGTTAGGGTTTAGACAATGAACGCCGACGGTTGTCCAATGGGATCCGGCCTTGGTGTCAAGGGAGTAGAGGCCCTGTGGAAGTAGGAAACGAACAGGCGAGTGGTGGGAAGACTTACAAGGAAGGGCGATGCGATCCCGAGTTCAAGGTGCGCATGAGCCATAGCCGACAAGGACTCAAGCACACCGGCGACTAGGGTCGACATACGTCAGTAATAACCCCTGAGTTTGTGCGGTGTTAACGAACCTCCTGCGAACCATCCAAATCCTACAGTCCTCTTGCCTTCGTCGTTTGTTAAAAGCTCATAATCAATCAATCGTGGCCACAATTCCAAAGTCTTTTCGAATTCGGGGGCGGCTGACCCTAGGACTCCGTCTGTTGGAGCAACGAATTGAGATAGTAGACCAGTGTTGTATGTTTGCCCTTTGGCAGTGTGTGAGAACATGACGTGGGTGCGGGGAATGAATTCCCCATTGGCAGTGGACAAACGAACGGGAGAACGTTGTCGTGCCAGTGCGTCCATTGGAGTCTCCTTAATGCCTAACACTATGTGTGCATGGTCAAATGAAGCGCTTATTTTTGCGCCAGCCTACAGAAAACCATGGTCAATGACGACGACGACCGGAATAGGAATCCCATCCATACCTTCTCATACTCGCGAGCTGTGAATACACGTCGCTCACAAGGTTCAATAAGGACCTCGACGCCGTCTTTCTCAACGAGTGCGTTGACAGCGTCGGGTGTAAGAGGAGCGCGACGTTCCCAGATTCGTGCAGGATCCTCGCGGCGCATGCCAAGTGTCAATTTCTGTAAAGCTCTCCTGGAAGGCTTCATGGCGAACTCGAGATAGTGATGAGTGTGGAGTTGAAAGCCAGGGACAGGCGCTAGCCATTTAAACTGGGGCGGGTGAGATCCGAGCCGCGTGACGGCGAAGACACCTTCTCAATCGCTGACCTGGGTTACCGCGATAAATGACTCTCCTCGTTATTCCCGTCCTCGGCAACAATCCCATTCAGATCTACATTAATGCGAAACTGAAGTGCAGGTGGTTCAGACAATATACAAGTTTAGATAGGTACCAAGAAGGTGGAGCGGGAGACGGCAGCGGGAGCCAAGCACTCCTTCCTTTAGGGGCTGTCGGAGCTTGTAGACAAACAGCGCTAAACACTACGTCATTGTCAGTTCGATTAGCAGCATACTTTGGACATAGACGCTGGCCATTTAGCAAGTGTGGTGTAACGGCTAACGTCATGGCCTTTCACGCGGTAGCTCGGGTTCGATTCCCCATACTCGAAATTAGTTTCACGATTTATTGACGCACGTGTACTTGCTTCTCTCCCTCATCATGAACACTGCTCTCAGCGTCTTCCCAGCCGAAGTCTGGTTGAGGATCATTCGTCTAGCTTGCACAGACACTAGCCTCACCTCTCGCACTCTTTCTCTCGTCTCTCGTGATATCTATGAACTCTCCAATCCCTATCGCCTACAATCTGTCGCTCTTGTCGGTGTCCACAGGATTTTTGGTTTCTATAAGGCTTTGACTTCGACTACTTTCAAGTCTCGTTCAGTGGTGCATTTATATATTGGATGCCCCAATTTGAGACTTGAACAAGAGAAACTCGACAATGCTGAAGTCCTTGCTATCGCTCAAGATCTAATTTCCAGCGCTAATCCAATGACACTTGACGTCATAACCGAATCCCTACTTGGCTTATGTATCCAACGCATCCTATCCCTCGTCGCAGAAACACTGAAAACCTTGCATCTCCATTTCGTTGGATTCGTATCCATCGATCTCCTTCCAGACTGTCTTCCCCACCTCAAATCCCTCGTCCTATACGGCGCTTTCGCCCCATATCAAATCAGACGAAAATCTCCCCTTCTTCTCCCATCCTTAACCAACCTACGAATCGGTCATCACAATTCCATCCCAAGTCGAATCATACTCAAACTCAGTATCCTTTTTCCCTCTCTCATTCATCTGACTCTCGTACAACCCATGATCTCCACAATACACTTTAATGATTCCTTGCACATGATCAAGAAACTGGATACCATTTGGCCGGAGAAGAGAAGCAGAGCACAAGAAGAAGAAGAAGGAGAAGAAATAATACCTACTAGGAAATTGGTGTTCGAAGTTTGTACAGTGGAGCGGTTGACTGGAAATGCGAGTGATTGGTATGAGCAGTTATTGATGGCTGCTGCAACCACACTTCGAGTCGAAATCATTCAGAAAGAATCAGGATGGATAGATCTACAACAAGCGGAGACGAAATGGGTGATGGAAACTCGAAAGTATGTCGAGGAAGAATGGGTTCTGGAATCTCTGTGAGAAACACAAGTATGTCATTCTCCACCTATTCTCCGACGATCGCTATTCCTCTTAACTCAACTTCTCCAGTAATACCTCAAGGTCCAGAAGCAATTCGTAAGAGTAGTTTTTGAAATCCACGTTTTCGAAAGCGCATGGACAAGCGCAATGCTCTCTATAACATTACACTATATAATCACTAATCAATATTCCCAAACTCAGACGACAACCAAGCGCGAGGCACTTTAAACCAGTGATGGGCGGTTACTAACTGGTACGGTTATGGGTTACGGTTATAGTTAGTGATGGGTTATAACTTTGATGTAACCATAACTTTCCTATCATGGGTTGGGCAGCCTGATAGCGCGGGCAGATACATATATCTTCACCCAATAGAATATAGTGCTTCAACAAGGCTATTCTAGTTTGCACAGATGGATTGTGCAGCTGGGAAGCCTGGTATTTCTTGATTTCTACTTTCCACGGAACTTTTTGATTTGTCATCAAATTACTGGACCTCTCTGTACAATTGGTTTGTAACACTGACCTTCGAAGATGAGCTGGAGGCCGAAATGTATACCGATGGGATTGATGATGAGTATGATGGTTCTACCTGTGTAATTCTAATGCCCTAGTCCCTCATATATCAAATCGATAATGTCAGTGATCCAGCTCCTAGTCGGCTTGGTTATAGTTAACTGTAACCGTAACCGATAACCGGGTTAACCATTACTATAACCAAGTCATGTAACTAGTTACTAACCCACACTGCCGTAAACGGCAAAAAGCTAATAACCTACATTAAATGAATGAAAATTTCAAGAAGTTGGCTCAAAATTACGATAAAGCTCAAAATCCCTCATGACCCCCCCTTTGGCACTCCCAATGACCTTCTTAGACCATGGCGTTTCAAGCGCCGCAATGAACTCCTTCGTATCTCTATACCCACCATTCTCCCAATCATGCATAACAAGATAATCCCATCCTTCACTTTCAGGACCTTTCCCATCTGCAAGATCAACACTTTCAATCAATCTAAATCGTCTCCCTCTCAACCAACCAGGTACTTTGGAAAGTTCGTCTATATGTTCTTCATCATACCATTTATGGAAATCCGAATCGAGTTCTTTCGAAATTGACCAGAGGACGACTAGGGTGTATTTTCCAGGTAAGGCACCTTCCGGTAGGGGACCCTTTTTGACGGATTGAGCGATGAGAGAATAGGTGCGACGTTGGACGACAGGAAGACGTGGGATGATAGTTTTTTCATTCTCGGAAGCCGTATCGTACAATTTGAGGTATGCAGGGCTTTTCAGAACATCAGGTGTGGCCAAGTCGTAGACAGAAAGCCAGTCTGGTTTTTCTCCATCGACTGCTTTGTATCTGGTTGCGGAAGTAACGCCAGGTACCGCCAATCTAGCAGGTGCGTGTTCACCGTCATACCAATCTGTCATAGTCTGTTAATCACCCTTGAGAGGCTTTGTTTTTTTTTTACCGTTGAACTCTTCGGTGGGGACGTTAGGCTCGCATTGGCCAAGTACGAAAAGGAGACCTTGGGGTGTGGTGGACATTCTCGTTACTGTTCTCACGGGCTGTCTCCGCAAGCTAGTTTTATATCATGATTTGCGTTCACACAACGTCATAGTTCCACTGGTTGATTGGCCAATGAGAACAGATCTATTCACATCGATATCATCGGTGTTTCTCTTGTACCGGATTGGACACAGTCAGCCACTTCCCAGTAGCAAATTCACGTTCTCGAAAGCGCGTGGACAAGCGTAATACTCTCGATAGCACTGCAACTATATAATAACTAATCAATATTCCCAAACTCAGAGGACAAAAAAGTCTATTTGGATATCACCCACGAACGAAAGCGGTGATGTAGGGAATCGCAAGCCATCCCTCCACACTGCCGACAACACTCATTCGTTCGCCAGTCCACAAAATTCGCGAAGCATTACTTCAATCTCCCCTCAACCTTCTTAAAATGGGTTACTTCCGGATACACGCGCCTTTGACTATGGATTACCTTCTTTTGGATATGTGCCAGGCCAGATTATAAACTCAAGCATCGAGCTCAGGCTAGAGAAAATGATAACTCTCAGAGCAAAGGCTTCTCATAATCACCGTCAGGCATAAACCTACCACCAACAACCCTTCCTCCTCCTTCACCGTTGACGTGGCACAATGTCCCTCACCATACCCCGGCAGCTCACCACACCAGGCAATACGGAATGGCACCCCTTATTCCCGTCAAATGACACGGACATAACTCTACGCTCACTCGAAGGAACATTATATAGTGTTCATTCCTCTATCCTCTGTGCGACTTGTGGATTTTTCGTCACAATGTTCACCCTTCCTCAACCGGCCCCGAAGAAATTATCATATCCCGAAACGACCCGTGAACCATTAGACGTGTACGAATCCGATACTACTCTTCCTCTCTTCCTCTCTCTCCTCATCGGTGTATCAATTCCACGATGGGTAAACCTGGATCAAGCAGAGAACATGCTCACTGTAGCAGAAAAATGGGACGCAAGTGAAATAATGGAAAAAATCCGTCCAACAATCTTCGTTCGCCGTTTTTGTAAGGACGATCCACTTCGACTTTATGCCATCGCACGACATTTTGATTGGCATCAAGAGGCTCGAGAAATGATATCACATACATTCTCCCTTGACTTGCGCAATCCATCGTATCGTGATACATTGGCAAGGATAGGCTCAAAATATCTTGTACCGTTGTTGGATTTACATCAGAGGAGGAAGAAGGGTTTTAGAGATCTGTTGGATAGTCCACAAAGGTTTACTGCAGGAAATAGGTGAGTGCGAGTTCGAACATTCCAAGCACAGAATTTCGAGTTTTTTTTCTGATTATGCAATTTGGATCTCATTCGCAGTGACACGTCATACTGCGGTCAGTGTGGAATTGCAAAGATAGATACAACCCCATGGCACATATACAAGCAGGTGGTCTTACTAGAATTCGACAGGCGACCTCTTGGTGACACGATTGGACTTACGTGCGGTGGATTATCCGATTGTGCTGAGGCACGAACATGTTGGGAGGCTAGGTGTAAGGAGAAAAGTTGTAGCGGACTTTGTTATGATAGATGTGCTACATTGACGCAAATAAGGACTTGTATCGTCCTTCTTCCGACGACATGGGAGGAAGATGATTGATATTGCCTCCATGTATCTGAATACATATTGTCCGCGATTTCAGTGGCCCCATTCCATAACACCGACGGTCTTGGTACTTGACGCCCAGAACAGAGAGGATATCTTGCCAAAAATAAAATGACGAATACGTGTACACTTCGCATGGTATAATCTACTTGCCTGCGTGTGTCTAATATCAAATGATACCAGGATGTCCGAATCGGTCATGTCGGGCTCGTGGCAGTGCAAATTCTAGGTAAGGCTGTGGGTACCTTGTTTATTGTCCTTCCTGCTGTGTTCCTCCGCTCAACCCACCAATCAGTTGTTAATTTCTCTCTTTAAACCACCGCGCTAATTTGACCTGTGTGGGAAACTTCATCGTGGAGTTCTCGGAATAGACTCATCGTAGCCAAAGCACTACTTGCTGTATCCCTCAAGTCATTTCCTCGGAAGTTAATCCTACCGGAATCTATGTGATGTTCTGATGCGACCACCGCTTTGACCACCGCTTTGACCGGCACTGAGCCCTTTTTGTTCTCAAAGCAGCGTGTGCAATCAAAATCGTACATTTCCTATTGTCCTTTCCTGGAGGAAGCTGCGACGGGCAGTCCACATACACATAAATTCTTGATGCAAACACACAAAAAGACCACAACTTTCATTTCGGAGCCACTCGATATTTCCTATATATACCGAGGAAACTAAAGGAATCTCCATCATCGTTCAATTCATTCCCCTCTCTCCCCGCTCTTTCCTCTTGTGATGTTTGGAACTCTTGCTATCATTGTCGCCGGTGTTTCTAGCGCCTACGGTGCAACATTCAATGTTACCGTTGGCGCAGATGGCCTCCTCGCGTATAACCCCCCGTTTATTAAAGCAGCCCCTGGAGACTGGGTCAATTTCATTTTGTGAGCACCTCGAGTTGCTTTAGCAATAGTCAACACTAACCAAAAACGAACACGCCATATAGCAACCCCAAGAACCATACAGTGACCCAATCCTCCTTTGATCAACCCTGCACGCCCCTAAGTGGAGGTCTTGACTCTGGATTGTAAGCTCATCGCCTTTCCCATACATTCCTAATTCTGAGTATCTCTTCCCCCAGCATTCCTGTTGCTGCAGGAACGACCGATCTCCCTATTTGGCGGACACAAGTTCTGGAAGCAGACACTCCTATCTGGTTTCATTGCAAACAACCCACCGGCAACCATTGCGGTCACGGTGAGCCTTCCAGCAGTTCCAATATTGACAACTTTGACCAAACTTGCTGCAATAACAGGAATGGTATTCGCCATCAATGCTCCTGACCAGGGCGATAAAACATTTGAGGCTTTCCAAGCTAAGGCTCGTGCGACACTGGACACCGACGCCAGTGCCACAACCTCAGTGTGGTCTACGCCTTCCCCCCAACCATGGGCGACTGCCACTGCCACGGTGACGGAGGGTACGTCTGTCTGGACAACCACGTATACGAGCTACCTGGGCTCCCTTCGTGAGTATCCCTCCGTCACACTTCGTGTTTTTCTGACGGAAATTCAGCTCCTACACCCGCTCCTCAGCCAGTAGATCACAAAATCGTTGTCGGCCCCAATGGTCAACTCGTCTACAGCCCTGCAAACATATCAGCCTCCATTGGTGATACCGTCACTTTTGAATTCCACCCTAAGAACCATACAGTTACTCAATCGAGTTTCTCCGACCCTTGTCACCCACTTGAGAAACCGACAGGCGGCGCTGGCTTCAAATCTGGATTGTGCGTTCTTCTATTTCCCACTAACCCCCATTAAACTCATTATCCAATTATTAGCCAACCAGTTAGCGCCGATGCCACTCAATTCCCCACTTTCCGCATCACCATCAACGACACCGCCCCTATCTGGGGTTACTGTGGCCAACCTGGTCATTGTGGTGCCGGCATGGTCTTTGCTATCAACGCGGTAGAAAGTGGCCCCAACAACTTTGCCAATTTCGTTGAGCTCGCGAAACGCACTGCTGGGTCCGCAACCGGGACTACCCCGGGATCAACCCCCACGAGCACCGCTGGCTCAGGAAATAATTCGAATGCCGCCCCAATGACCAAGGGCGTTTCCTGGACGATGATTGGTCTTTTTGCCTTCATGACCATAATGCTTTGAGTTCCCAAAGATGGGACATAACGATCAACGCTATCTGATGGAAATATTCTTGTGGCTAGGGTACAGTCGTATTATTATTGCCTTGATACTTGACCGTTGAACGCCATGTGGCACTACCCTATTACTAGTAATCCATACCGTTTAATATTATTTTCTGTAAATGTCCTCTATTTCTGACATAGATGTTTGTACCGTCCCCGTGCTCCCATCATTTGGTGTCTCTGGGATTGGGCAGCTCATTGACGTCGAACCACTCGCCAAGGGCCTTGTCTGGGTTGGAACCCTGTGCGAGTTGGACTGATACTATCGGTTTAGCGATGTTAGCGATGGGCACAGTAGGGTTGATTTGAACATACGGTTGGCGGAACCAAAATATCCGGTATCTGATGTTGCTCAAGCTCCTCCCGTAAAGACTGGCGTGAGTTGAGGGTCTAGATTCCATAGTTAGTCCATTGTATACCCCTACTGATAGGTACGCACCAGGAGCAGTGTATTTCTGCAAGACACAAGACGATTTACTTGGGTGTCCAGAGGAGTGCGTAGTTGACTCACGTATATATGCGTCCCAATGGCTGTCACTACGGTAAGTCCAGTAGTTTTGCGGGGAACCTCATCAAAGAAACTCACAAAGGCAAAGATTACATGAAAATTGTTATTTGGAAGCGCTGTCTGGGCTGACTTCAGATATTGTGACGAGAAGACACGACGAGGGACGTACAAAAGCGATTAAATCCATCAACTATTCTCCCAGATGACTTGTTAGTATGACTTAGTCAATAAAGAGCACCCCCATAACTGACGCAAAAGAATGCTCCAAAAGCCGCGATCTCAACCGATGATCGGATTACCCTTGTTATAACACCATCACTTTCTGCAAAGATACATTGGTTAAAAATTTGCATTGACAAAAAGGATTTAGTAGGTTTACTCTGACTCCCTGTGCGACTCTTATTGAGATACCACCATAGCAAAAGCCTGAGGAGAGCAGATGGGAAAAGCTTCCGATGGCTTAATTCTTGAATGGACTCACGTTATACTAACATCACAAGCAACAGCCATGACTTGCCATGCATCGACAAACGGGATTAATCTCCGGAAGTCCGAGATACTTGTCATACTAGCATCAGTAGCCGACCACCTCATATAGAGGCCAGCATTCTCACCTGGCCGTGACCATAGCCATTATAGAACAGGCAAAACCGAGAACCGTCTGTGTTACCGCCAGGGTGGCCAAGAAGACGAATACACGCGCCGACCCTGAGAACCTGCGGATCCTCCAGGATAGGTATATTTGTATGGGAAACGAAGTCCTACCAATATTCAAATATTCAGTGACGTAATCGCAGTTGGGCACAGTTTCAGATAACATACAAGGCCGTTATGATGGGAGTTGTAGAGTAGGGCCAGTCCACGTGTGTCAGATAGTTTGGATTGTTAAAGTTCGCGACCGTGTACATCCAGAGCATCCAGAATAGGGATACTGTATGAAAGGTGTCCAAAAGGAAGACCCAATTGACGAGGAGGCTGCGAAACAAAATAGGTTTATCGGTGTGAACGGGCGTGGCTTCGGAAAGTTACTTGATTCTCGCATGCTTCTCCGTCTTTGAGGTGTAATACGTCCAGAACTGAACGATGCATACACCGTAGATCACGGCATTTACAATGGTCCCGACAAGTAGAGGACCTAGTACGCGGTTTACACTGGGGATATGTGGGCTATGAGGAGGAGCTGGAGGCATTACAAGGGCAGAGGGCAAACTATGCAAGTGTGAAATGCACCTGGGAGCATCGATATATCAACGCACGTATTTATGGTATTCGTAAAGCGTGGACACCAGCTAGCTCAGGATTAACTTCTGAACTTCGGCCTGTGGATCTTAGATAAGAACGAAACACGTTGTAACTCGATGTCTGCGTCGAGGTACTTATTCTTTGATTCTGCGAGATCCGGAATTCTATTCAGCAACAAATGGAACTTGCCATAGTATGCATTCGTACATTCTTGCGTCAAGAGAATTATCCAAAAGACCTGTACGTCCACCTTCTGCAGGCTTTCGCGATCGCACAGACACCACTCACTATCACTTGAGGTAATCAAGGACTCCGATCGAGGTTAAAATTCAAAATTCGATACCGATTAGGATTATTCCCCGCCATCACGTTCAATCCTCATGCCGCAACGTTCACCCACCTACTTCTTTGTTCGCAGCTGATCGTCATCTTCTTTAGGCACGACGTAGCTGCCTTGACGTAGAAAACCTCCACCAGGTATTTCGGATTCTGGCTTGGTCATGTACAAAGTCGAAAACCAGCTGGTTTTCTGCGGATGGCGAGGATGGTGGCGGGTATTTGCACAGGTCGATGACGAAATTGGTAAATTCCAGGGCGAGGCATCCAAACGGAGCGTGTGTCGAGAAAGTTGTGGAGCGACAGCGCCTGCAGTATTATATGAAGTTCAGGTCAGGCCGAAATTGGACTGGTTTGGGGATTGGCAAAGCTTCGCAGTTGAAGACTGCGCCTCCGTCTTCTGGATATCTCGTTCAGGGAATTAATTAATCATCTATCATTCTACATATATGAGGGTGCCTACAATTTCAGTCAATCACTCATCCAACTAAACGGAAACGAACAACGGTCTTCTGGCCCGCAAGGAGGTAATGTGAGTGATCGGGAAGTGCAGCAATTTCAAGTTCGCCCTGCATAAGTTTAGGCTCTTGGTCTGGATAGGGTGCACCGAACGGATTGTATAACCGATGGACACACAGGAATCGCGTGAAGATACCACTGTCATTGATGGTCACTGCTTTATCTGGCCTGGAAAAGGGTTAATTGCGCAGCACTTCCGCACTGGTTATGAATATTCACGTACTCGAACTGCAGTGTTCCAAGTCTCTCCAGCTCCCTCTTTAATTTCAGAACATCCAGCTCTACAGCATCTTTCCGAACCAGAAGGTCGCGATCCAGAGCCACAACCGAAAACTGACCGTCAAATCCAAAGTCTGACATTTCGGGGTTCCAAGGTGGCTTATACAACGAGTGTATATTCTGTATTTCTAGGAACGCCGAAAACCTCGTGTGGAAATCAGCTAACAGCTCATGTTGGCATCGGTACTCCGGGTACGGGGTGAAAAGTGCCAACTCCACAACAAAACGTCAGTTCTGCGGTGTGACGGGCAGAATAAAGCTACTCACCAGCCTATTAGTACTCTGTTCAGAACACGAGGGGGTTCGGGAAAACCCCTGACTTGATATTCCGGAGGCTTTTGCCGAGATGGAGACTCCTGCATCACCTCGTGTCGTCCCTTCTTTTGCCCTGTTCTCCATTCGCCGGCTCACGCATTGCCAACATTCCGAGGAGCCGTGAACCACGACACCACAATCACGGCTCCTACATCTCCCAGGACGTGGCTTCGCTACGACATTCAATTCATCCAACACACCATCGGGTGTTTCCTTGGTATCTGGCTGGGCTGACTGGGCATTTCGTTGTCTCGCCTTGATCCGGCAAGAATAACAATGATCGAACACGTATTCGTTGGGGGGAGGTATGATGTATTGACAAGGCGTGCATAGCCGAGCGCCGGTGACCACATCTCCAGATAATAATTCGTGATTTACGATATCGGTGATTGGCGATGCTTTGTACGAACGGACCACAGCGCCAACGCCAGCTTCTGGATCCTCGTATTCCACCTTCTGTTCCTCTCGCCTTATTTGCCTTATACGACACCAAGAACAGAAGCTGTCACCACGGTTTGGGGGGAGAAACCGTGCGCATTCCAACTTGTTAGAACAACGAGCATAAGGGATGATTTCAGCGTCTTGATTACGAGGATGAGGTGAAGCAAGTTCGGATGTAGATAGTATGGCATAAAGGTGGCGCCGGGGAGGTATACGAATGGTGAGTTTTGAAGTACTTTGCTAATGAGGAATGCAGCAAATATGGATAAATGTTTCGAAATGTCTGTTATTGTGGTGCTCACCTCTGCATCGAAACCGTTGCTCACTTCAGAAGTATTGGATTCGCTCCCAGATCCTCCACTTTCGGAGTCAAGATCTTCAGAGGATGTCTCCGTGAGGTCACTAAGATCGCTATCACCGAGAAGTGAATTGACGAGGGTTTCATGGTAAGGTTCCAGTACTTCATGAAAAACTGCAGGGTTTTCATATGGGTGGTCGTCGGACGCCGGGGAAGGGATCTCTTCCCGTTGGCGGGACCTTGAATGAACACCTTCGTCCTTTGAATGCCCAGAATCGGCTGTTGAGGAGGAAGGCGGCGGTTCCGGGAGTTTCAGGCGGACGCGTTTAATTCTGGATATCCAGACATTTCGTTGATCTGCCCAGGAAACCGTTTTGCGTTTTCCCTTTTCAGATACGTGGGTGCGTAAAATAGAGACTGGTGTGAACCGCGGCCGCACTGGCAAGGATAATCCCCTCGCCTTTCGAGCTTTCCAGTCGGCATTGATGCACTCTGGACATCTCCGACAGGTCGAACTGGGAACTATTAGGCCCACACAACCTCGCGATGCGCAAACGCGAATGTTCTGTCGTGACGTTCGTGAGCGATCTAAAAAAACTCGATAACACCGAGGAACGTACATCACTTGCTCTCTGAGGTACTGCAACTGTGGTAAGCTTAGCCTGTAGCTTGAGAGGTTGTGATGCCCAAAGAGAAGGTGGCCCTGTATGGTGATTAAATTTAAATTTCAAGGGAGTGTAAACCTCAGGTGACGGTGCTCGAGCGCGTAGTTGAGATATTCGTGGTATATCGATTGGCGGGCGGATTGGCTGCAGTACGTTGTTCAGCAGAGCGGGAGGGGCTTCCCCTATACTAGCGGTCGGTGAGCGGTGGTTCAGAGCCCCTGAAAGTCTGATTGGTGGTGCCTCTAAGGGCAAGTCCTACGGACCCTTTAGTTCACGTCAGTGAACTCAGTTAGGTAAGGCTCACGATTGTTGGGTATCTCAGCTGGGGGTCCTCGAGAAGAGACCCGTCGGGGTCACTCGTACCCGTCTGGGGGAGAAAATCAACTATTCTCCCAATGAGTTGGGACTCAGGTTGACTCACAGTTTGGGACGAGAGGTGGGGGGGCCCATTTGGTCCAGTATTTTCCGCGGTGTACGATGGCATTCTTGGTTGCCAAAAGTCCGGTATATACAACTCAGGGATCTGTTGGCACCAATTTCAGAATGGGCTCCCAAAGAAACGACAAGACGAAAAACGTACGATGAGGCGCAGCTTGTGATCATCTTTGCCACCAGAACCTATTGTGTTTGCTGGTGCAACCAAATGGGAAGAATCCTTCCAACACATCGAGCATCGCAGACACACGTTTGACGAGAGGGGATGGAACGAACCCAGCTCCGTGGAGCATTGCGAGCAAATCCGTATTGATGCTGCTGACGCAGCGGCAGACTGATGGCGCATTGGCGATTCAGCAATCATCTCCATCCCTTTGGATGGGAAAAACAGTATTTTTCCCCCGTCAAACAAAAGTTGAGTGTCTGGTGTAGCTCCCCAAGTGCAGTAGTGAGCCTTGGATGAAGGATTGGCGCTTTAAGTCGTCACCTAGACCAAACCCAATCCGACTCGGATCAGCCAAGCGATTTCACGGAAACATGAGCCGACCCCAAAGGTTTACCAGTGGTGCGCCAGATGTCCCGAAACCAGCCTGGATATGTTGTAGATGTGTCGTTAGGGGCGGAGTGCACGGGCCAGGGCAAAACATCGAACCAAAATTCGGTATGATTACGTTACCTGTTTGAAATTAGCTCGCTCCCGAACCGCTAGAAGTAAACCGAATATACGACCAAGTAGTCAGCTCACTGCCCCGCCAAAGGAAGATGAAAAAAAAAGACAAAATTAAAATGGTCACTCCGTTCGACGAGTGCTGGGGAGACACCAGACGTGTGACGGATAGCTATCTACCCGTGATTAATGATTAACAGTGGTTAATCATTAATCATTACTCATCAATCATTAATCATAGCTCAGTACTCAGTACTCAGTACTGGGGCATCGGGTACCGATGCGTGACGCATGATTTGAGGTCGTAAAGTTTCTCCCCAAAAGATATCAGGGATGGAGAAAACGGGCTTTTATTCAGTGAGTTCAGCTGATTTGCTTGAGAATAACGATATCGCCTTTTCGTTACCATTACTGTCTTCATTGTTACTCTCTTCACCACCTTACTTGTACTTTGGAAACCACATGAAACCAACCTAACAAAGACATAGTCCCTAACGTCGGATATCCTGCGAGCTAGTATGGGGGCCGAAATCATCATCACATCCAGCCACACCCAAGGATGACTTTACCTCTGCAGTCAACGATTTCAATTCTCCAACGGTTCCACTCGAGCGGCCGGGAGCTGAGGATCCAAGGCCTCGGCGCTTTGCCAGAGCCCTTTGTAAGGCCATCCTTACCCCACCTTTGGGGAAGGTGGTGGGGTCAAAATACAACGGCGCATCGTCAAGTAGCCTGGACATAGGTGTTCAATATAATAATAAAAAATAATATATAGCTACTCACCATTCCACCCTCACTCCCGTCACGGTGCGAAGGTAAGGGTGTGAAGTCAATATAAATTCGTTGAAGATAACCCACTCGGGCCGAGCTTTCAGTCCACAGGAAGGGTGAAGCTGGACCATCTACGAGGAGATTGGCATGAGAAGTCAGTGTGAGACTACGACTTTACGCCCAACAGGTCTACCTGCTGGTTGAGGCGTGGGATCAAATATACGCTGTTGTTGTTCTGGAGAGAGGGAAGAGTAAAGTGGGATACAAACGAGGGGCCCAACAGAACCCACGGGGGGGTTGGTAGCAGCTAGCTCGATTCTGCGGCAAGTATCTTCGATCTCCTCTTCCCCAGTCAAGAATAGGAGGATATCACCAGGCTCCTCAGCAAGATGGATCATCAAAACGGTTACAACGGCAGCCTCGACGTAGTCCTTTTCAGGCTCCCGCGTATAGAAAACCTCAACGGGATGAGTTCGCCCGGTAAATTTGAACAAAGGGGCTGTGGAGCGGGATCCACGGCTCAAGTAGTCTTGGAATTTGTGCGCATCCAGCGTTGCCGACATCACAATGACCCTGAGGTCGGAGCGACGTTTTATAATGTCCTTGAGTAGGGCCATAAGGATATCGATGGCGAGGGTACGCTCATGTGCTTCATCGAGGATGATAGTCGAGTAGCGGTCGAGGTTTTTGTCACTCACGACTTCACGAAGAAGCAGACCATCGGTCACGTATGTAAGGAATGTCGTGCCAGGTTCCGTCACATTCTCGAAGCGAACGGAATATCCAACATGCCGCCCGAGTTTGACTGTGAAATCAAATATTCAGCGCATGACTATATTCAAGTTCAAAATGTAGCACACCATCCATCTCGTCAGCAACACGTTTAGCTGGAGCTCTGGCTGTGGCTCGTCGCGGTTGGGTAAAAGCCACCATTTTGCCTTTTGTATGGGGCATGTCCGAGAAGGCAACGAATTGGGGGAGCCTAGGACACATTCAGCAACAAGACAACCAAGGAAGTTAGGCAGAAGTAGATATTGCGTAGTTTTCCCCGTTCCTGTCTCTCCGAGAACGATGATCACTTTGTTTTTATTGTACTGCAATGTAAAACCTTGGCGTTAGCGTGTCCTCCTGCCCGGCGAAGGGATGACATCAGCCAGGAGGGCAGGCTCTGGTCCGACAGAGGGTCACCACTCAATCTACCATCTCAAGGAACTTGTCCATTTGTGCAAATATGGGAAGCTTTTTGCGGATTTCAAGTAATTCCTTGTATTGGGGGGTATAGAGTTCTCTCGTGAATGGGTTAAGCTCATGGTCCTAGATTGACATATCAGAGTCTGGAGTCGCGCAATGAGATCAAATTAACGTACAAGCGCCTTTCTGACCTGGTTTTCTGTAACCCTATGGGGGATAAACCCATGAAGAGGTTCAGAGATACCGGAATGTGTGCTTTCCGACATAGTGAAGTTGTGGATTGTGGCGAAGAGTTGTTCTCACGTAGCGAGGCAGGCCGATTGCTAGCACAAGGCTTATAAGCGTGGTCCCACCACACGTGCTACACCTTTATACGTATGTCGCCAAACGTAGCAGATCTAATCACGACGCAGGAATAGGACTGGCTAGTATCCGAAAAACCAAAAGGTTTTACCTGACACGTAAAACTCGATGAAAATATGCCGATAGGAGGTCGAATTCGATCCGACATACCGTTAATTATTGAAAGGGTGGGTTGCGGCATTTCTTTAATGTTTTGATGACCACTTTGAGGACTTCAGGGCTGAGAACAGGGCTGTGAATAACCGTGGACGTGAGAGTTTGATCATAATTGAAGCGAGCTGTTACGGTCCCTGGATTTTCTGCACAAACATCGTATATTACCTTTTCGAACAGCCGCCCCACCTTTTCGAATCAGCACCTCTGAATGCAAAAACATGAACCCGATGACGCGCAAATATACTCTGTCTGTTCTAAATTTGACGCGAACATTCGGGAAGAAGCCTCTCTCATTCTCTGGAACATTTGGCGATCCACACGACAACCGCAATATTCAACCCAACCAGCGTGTTTGGACGCGCTTTCTGAAGACATCAACTTGCATAATGCTTTGAAGGAGGCACATGTTGCACGAAATTATAATAGCATCAGAAACTGGGGTATGGTATTCTTTCATCTCGTGGATCTGACGCGTCTCACGATGGCTATCTAGTCCTTCCTCACGAACCTCTCGAAAAACAGTCTCAGGACTTGACTGTCGGGAATAATGTCCAGAAATTCTTGCAAGAGATCGAGGAGTCCATTTCCAGAGTCGTCGACGGGCGTATCTCGCTGCCCCTATGGTCTTATGATGGGGTACCGATGGACGAGGCACACCGCCATCATCTCACAGAACTCAAAATTCCAGCACTGAAGGGCAAACCTAGCCTTTTACTCCATAAATGGGGACGTTTTAAGGACGACGCCGTTCTAAACAAACGCCTCGGTAACGTTTTTATGCCCAACAATCACACGTCAGTCGATCTCTTCTACAAACCGATCCCAGCCAGAGTTTGACGACGCTCAAGGTTTCTCGTTAATACATCCGGTTCTGGAAAAACACGACTTTTGTTGGAGGGCCTCTCTGAGAACTGGGGCTTCTACTTCACGTCATTAGTTGATTCGAGCTTATTGGGCTCAAGTGACATTCAGAAAAGTATTCAAGCATACATTCCTAATTCCCCTAAATTCCACTCCAGCCTTCCTCCCGCCGGTGCTAGCAATTATGAAGCCGCATTAGCAGAGAATCGTGGAATTGCTAGCAGGGTTTTTCGCCAAGTTTTCCTCGCTAGATTAATCATATTCTCCCTTTTCGCCGAAATTATGGAGCGTCACAGAATTCCTCCCTCTCCCTTTGATGAATATAGAAAACGTTGGCTGCTGTTGCAACTTCAGCCCCGACTTGTTCACCCCAAAGTTTGGGATATCTTCGACAATCTTACTTGCATGCTGTCGCCCGCATCAGATCGCTACATCAATTTACGAACTCAAGAACTTCTCAAGAGCGCCCGCGAGTTGTGTGTTTGTGATACAGAAGAAACCCCTGATCAAACTCCTTTTTTCTGTGTCCTCGACGAGGCCCAGTTTGCGGCAACCCAGCACACGACTGCTTTCCGCTCTAGTGAGAGAGGTTACCACCGGCCAATCCTCAGAGAAATTGTGCGCGCATGGGAGGAACAGTCTTCGGGGCAAGGTGTCTTCATGGTTGTTGCAGGGACCGGTGTTTCGAAGGATGTCGTGGACCAGGCAATGGCTTCGGCTATCATGAAGGACTCCAAATACCGATGGTGCTCAGACACAGGCGCCTTTGACACGGTAGACTCTCAACGGCAGTATTTGACTGAATATTTGCCGAAGTCTTTGATTAAATCAGAATCTGGCGAACGATTGTTGGACAGGTTGTGGTACTGGCTGCATGGTCGGTGTGTGTCAATCCCTCTCTGCCCCTTAACACACGCTGATGGTTTTGTCAATAGGCACCGCTTTACTGCTGGTTATGTTACAGAGCTTATCCGTAATGGATTCCGCCACCCCCATCGGCTCTTGAATGGCTATATACAACACTTCACAGATTTCTCCATTACCGACGCTGAGGGGTATGTCGAAGCTGAGGAGGACGGGTCCACCCTTCCGATGTTTTCTCAGTATAAGCTTGATTTTTCGAAGCTCAAGACGAGTGCGTTTTTGGGTTCAGTCAATCATGACGAGGAACACTTATTCTATTTATGTAGACAGTGACATGTTGACGACCATACATCAAGTCACGACCTACTACCTGGTCAGGTCTATCATGCCACCGCTCGGAGGCGATGAGGCGATGTATGTTGAGCAAGGCTTTGCTCGCTTCGTTGATTCCGAAACGCAAGTTGTCGCCGTAGACGAACCGCTAGTCCTCCTTGCCGCCACACAGTGGATGAAAGCCAACCATCAATCCAGTTACAAAGTTCTCGCACGAGACATCAGCATGCATAACGCAAACTTCAATGGTTTTGAAAATTACATCACTTTCTGCCTCGACCTCGTTTTTTCGCAGAAACGCCGTCTCAGTGAAGTTTTCAACTTTTATGGAATGGTACCCCCTTGGGCTGATATGGAGGCGGAACTCGTTTCGCTCTACTGTAATGGCTCGGACAATGCAGAGACTGGTGTCACCTCTTTCTCCAACTCAATCGCTCCTTCGGTGACACTTGGGGTCAATGCGAAGGACCCCGAGGTAATACTGTCCTGGTTAACTCATCGCAAGCATGCTCCATTCTGTTTCCCCAATCAATCAATGGGACCAGACGTACTGTTTGTGTTGAGACTCTCAGATGAGAGCCTTATCTGGGTTGCTTTACAGACGAAATGGTCCAAGGGATCAAAAGGAAATCTCCCAAAGAGACTCCTTTTACATGCGATGAAGAGTGTGACACCCTCGAAGTATTTCCTCGACAAGGTTAGTATTTTAAATAATAAGCACCGGATCCCAAGCCTGATCTTGTCTCTACACAGAATAGCGTGCCTTTCTCACCCACTGCTCACCCCACACTACGGGACGACCTTTTCAAGTCATTACTCAAATTACCTGGCAGAAGGACGAACGATGCTGGAGAGTACAGCCTACTACGTGTAATCGCCTCGTTCCCGGCGCACACCAGGATGAAGCGTTACATAGAAAAGGATCCCGACAAAGGTTGTCATCCTATCGCGACGCTGAACATGAATCTTGTCAAGGAAGTCACTCGGAAACTCTCACCTAGGGATTTTCTTCAACTACAAGAAAGTCAAGAATTGTTGTCGAGCGGTCGTCAGGCGAGGGAGAACAAAAAGCGGACAAAGACGCATGAACAAGGGAGTGGTCGTCGAAAGAAAATTAAGCTGAATTAGACGCGTATTCTTCCAGTACATACTGTACCGCACTACTCCTTGTTGTTCGTTCTACGGATTCGGGTGAGATTTACTCACCAATTTGAGTGTCAAGTGTCAAGAATAACATTCATACTTCTAATTTCAACATCGGACCGCACGTGCGTTAGTGCCCTCAAGGCTCAGGGACACTTGACCACAGTATGGAGTTCCCAGAACTTGTTCGCTTCCCTTCCTTCCTTTGCTCCCCACCAAGGCTCGTTTCTCGAGAATGGTGCTCGTACCTCTCCTTTTACTCTGGGCAAGCATTTATGCTGCATTAGCTTCACCTATTTTTCAAGTTGGTATGTGAATCAATTCTAATATCATTCTATTCTCGGATGTGGGTATTTACTATGTCGCGACAATCACAGTTCACTCCGCAACAGACTTGAACAATGACATTCTGAACCCATATCCAGACAAGCCCCGCATTACCTTCCGCGATGACGGTACTTTGAAGATCACTGTTTTCTCCGATCTCCATTTCGGAGAAAACCCATGGGATTGGTGGGGTTCGGTGCAAGACTCAAATAGTACAAGGGTCATGAAACGCGTTTTAAAAGATGAAGTACCTGATTATGCGTATGTTCTCTTCACAGACCCTCTGCTAAACGCTGATCGGTGATTTTCAGTGTCATAAATGGGGATCTCATTACTGGAGAGAGTAAGAATCAAACGTTAATCCCTCAACGGATCGACGAAAATGCTCATGCAAATTAGATACATTCAAGGAGAACGCAACAACATTGATCGACCAGATTGTTGCCCCTCTGAATGCTGCCCGAGTTCCGTTCTCCTCGTCACATGGAGTACATTCAATCCACCGGCCTGTTCCGATCCGATGCTGACCTTCCGTTCCTGCAGAACCATGACAATCAAGTCAACATCACTCACGCAGAGGAAATTGCCCGTGAAAGACAAGTCGCACCTCTCAGCTACACACGTTTCTCTCCTCCCGGTGTTGGAGGTGATGGTGGAGCCGGAAATTACTGGGTTCCTGTGGGTTTTACATTTACGACGCTGGGGTATGAACATCTGGTTACTCACTTCTATCCAGATTTTCAGGAAAGCATCAGGTATACCCTCTAAGGGCTCGTTTTTTAACGCCCTCTGACGTATTGCACCAGACAATGCGCCTTTCCTGGTCCTTTGGTTCTTTGATTCCCGTGGTGAGTATTGCGGCAATTTGTCTGTAAAACTCCTTGTTTATATTTCACCACAGGCGGAGTCACCCCGCAGAATGAGCCCGCTTCGGACTGGGTCGACGAGTCTGTTGCAAAATGGATAGAATCCGAGACGAAAGCAATGGAAAGTGCTTGGGGTCCAGGAGAAGAGCGTTCTGCACTGGCATTCGTTCATATACCACCGTTCGTCCAACTTTCCTTCCGATCTAACATCTACAATCCTTACTTTCAAAGCACCACAGGCACTATATCCAACCCGTTCAAGAAAAAATAACACCTGAAAAAAATCCAGGATTGAACGGCACGCTGCTCACTCTCTGAAGGACGTTTTGCTGACTCTGTTACAGCGGATCACCTCGGCGGGGCCGGTTCTGGTTCTGTGCAATCAACTTTCGAATCTACCACCCCTCCTGGACAAGATGCTCCATTCTGGGACGCCGTCAATAAGAATGTGAAAAATCTCTTTGCAATTATTTCCGGCCATGACCATGGGAACGAGTGGTGTGCGCGTGAACCAACCAAAGACGTCATTTTCTGCTTTGACAAGCACTCTGGGTAAGTAATAATATTTCTATGTCGGGCCTCGTTTAATATGTGGATTAGATACGGAGGCTATGGTGATCCCGCATGGGGCTACGGCGTCCGTAATATTGTATTTCACACGTCCGGCGCAGGTAACGGAAAACCAACGGTCGAAAGCTGGATCCGGTTGGAGGAAGGTGAAACAAGAGCGCACGTTTGGCTCGACGAGAACTATGACCGCTAACCCCATAAAATAAGTTTCTACGTTTTGATTTGGTGTTGAAATACATTCATTGGGGTACCGCATGCAGTATAATTCAGCCGGACGGAGGTGTGCATCACACTGCTCTTGCGCTCTCGGTAATCGAGGTCAGGCCGCTACCACTCCATGATCCACATGTTTATTCTACTTCAGGATTACGCTGTAGCATTGCCCGAAACTATATAACATATCCAAGAAACACACAGCCATAATAATAAGTAGAAACAGGAACTAGCCATCCCGTAGGATAGGTAGGATTACATGGAGAGGACGGGACTAGAAGTACAGATCACAACAGCAGACGTCGGAACATCAAACAGAACTGGACAGGGGGGGAAATTGTTCTGGTAGGTACTAGGAAAAATGATTCAAAACAAGAGGGAAGGATAGAATAGTATCCAAAAGGTGCCGAGAACCCGAGTAGCATCAACTCCTCCCTGAATATTGAAGATTCTTCGCCGAACAATCAAGGCATATCCATTGATTATTATAGAACTCGAAACTGGGCACCAGCCTTTAAAATCGTTCCCAGTCACTCTCGGAACGTCGTAAAAAGCATATCGCACATCTGCAACTCCTTTTCCGTTTCGTTTCGTGTATAGTTGAGAAAAGAGACTTTGAGACCGAGACCTGGGAAGCGTGAACGAAGTATTTCGGCCCATTTGTCGCAAACGCTTGACGTGTGCTTCGGAGAGGGACGAAGTGGGGCGGGTGGCGTGAACGCAGTGGGACTCACACAGTATTTTATGTTTGCTGGTAAAAAGTCCTATCAGATGGATCCTTATAAAGAAGCCACAGAGAGACGTACTATGTCATCTCACTTGTATGATTCATGGATCTGGGTCCAGTTTCTCTCCACGAGCGAGAACACGAACAACACGAGTAGGCTGAGACACCATTTCCATCATGGCCATGACAGCGGGTGGACGTTCAACAAGACTGTGCTTCGGTGGGTGCGGATGATCGGCATTCGAACTACGCCTGCCCTTTGGACCATGGTGAGAATGATGGGTACGTTTGGGGCGTTCATCTTCATCGGCACCGGCACTACGTCCAGGAAGGGTCGGTTCGACTGGGAATGTTTCAACGCCGGTCCTTTCAGCCCATTTCGCAACAAGTACTCCGGATGACCTGGCCTCAAATTTGTTGCCGTGTGGAACGGAAGGAGCTGGGAGGGGCACCGGAGCCATCGGAGTATCGTTCGAATCCGCGAGTTTCAAGGCGTGGTTTGGGGGAGACAGGTTGGGTGAACCAGAAAGAACAGCGAGTACAACCTTATATTTCTTCTGATTTCCGTTTCCTTTTTCAGCAGCTCCTTCAGATGGGCGGCTATTCCCATCAAAATTGATAGTGACGTTCGGATTTTCGACTTCCCAACGGGCACAACAGATAGTGCGCCGAACCCATTCGGGCGATGGTGCGGCTTTGGAATCCGCCTCGTCATCACTTGAGCCTTCTTTCATTGGAATTTGATCCCAGAGAACGAAGGCTTCGTCCCTCTGAACACGAATGCGGGGATTAGTGCCAACTTGAGCTTCAAGGATACGGGAAGCAGCACGAGCGCGCTGAGCGAGATGAGTGGTACCCTTCTTCAGTAGGTCAAGGGTATTCAAGGCTAGGGTAATGATAAGCAAACTGAACTTCGAGCTTGAGACAGAGACTTACCTTCAAGGGGAACGATGAGGATTTCCTTACGACCATCTCTACACCATTTTTTAACCTGATAGAGTGCGTGAACAAGCACACTGGCGTCAATGACAATGATATCTGCATCTTTGTCGCTCTTGTCCCCTCCATGCGCAGTCCTGACTGGCGCAGTGGCGTGAACCGTATGTTTTCTATTTTGAACTTCTGGCACAACCAACTTCTCCTTGCCCGCGGGTGATGGCGCATCACCGCCCTTCCTCCTATGAACAATCTTGATACCAGGGGCCATGGGTGTGTGCTTGTTTGCATGTTGCGGCGCCGTACTATACTGGGTCATTGGAACATGTTTGCGATCCCTCCAGTTTCCAGACGAAGGACTATTCGCCGACACAGACTTTTCGAGCTGTTCAACTTGATGGTTCAAGAAAGCTGCCCCGAGTGCCCTCGACATGGCCACCTTATTGGGACTCGGACTAGGTATCTGTTGAATATGTGTGTAAGTACCTGTTTTTAAGTCAGCCGAATACACTGACCTTTCTGTCCGCCATGGTGTTCATGATGATAGTTGCTGGTGAGCTGACCAGGTCCGGGAGACCAGGATGCTGTACCTGGCTTAGTCAGCGGCCCCACACGGCCCACCGCTCGCCACAGGAGAACCACAGTCATGGCGGGTCATTACAATAGCACCAAGCTGTGCCCAAACAGCATAGCGTTGACACTTTCTACCTCATAATGAGTATTCATTCCACAAAGCTGTGTTCTCGCCAGTTGACCGGTAGGATTTACCGTCCTAGTCCGAGGTTGCGACCGTGGAGTGGACCTTGTCTGCTTACCTGAAGCAGTACCGAGCCCCTGAGTTTGTACGCCATGGACCAACACCGAGGCTCCCTGAGACCTAACAATGGACCAGTCAAGCTCGAAGCTATTAACAAGGCAACGGACACCACCAATGTATCATCAGTGGCCACAATCACAGAGAAGTTACAGGGAGCACCTGATGGAGCGCATTACCTCGGATCAACACACGATCCGACGCATCCAAAGGCGAACAATCCTAAGTGTTAGCACTACTTCTCAATGTCTGAACCTTTTTTCCGAGTGTTCGAAAGGCCACACAAGACTTCGCACTGTGCTAGTAGATATTACCGAACCGAGGCATCAAGTTCCCTTGTTGAAGTAATCTCGAACGAAACCCGGGCAGAATGCTATCCCCACAACCTACACTGCCTTTTGTTCCACGATGCACAAAAGGATCGTTTACTTGGCAAGAGTACACCCCCTAACCTTTAGCTGTTCATTAATGACTATGTGACAAGACGCCAGCATAACTTATGAGCATTGTAATGAGCTCCGTTTCCAATGACAACCAGTGGAGTGGTAAGGTGGAGACCTATTCCGTTTATAAATTATGACCTTCTTGGCTGAAGGTTTTTTCTCCCCAGTTCTCGCTCAGAAAAATATCGTGATATGACGGTTTTAATGAGGCTGACGGGACAAATCAAGTCTCCTATCTGTTCACGTCAAAAAGGCTGCAGATGCAACAAAGTTAATTAGAAACCAGGCGGTCTTTCTCCTATCATTACTGCATCTGGATTGAGCCAATACGCATATCATAACTGGACGTTACATTTGATTTCCCATTGTGGCACCCACGATATGAGAGTCCCGACCATTGCGTGCAACCGCAAACCAAATATCCAATGATCGGGCCCGTATTCGTTGTTTCCGATCTGGTACTCCGGTCGCGACGCATCGGTTCCACATTTCCCATGTTCACACAGCGCCCTCAGCCTATTTATAAATATATATCATACACATCCCCATGGTCCAGTTGGACCGAGTGAAAACGCGTGTATCCATCATTCCCATGTGGTCGTCACAGGTCACTGGAATGGCTACTCCCATGGGTAAAGTGGACAGTGGGAGAAGCATTTCAGATATACACCAGAAATATCAGGTCCATTGTGTCGTCACTCCAATACGAACACATGAATTGTCAAACCTCTGGGAATTTCGTCATCCAGGTCACCAGCATCGAACGAGGGCTTTTACACATTCCAACTGATCGTGTCAGACGATTCGCATACCAATGGAACCGAAAGTACCATCCGTCCGTTGTTCTGTTACCGAGGGAAGGTTCGCGTGTTCCTGGTGTCAAAAATGTAGTATTTGGGTATAGCTCCAGGGAAAAGTCTCAAAAGGCCTCGCTAATGTGGGAACAATAATCACGGGCTTGGGATTTCTACTGCAAGGTATCATCAGCAGATATGCCAATGACAAATACAGGTAACAAACAAAGACTACGCTACTGGACTTTCAAACAGAGCCGGGAGGGAGTTCATCGTACTCTGGGCACAAGTCCTTCCAGTCCTGGGGCGTAATCTGCGATGCAGGTCCGCTGACGTTGTCCTCGGGAGCTTCACCGAAAACAACAGCGAGACCAGCTTCAAGATGCCAGTCAATATGACAATGCAAGAACCATGCTCCAGGATTATCGGTCTCTGCATGACCTGATGAGCTAACATCGACACAAATAATACTTGAGAAACCTACTGAAGCGGAAAGTCGTGTTACCACCATTAATCGGGTACACGTCGCGACGGAGAGGACTTTAAACATTGAGCAAAAGTCGGTGGTTTAGTGTCAGGTTGTAACTCACTTCTTGAAGTTGAAAACGTCATCGTTAGATGGCAGAATGACATCAAAGGTATGACCGTGCACTAGAGATTAAAAAGTGAGTTGGACGACAAACTCACAAGAAGACAACAGGCTTACAATGGAATGGATGCGACCCAGTTCCTGGAATAGTCACCTGGACGATACTGTTCCTGGGTACGACGAAGACTTGCTCAGATGGGAGAAGATCCGTAGGTTTCTTGGCGCCACTCAAAATTTGGAGGAGGACGGGAACGGAAGACGAAATGTAGGAAACACCGTTGATGTCGAAGAAGGGAGGGTTAGGCTAGATGTGCGTGAGTGGGAGGTAAGGCTTCACATTGGAAGAGATTACCTGAGCAATATTAAGAACGAGGGGAACATCAGGGGGGCCATCTCCAAGGCTTCCGGGGTTTTCCTGAGCAATTGGCTAGAGAACGATTGAGATCAGGAAATTCTTGTTGTCGATCAGAACTTACGTGCATCTCCTGGTCGAGCAATTTGTGACCGGGTACGTTGACTGTGGTCGGTTCTTCATGTTTCGCTCCCTTGTAGCGCAAGATGGCAAGGGTGAGGTTAGGATTGACTAAGGTACCAATCAGTCATATTGACTCCTTCCATGTGGAATTGGGACGCACAGTTGGGGTTCCTAGCAGGACTACCACCGGTGGGAGGAGCTCTGATCCAGTAGTTGTTGACGGGTTGATTGGCATGCAAGACGACAGATACACGCTGAGCAACATAGATGTCGACGTTTTGAATCTCGACTGGGTCGTGCTCAATACCGTCTGCTTCGATGAAAGTCATGTTGTGGCCATCGATGGAGAAAGTGAAGAAAGGACGGCAGGCGATGGTAAAGACGCGCATGCGATATCTCTTGCCATGCTCGACGTTGACCACAGCGTACGGGACTAAAGCACTAATTACGCAATGATTGTGTGTGGATAGTGAGTGTCTTACCCAGGGGCCCTCCGACGAATCTTCCTTTGCCGTTGATTAAGCCAGCATCTTGCACCCTGTAAAATCAGTTATAAGGGCACGCCGCAAAATCTTAAATTGTAAAAAACGTACGGGACAATACCTGTGGAGAAGAAGGCGTCGTTTCCAGCAGGGGCCAGGATATGATACCATTCAGAGAGAGTAATGACGGTGTTCTCGTCGTCGACATCGTACAGATGCTTCAGAGGATCGTGGGGATCTAAGGCGATGTTAATAATTGCTATGGATCCGCGGAGTAGCTGAGTTAACCATAGATAACAATGGCGCCTCGGAGACCATCACAGTACTGGGTCGACAAATGAGAGTGGTACCAGAAACTATGTAGATTAGGTCAGGAAACAAATGGATTGCTCATAGCCACATACCCTCCCTTCTGACCGGGCACGGAGTAGTCGTATACGAATGTCGTGTTAGGAGGGATTGGGCATTGGTTGACAAATGCGGGGCCATCCATGTCGGAAGTGCGGGCTTGGAAGAGGCCATGCCAATGCTGTAGTGGTCGTCAGTGCTGATTCAGAGGGGGGGTGAAGAAGCATACGATTGTCGTGGCACGTCTCATCAACGGGTCCGTCAGTTGGTTGTGAAGCGGGATGACAAGGTGGTCACCCGTGTTGACTTGGATGAGAGGTCCAGGGAAGTCCCCGTTGATCAACACAGCACTTGTAGCAGGTCAGATACTTGAGGCTGGTTTCAAAAGTAAGAGAACTTACTCTCGTTCAAACCCATCGGGGGCGATGCGAGTATTGGCTAGCGTAAAGTCGAAGTGACGGGTGGCGGCAAACGCCAGAGGCACAAGGCCGAGAAGGACTCCAAGAGAGAGATGCATCATCTGAATCCCTTGACGAAGTTCTGGATTCTAGTGTCCTGAGGCTTTTATACGCATTACGAGTCATTTCTGCGAGAAAATACTGCTCCTAGAGCTACCAATCATCTGGGTGGTTTCTCGAGTGTGGGTAGCTGTTTGCAAAGTAACGCCTGTTGTTTGCCCACCAGAACGGGCATGAGAAACCATTCGTCCTATTTCTCGCATCACCGTGTAAATGGAGCGCATCAAAGTACGTGACACCTTGGTGTGACGAAGCATAAGGCCATGCTAAATTAGTGTCAAGCCCGCTCGGCACCGAGATATGCCTCCAGCTTCTTTGTGGGGCAACGTCGTTCCAGTTCGCTGTCCGAGGCTACTGTGGCTGACTGGCAGCAGTTATATGTCTACATTCCAAAGGCAATATAGGAGGAGTATCAGCGACCCCACGACTGGGTAGAACATACTCAACGAGCGCTTGTATTCGGCACATGGGAAGAAGTTCTTCTACTGTCGGCACCATCTTTGGAGCACCAAATCTCTGAAAAGCAATTGCTGAGTAAAAATAGAACCCTGGGATAACGGGAAACCAGCAGACACATACCTTTCGGGCTTGTTGCAGGCGAAGATTAGGCTCAGAGAGGCAACCAGACCCTGCCAGGACTCAAGGTTGCCGAGGCCGGCCGAGGAAAAGCCTGGGGCAGATGCTCAGCTATGGTTGCAAAATCGGAAGGTGCACAAATCAAAACACAGTGATTTAAGCGACGATGAGACGGAACGGTGGCTTCGAAGGCACAAGTATTTTTTCGCTTAGGATCTTATGTTCGGACTAAGCACAGGTAAATCTAGAGGATAACGAGGACGTCTCCCGGTTTCACTAACGCCCCTTCTTGCACTCCAGGCCCGAAACCCTGAACGACTTGCCCAACGTGGCCTTGTTCTGGTCTCACCGGAATCTCTGTTTTCATTGCTTCAAGGATAAGAAGAGGCTCATGGGATGACGTGATGGGATCGCCTATTTTGCAAGAAATCTTCCATATTGACGCGAAAAGTGTTGCTTTTATAAGTATGGACTTCATGTGGTAGCCTGGTAAGCATGAAGTGGACGTGGGTGGGGTGAACATCGTTATTTTTAGCTGGTGTGGTCAGATCCCACTCGCCTTGGACACTGCCACCGCTAGTAGGATGGTCAGCTCGTCTGGGGTTATCACTCTCCCACCCCAACAGCAAAATGCGCTCCCTTGGGGTTTTTGTCAATTCCAGCGCCCATCATTGGCAAGTCCCTGAGATCACCTTTCAGCTTGTTCCTCCATCGCTTTTTGTTGCCGCCCACGGAATGTGGAAATCTCGTCCTGTATAGTGGTCACATACACAGCGTAGTCCCTCATGGAGAACACCGTGGGTTCTATCTGAGGCATATTCAGTGCCCTCGCCTCATCACAAGCGTGAGACACTAACCTTGAACGAATGACGACCCTGTTCAAACAGGCTCTCTAACTTTCAAGACGATGAGCCCCCTGGACGAAATTCAAAGAGTAGGCTAACCTTCTTGTACGTATCAAGGTCAACTGCCTCAAAATGTAGCTGTTCTAGGGTCAAATTTCGGATACCTCGTAATTTTTTGTAACGCTGACCTGGTCGAAAGGCTCGAGCAACCAAGGCCTATCAGGTGCGAAATCTCTTCCCTTCCCCCACGCCTGCCATGCCGGAAGTGAGCGACCGAAAAGCTGATATCCACCTGGTGAATCAACTGGGTATATAGCCGCAACAGGGCCCGCAATACCAACGGCGCCCTATCGCACAGGCATCATTACTTGATTCGAGTGGTGAGATAATTCGAGTCACACACCCGAGGGGTAAATGTACGCGATGGGTTCAGTTTTTGCCCTGTCAATCTACTGCGGGGATCGATCTAGCCTCATCAGACAAGTATGTCGCGAAGGGACGACAGTAAACGCACTGGAACCAAAAATGGACAAGCCAGGTAAAATCCGACTCCAAACACAATCTTCAGCTCGAATTAGAACCATACCGTGCCGTGACATTAAATAAACTATGCACTCACCCAATCCGATGATACTAGCTTTGCTAACACTTCCTTTGATCCGCTGAGCCCATTATTCTTCGCCAGATACTCCACATTGCTAGGGAGGTACACTGCCTTTTCGCGGATTGAGCGCATGTATCGTTCTGTTGCATCTTTACTCCATGGGTCATCAAGGACTATAGGGAATGTTATCCGACGTCCCAAAAATGTCATGTCTGTAAGGTCGAGAGGGATGTTTTCCTTTGCTGCGAGAATGTGTTGAATTAGCTCAGCCTGAGAGACGACGCTATTGTCGTAGTGAATCTACGCTGTCATAAGTGCTGCCTAACATGCCGAAGAAAGTGTTTTACCATGAGAGAACGTATGCAGGGGCATAACGCTTTGACGCCAACGACATTTGTTGTTCTCATGTTCTCTAACAAAACCTGGACCTTGGCTCGTACGACGAAATCCAGTTCCATAGCTCCCAATTCTGCTAGAATTGCCGAGTCTCCCGCCTAGAGTTAAACAATAAGTCTTTTTTCTGCGTTTATTTGAAATGCTCACCTGGCGCAAGATGAAAGAAACCTCCTCAGCACTAGGTTTTGGATCTTGATACAGACGGGGTGAATAGTGTTGATCCCGTAGAGTATCACTGTACAAGACCAGTTCGGAATCCGCTACTTGTCCCTGGATAATCTTTTCAACACCGGTCATGAATCTATCGTTGTTATCCTCGATCTCAATAGCCGTGCTATGGAAAACACGCCGGAAATTTACACTATCTCCGGGACTCAGCTGGCCGACTTTCCAGCTGTAGAGGATTAGATCATTACAGTTGGTATGGGGCTCGTTACTCACAATTCCCCTGTTGCTAGCACGCACAAGCACAGGTATCCCCCCATATCTGGACCTTCGTTTGCTAAGATGATAGGGGTATCTCCATTAACGTTAACAGAGCCAGCCGCGTACGCGTTATCGAGTATGTTACTTGGATGACCTCCGCCTTGGCCCCCACTGGCCCGCGCCCATTGTAATTTCTCGGAGGATTCGAGTCTAATACCGGTTCGATTGCTTGAAGGACTGACTTGCCAACGGGTAGAATAGAAACTCGAGATGCCGTCCTGGGTCAAGAATTCGTCATCATCGTGAGGTCCTGGCAGAACGTATATAACCCAGTCCCTGGGGTAATTTGGTATCAACTCTTGGGGGAGTATACAAGGAGACTCATTTTCAGAGGAGTTATCCAAGGCGAGGATATCGCCAGCGACAAGCGACCTTCCCTGAAGAAAAACTAAGCTCCTCAAACAAGTTACACGACGGCTTACGGACCTGATATCCACCCAAGCCCATAGAGGTGGACTTGGAACCAAGGTACTCGGGCACGTTCGGGAACCCGCCGCAGATAGAGAGATACACCCTCAGGCCACCCTTCCCTTCCTGTTCTACCTTTGCTGCAATTTCAAGATCTCCTTTCGCAGGAACCACCAAACGGGACCACATATGCACTTCCCGTCCATTCAACGAAATATTGACATCTTTTCCGGTAACCGCGACTACGGTATGACGGAAGAATCGGAATTTCGCAGTAACTCCAGGAACGACGATAATCTCAATGCCTTCTGTAGTTCTGTTATTTCCAGCTAACATGTTTCCAACGGCAAAGGCGATCGGGTCCATTGGCCCACTCCGAGGGATCCCTCTACCAGTCGAACGCCCCGGTAGGTCCTGGATGGTCATCTCCAATCCAGGAGCGATCACCTTCATCGCACTGGGTTGTGGTCAGTCTAACTTCTCGAATGAAAGTCACCGGCTACATACCACGGAGAATACTCCAATTTGTCCAAAAATCTCGTCGTGACTTGGCCCGTTTGATATGTTTGGCTCGTTACAATAACCTTCAAATAATCCATATTATTCGGCGGTCCGTATATTTCACACTCTTGCAGGGCTTCTAGGAACCTTGAAATCGCTTCCTGGCGTGTGCTTCCATATACGATAATCTTGCAAAGCAGGGGGTCGAAATGAAGCGTTACTTGCATGCCAGTAGAAACCTAACCAACTTCAACCGCATATCCACAAAAATAAAATAAAGTAAAATAAAGGACTCACCCAATTATCCACTCTCAACCAAGTATGCTGTTCCTCCAATCGTACTTTTTGCAAAAGTCCAGGAGAAGGCAAAAACCCCTCTGCAGGGTTTTCTGCATATACGCGCCCTTCTATAGCGTAGCCCTGTCCAACATCCCTCGCAGTCTGGTTAAGAGCGTCGTAATAATTTTGATCCATAATAACGGGCGATCGTTTGTTCTCGTGTTTTGCGATCCCATGTAAAATCATCATCTCGACGAGATCGAGGTCATTGTGAGTAACTTCCGTAATAGGATGCTCGACTTGAATACGAGTATTCATCTCTAGGAAGTAAAATTCACTTGTTTCGTCGTCTACCAGGAATTCGACCGTTCCTGATAAAGCGTCAAGTAGGAATATTCGGTTCACGCGAGATAGAAACTTACCCGCAGATTCGTAACGAATTGAGCGACAGATGGTAACAGCAGCTTCACACATTCTCTCTCTCAAACCTTTATATCGATTATCCTTGAGAAAATTCGAGGATTGAGTCACTAACCAGGGTGCGCCTCAATAAAAGGACTAGGACATTCTTCAATAACCTTCTGATGCCTCCGTTGAACACTACACTCCCTTTCTCTCAAATGCACAACGTTCCCTTCACCATCGCCGAACACCTAAAAATATATAATCGAGACTTTTATTCCTATCAAACAACACATACCTGTATTTCAACATGTCTTGCACGGGGAATATATCTCTCAACAAACACTCCATCGTGGCCAAACAAACTCTACAGCCGCAATTACTTTAGAACCAAATCAACGAAACATAATCCCATACCTTAGCCCTCGCTTTCGCACGATCGAATGCCATTCTAGCATCCTGCTCCTTCTCACAAACAACCATCCCCATTCCTCCTCCTCCCGCACTAGCTTTAAAAATCACCGGAAACCCAATCCTCCCTAAAACCTCTTCCGCTTCTCCATAATCTTTCACAAGTCCCTCTGATCCAGGCACAACGCCCACCCCCACTATATTCTTTACAACATCCCTCGCTTCGTGTTTCATCCCCATAATTTTAATTGTATCCGATCTCGGACCTAACCACGTCATCCCAGCACTCTCAACCATCTCTGCGAATTCCGCATTCTCAGAAAGGAATCCATAGCCCGGGTGAACGAGTGTGACGTTATGAGATTTACAAATGTCGAGGATAGGAGATGGTGTAAGGTATGCTGTACCTTCCGTCGTGGTTGATGTTGAAGAGGCCGAGATAGGTAACGCAATAGCAATGTCGGCCATCGCAACATGGGGCGCCATTGCGTCAGCTGGTGTGTACACACCCACAGTGCGTAAACCTAATTTATTTGCTGTGCGTATTATTCTTACAGCGATTTCGCCACGGTTGGCTACGAGGAGTGTGTGGTTTGTGAACGAGTCTTCGGTCATCGAAAGTTTATTCAAGTAGAACTGCTGAAGGTTGTGTGTGTGTGTGAAGATCGTCGAATGTAAATAGGCTTGGGAATACTTATATACCATACTGCTTATGACGTCGTAACCCAAGCTCCGGTTCTCCATCGGGTCAAGTATGGCTAATTATCTATTATTATGTTCGTCAACGAGCTTCTTAACCACTTTTGCAATCCCAACAGCCCCCTAAACAGAGCTCAGTCAGCTACTCCTCTTCAAGTGATAAGAAGCCATAACGTACAGGAGTGTCAGAATGGACGCAAATTGTGACTTCATCAACTTGATCACCAAGTGGTATATATACCCCCGGTACATCAGTCGTAATCAACCGTTCTTTGAGCAACCGATTGACCTAATCAACCAATTCAATCAGCATCAGAGTATCATGAAACCAAGTTGTGGACCTACACGTTCGGTAACCACCTCTTCCGATACAGGATCATGCGTCCTGGAAGTTCCCACTCTCATCAAAAAAGTCACTCAAAGAGATGTAACTTAATGATCACGCAACTTGGTAATCAAAAGCTTCCCCGTCTTATCATATCCCAAATCCGCAAACCACTCTACCATCCACAAACACACTTAGTCCAAATCACTGAAGAACGACATAAATAAACTCACCCGGAATGAACCTAACGCCTTCCTCTCTCGCAGCAACCTCATGTAACGTCCCCGCCAACCCAACAAAAGCAACATTAGAAGAACCAGAAAAGACTTTACAAACTCTCATTCCAGCCTTTGCCAACTCCAAATCCCTAGCCATCTGTCCATAGACCGCACCATGTGGTTTTACATGATGTAATTCCATTCCATGAACTTGAAGAAACCCCATCAAGGCACCAGTTTGGTATACGAAACAGTTGAATAATTCGTCCTGGAGTGCAGGGGATTATTACTGGTCTTGGCTTGTTGAGACGTTGAAACGCACAGATGAGATTTTCATTTCCCTTCGACCAAAACCTTGTTTATCAGGTAGTGAAGGATGCGCGCCGACTTTTACGTTGTTGGATTTTGCGAACGAGACTGTTTGATTCATTATATCGAAATCACTACCATGACCATTCAAGACGGTGTAGTTGATGGATGGACGGAGGGATTGGCTCACGAAGCGTGAAAACCACAAGCCACATTTGCTAAATGAATCGTCTTCATAAGTTCTTCATCGTCGGCCTACCACACACAGCTGCTGTATAAGCATGCTTGTTTCAAGCGAGGAGGGGACTCGGTGACATACGATGCGATAAAGACTGTAACCCTGCAACCCTCACCATGAGTGTTAAACAAACCTTAAAACGACGACGACAGACTCACCTCTCCCAAATCGCAATTCACTGTCGCTCGCAGTGGTGTCGACATTCCAGACGAAGATGTTAGTAATCAAACAACCAACCTGGTAACTCCTTAAAGCCTGCGAGCACCATCTATAATTATCCCAAAGTCACACACGCGTATATATATTCGCACTCCAAAGCATCCAGAGTCCATAAAAGGTCCAAAATCCCGAGTCCAAATATCCAAAGATAAAACCAAGCCAACATCCCTACAACAAAATCCAAACCCCCATCACCCCCAGGACCAACGTCATCAATCTTCCCGGACCCAACTTCTGAGCACTGTTAGCACCCCTCGAACCATCTTCAACCCAGTCCCTCCATGCGGAATGCAGTTGTACGGTAAAAGCTTCTGATTCAGGTGATTGTGAACCTTGAACGCTGAACGAATCGGGGTTGACGACGGGTGTTAGCCAGCCTGTGGTTGTAAGGTGGGGATAGTTGAGGAAGATGATGGTTGGTTCGGGCTGGGTGGTTGTGGTTGTGGAGGAGGAAATTGTAGAGGAGGTGGGTTTTTGGGTGGGTGACGTAGAGGTGTTGGTGAATGAGGACGAAGAAATGGATACGGCGGTCGATGAAGATGAACGTGAGGAGGGAGTAGTAGAGGAAGACGAGGATGAGGACGAGAAAGTAATAGGGGAAGAGGAAGGTGAAAATAACGTTTCACGGATCTTCAACGCCGCAGGTACATGAGTAAATTGATTCAGCATAACCGCACCTCTGAACACCGTAGATGCTAATAGCGCCGTCCCAGCTGCATCGTAAAAGTTTCCAGGTGAATCAGGTGGTATATCAGGGTAATTCGTCCATAAATTCACAGAAGTATCCTTAGTACCCAAATTAATGCACTAGTAAGTTGGTCGGGAAAGAAAACGACGTACCAGGACCGCGTACATCCCATCATGAATCTCTTTCACCCAATTAGTCAAGTCTTTTTGTTGTCCTTTTAAACTATTTGCATATTGCGAGTTGCGAATTGTTGCTAGGACGCGGAGCATACCAGCTGCAGCCCATCCATTACCTTTTCCTCATAAGCATGTGTAAGTACAAACAGGTAAAGAGCCTGAGCGTACCGGTTGTCCAATGACCCTCATCATTACTCGGTCCATTCGCTCCCAACAACACATGTTTCCATCTACTCTGCGCATCCGGATCACGTAAATAATTCCTATAAAGTTTGATTTGGTTGTACGCTTCGAGTAATAAAGTTCGATTTCCGTTCATTACGGCGTAGTATGCCAAGAACGGTGGAACCATATACACAAAATCACTCCTATACATCGTTAAAACACGAAAAGCAAAAACAAGGTGAGGGAGCGCACCAAAGTTGAACCTCTGAGACGCGATGTGAAATCGCTCCATCTGTTGTCCGTGGTACGACACTCAGCAAATAATCCAGTTGAGCTCGCGCAGCACTCGCATAATCCAAACTCTTATCCGCCGCCCCATTAGTCCAATTCGCCAACAAGGTACTCATGCCAATTGATGCAGGATCCGCAGCACTACCATCACCGATCACCAAAGGTTTTGGTCCAATAACTGGAATAGATGTGTTTGACAAGGTGACATTAGATTGTTTTATAAGAATGTCTTGGGGTATGGAAAAGAATGGAGTCAGGAGGGAAGTAAGATTCGAAGGGATGAGTTGAGGTGGTGGAAGAGGGTTGTGTGAGAAGACGGAATAACGGGTTACGTTGAGTTCAAGGATTGTTTGTGTGCGTGTCCCTAGTTCCCAACTTTAAGTAGTTCATTCAGTCATTTCATTTCATTTCGTGAGGGGAGTTAGACGCGAGTCGTACTTGCCTTTTTAGAGCAGATTCCGCCAGTCGCTGACTGATAACCGCGAGCTGGTCGTCTGTTAGATTCTGAGCAGTAACACGCGTAAAGAGCAAGAGGAACGTCGATAACAAGCTCCACCACGCCATGGAGAGCATGGTTAGCCGGGGGGGGGGAGGTGGTGAGAACGTGTGTTGCGAAACGGCCTGCGGAAAAAGAATGTTTTAAAAATAAGACATCGAACGTGTGGTGGATTTCCATTGACAGTGAGCGGCAGGAAGCACTTCGGCACGGCCATCTTTCGCAGTGTCGAGAACAAACATAATTTAGGAATGGGAATAGAATCGGCTATCACTGACAGGAGATCAAACTTCTACTCAACCAATCCATTGTGGGCACACCACTCGCAAGTCTTCTTCGGCTGTCTTCGAGAATAAATAAAACACCTTGCTTACTCACGGATATATATGTAGAGGCGGCACACTTCGCCTTTGTCCCAGACCTGAATTTCTTCTCGTTCCAGGGTACCTGATCTGGCAGGCACGAGCGGTGCCTTAAAACCTCACCGCAGCTCTATTCGGCGCTTATAAAGCTATTATCACAGATCCTCCCGATACGCGTTTTCGACTTGTAAGGTTGACTTCAGACGGAGGAAAATAGTCGACCCTACTAAATGTACCCTTCCCAATTACGGTTCCGACGATTGGAGAATATCAGAGTCGGATTAAATTTATGGACTACTAAAAGATCATGTAAACGTTTATTTACCCCAATCAAAGCTCCCATCATCTGTTAATTATTTCCTGGGGTCAACTTCGCTTGCTGTAAATTGATGGTGACTATCGTTTTGGGCATGCTGTTCTGAGATCTCTAGGCACAGAGCTTCAATCGCCTCATTGCCAATTGCGTAGGGCATTGTTTCTGTCACCTCATTTCCTGACACAGATGGCTGAACGAAACGGAGAGGGAATAAGGTAGGGAGAGGAGTCGATAGACCAGTTTCGAATGCATTCAGGTTACGGAATACCCGACATCCCATCGATGCGGCTAACCTTATTGCTGGAAGTATCATTAATGATACGTGAGTGGGATATGTGGGGCATAGATGATTGCGCCAGCCACAATTGTGAATCCAAAGACGATTCTAAATTGGTGAAGCCGAATCAAATTAGGATTCAGTCTTATTGGGGAGGGATCGGGACAAACAGGGAAATTTTTGGCCACCTTGTAACAGCGCACGCGAGAGTCGAGGGATCCCCCCTGACCCGTGTTAATGGGGCTCGGCTGACTTGTATTGATATTTCGGTAGTGCTATCACGAGATCAAAAACATTTTCTTTCTTTTATGGAACACTCACTCGACCTTGATATCATCTTCCCCGTGCGCACACTACAATACCCAAATACCAGGAGGAAATACTGACAATATACAGGAGCCCGATCGACCACCAACTCCAGATCCCACTTTCTCAACATACACTCGACCTACACTTTCTCATCCACGCACACTCCAGATCAGACTCGTCGGTAACCATCCACTATGGGCGCACCACCTGTAAGCTTCTCCTAAATACACAGCTTTACTAGATTCACTCACGGTTGTCTATAGATGGAACGCATCACGTTCTTTCGCTTCTCTCCTCGACACAACCACCCTCTGTAAAAACCGTTCTGTACTCGAGTTGGGCGCAGGCGGTGCTCTACCAAGTCTCATCGCAGCCCTGTCCAGTGCTTCTAGAGTCGTCATCACAGATTACCCTGATACACCTTTGATCGATAATATCCGTTACAACGTCTCCCATAATGATATTCCCCAAGAAGTTCAAGATCGTATTATCGTACAGGGGTATATCTGGGGACAAGACCCTCGAGAGATTCTTTCGGTGTCACCTGCCGGTTTTGATGTAATTATTCTCTCGGATCTGATATTCAATCATTCGCAGCATGACGCATTGTTGGACACCTGCGACCAAGTAATCTCAAGATCCTTTCCAGATGCTTGCGTTTTGGTGTTTTATACACACCACCGACCGCATCTCGCTCATCGCGATATGGAGTTTTTCGAAAAAGCAAGAGGAAGAGGGTGGAATATCGATGAGATTGTCCGAGAAACGTTTCCTGTGAGTTTCAATTTGTTGGTCACCGATTACACCACTAACGCTCTCGCGAAAAAGCCAATGTTCCCAGAAGACTCGGGCGATGAAGCCACTCGCTCAACAGTCCACGGATGGAAATTAACGAAACGTTAGACATATCACATCCGATTCGTTGTTCATATTCGTTCCGAACTTCCAAGACATGACCGCCCTTCTTCTCCGAACATAACCCCTCCTCCGTGAATATTAGTTCGTATAATTCAAGTGATGCGCGGAACAATACGCGCATCTAAATTCCAGCCACTTTCACTGTCGTCGTACCACGTCCTATAGCCCAAACTTTGTCCCAGGGTACTAATATCTAGACAACCCAATTGTTATTCAGTAAAGGCATCCCCAAGCACATTAGTGTGTCTACATAGTAATAATGGAACGAAGAGATGATTTGATTTGAGCAACTATGATGTACTTATATCGCGGGCCACGACTTGGAACTAAGCCTTGTAAATCCTTAGATGAATTCCAAGTTACTACTTCACGGTGTGTCAGTGGATGTGGGATGCCTCAAAGAATTTTTATGTTACTCACGAAAGGCGGAACTTTCGCTTTCGATTCTTGAATCACCAGGGACCGCAAAAGCGAGATCCCGCTTTTGCGACCGGTGGAGTAACAGATTTCGGAGCGCCTATTCACGCTACATCCCCTCACTCGTCCTTCCACCATTTGCCACCTATCACTTGTCTCGTCCTCGGGTATTGCATTCTTTCTACATCAAGACATTCGGATTCATCGTACCTTGGGTGGTTCGTCATACCATTCCTGTTGTCGTTGCGCGGAGCCAAAGAGTGGTTAGGTGAGACGCGCTGCGTACATATAATATTTAAAGCATTTATCTGTGACATCGTTCGGTGAATAAATTATCAAGAAAAAAAATAACTAGGCAAGGTCGATGTGTAGATACTCGAGAAGGTCAGTGGTTAGAGCCGTCACATGTTGAACGATCAGCTTCGTTGGCTTCGAGACAACGTGGTGGTCGTGAGCCATGGTCCGACGTGGCCCTGTCCCTGTCACTGATACCACTCCTGGTCGCCCTTAAAGAAATCTCAGTAACTTCAAAGGGCTCCACGGTGCGCCTTCCACCAACGATGATACTCCGATTGTTGAGCAATGCCAGCATCGAGTTGCTGTATACTTTGCTCATTGCAAGACCAGGGAGGAGATAGGCGTCTGATATAAATTTGGGGATGGAGAGTATTGTATAGCAAAGTACTATAAAACCTGAAGTGACCAAATCAACGAGACAGCACTGAGGGCATGAGCTGGGACCTTACTTGTCGCTATTCCGGTCTCAACAACCAATTGAATAATGCTTGTAATATGTGACTGTGTAAATTTCTTCATTGTTCTTTTGCGTTGCCTCAGGAGCTGTACCTTTGGGTAATCTGACCTCATGATAGAACTCTAAACTCACAAAGATAGTCATGCAGATAGTGATGGTGAGATCACAGGCTACATTGAAGGATCCCCAGATCTTTGACAATATTCTAGCAAATCAAGCAGGATTTTTTCATGTACATACCATTTGGAATCCTGTGTAGCAAGCAGGCCTGGAGGTAAAAAACTGTCCAACCAAGTCTTCCTCATGGAAGCAAATGGAGCCAAAGATGCCACAGCCAATTTGCCCAAATGAGAACTAACAATATCAGCCAAAGTCTTTGAAGATATGCAAAGCTTTTCACTCACAGTCACAATTAAAATCACAATCCATTGTCTCTGGGTAATGATATATATTCCGTATGCATAGAGCAACTGGACTGTGGCTGCCACTAATAAAAAGAACTTTAGTCAAAAGTGCTATTCACATTGAGGGCTGTTTCCTACCAGCAGTGCTTGATACAATTAGAGAAAGCCAGTAGTGGCCACCAGAGTGACCTGCCAAGCCACTAGAGCACAGGGTCTTGAACTGAAGGCTTGTGAATATACCTAAATCCAGTAGAACAAGACCTGTGTGAGCCACTCCAACAAGGTAAACCCAGCTGACTGCAAGTTTGAGCATAATTCTATCTCCTGGGAAGGCAATATAATATATATCTGGGTACCATGAAAGGTCAATTTGACTGTAATGAGGGTGAGAGCATAAAATACTTACAAAGTTGTGTTGTCAAGATCCCAAAGAGCAAGATGTCCAAAATAACACCAAGTGTTGAGAAAACGACCGTAATGAGTTGTTTGCTGGGGGCAGCAGTAAACGCAGTGGGAGAAAACGTAGGGTCTACTCACCAAGATAATAAGCTTCTATCTGATACCTGTAGAAAGGTAATTCGGATAGACAGATATTATTGATGAAGCGGTTAATGTCAGAGAAGTAGAGGTCAAAGTCGATTAAATCAATGGAGGTATTGTACTCAAAATAATGAAGAAGTTGTTTGATTGAACAAGATGCAGAACTAGGTCTGCTACATGGGGTTTATATACATATTGTAACATAGGTGAGTCATACTACATAAAATACTAGCATTGCATGGATTGTTCCTTATGACTCCTTTTAACTGCAGCATAGTGCCTGCGGAATGTAGTATCTAGTCATTGGTACTATGTAGAATAATCTATCAAGTACTTATGACTCTCATCATATGCAGAGCAACTCATAGGAAGTTACTATGGAATGAAGTTACTAGAAAGTAACAGATCAGTCTATTATTATCATAATGACTTCATAGTCTATTTCTAGAATATGTCCGAAACTTCAACACTCCTCCTTGCTCTGTATTGATATAGAGTTTTAATTACTCAAACATCAAGCCAAGGTGAGGTCGAAATAGATTGAATTTGATTTTGTCTAAATTCTTTGTGAGAATATCGGCAGGATTTTCAGTGCCTTTCACAGAGAATACTTCAATCTTTCCGTCTTCTACCAAATCACAAATGTAATGGTATTTGACGTCGACATGTTTTGATCGTTTTTCTGTTACTGGATTTTTGGCCCAAAATATTGAACCCTCATTATCACTGAAGAGATAAGGGGCTAATGATTGGATACCAATTTCTTCCAACAAATTGACAGTCCAAACAAGTTGTCGACTGCAATCTGACAAAGCCATATACTCAGCTTCAGTGGAAGATAATGCAACCATTTTCTGTTTCCTACTTAACCAAGCGATAGCTCCGCTGGCTAATAAACAGAAATATCCAGTTACAGATTTACAACTAATTGGATCACCAGCCCAATCAGAGTCGGAAAAAGCATTAAGGCCTTGTATAGAACTTCCATTATAGGTAATTCTATATTTGCGAGTAGCATTAAGATACTTTAGCAAATGTAAGCCTGCATTGTAATGCACTTTAGTGGGATTGGTCATATGTTGTGATAATTTGACAATGGCAAAAGCTATGTCAGGCCAACTGCCTATTATCAGATACATAACTGATCCTACTAACTGTTGATACCTCTTTATGAAGTCAGGTATTGCTTTTCCTGTATTGGATTCGAAGATAAATCCATTTGGTAATGGGATTTCTTCTTTTCCAATTACTTTAAATTGATCAAGGACTTTTCCTAGATAATCCATTTGGTCTAGGGTAATTGATCAGTTTATAGGATTTCGCAAAATTTTCATGCCAAGAAACTCTTTGGTTAGACCAAGGTCTTGGCATTCCCATTTCTTTATAAAGAGTGCCCGCTTCTCATATAGAAGTTTAGAGCCTCTGATTCCAACGAACATTGAGTCATCTACATAGACTAGAGCTATAATAAGCTCTTTGGTTTCAGAGTCATAGTAATAATAGACTCCAGTATTTAGTTTGGATCGGACAAATCCTAGGTCGGTCATTGACTTAGTCAATTCCTTCCACCATTGTTATCTGGATTGCTTTAGTCCATAAATGGCTCGGTTTAATTTCCAAACCAAATTACCACGACTTGTATTGAAACCTTCTGGAAGTTCCATATAGAGTTCTTCATCCAGTTTTCCATAGAGATAAGCAGTTTTAACATCTAAACTGAGCATCTCCCAATCGTTGAGGGCAGCAACTGCAAATATGAGTTGTGCTGTCTTATAACGGACTACTGGTGAAAATAGTTCATCGTAATCGATTCCCTCTATCTGAGAGAATCCTTTTGCTACTAGTCAAGCACGGTATCGACCGTCTGATTTGGGTGTAAAGACCCATCTATTTTTGACAGCTTTTCTTCCAGGCAGAAGTTTAGCTAAGTCATAAACATGTCTTCTTTGAGTGAATTTAACTCTTCTAAGCACGCTTTCCACCATTTAGATTTCTCTTCTGATGGTAGTCAATTTAGATCCTTGAAAGAAATAGGAACTAATGGTGATTCAACTTTTTGAGCACACAGATAATCGATCATCCCTACTCCTCCTTCTCTGCATAAGTCTTCCAATGTAGAAGCTTCATGCTGAGAATGTCTATTGATTATTCCAGGTTTGGAAGCCTCTGATCGAATTTGTCTAACAAGTCTACTTGTAGAACTTGTTAACTTCGACTTAGGAGGTTGAAACATCTTATAGTCCTGGAGTATTTTGGTCGGATGCTTTGTAGAACCATAAAAGTTTCCTGGATGTTCAGGTACTTTTCTGGTTCTTTGCAGTCTCTGAGGTATTTCAGGAACCGGTATTTGATCTGAGTGACCTCGTGGTACAGAAGGACCAGCATCCCGATCATCTTCGACAGGGGTATAGGGTATGAACAGTTGTACATCCGGATCATCTCTTTGAGAAGGCAGATGGTTTGGACCTTCAGGGTGATTAGGTGGATTAGCATATGATAATCCATCACTGTCATCGTCTTCTGGTGTTTGTGCTTCTCTTGGTGGAAAGAGAATGTTTTGCACAATACCATCCCACTCCTCCTGAACATCGGTATCAATATTCAGTGCTTTTCCCTTTCCTTTATTCTTTTTAGGTTCAGGGAAAGGAGTTGGAATACATCCATGAACAGATCTATAAGTTCTATCTTCCGGAGAACTTTCGGAAGAAGTTCGGGAAAAAGGGCTTGGTGGTTTATCAAAAGGTAAACCAGTAGATGGATCTGGAGCATGGAAGACAATAACTTCTGAAGGTGTGCTTCGAGAAGTAGAAGATGATGGTTGGTTCATCCATTCTTCTTGCTTCTTCCCAACACATTTAGGGAAGTGTTCTTCGCTGAATACAACTGTTGGAGATGTATAGATTACATTTCCATTTAGGTGCCTCATGAAACGATAGTTTTTCCTATCTGATGTCCAACCAAGGAAAATCATGAGTTCTGACTTCACTGTCAGTTTATTGTCTCTTATCTCTTTTGGGAGAAAGACATAAGTACCGCAGCCAAAGACTCTCTCCTTGGAGATGTCTGAGATCTTCTGATTCAACACTTCATAAGGTGTTTTCCACATGAGCCATGATACCGGTGTTTTATTATAGATATGTATCGCATGATCTATAGAAAACTCCCACCAACCATCAGGAATACAAGCATGATGCCACATAGCTTCTGCTTTATCCATTAGAGTTCAGTTCAAGCATTCCACTCGACCATTTTGTTGGTGTATATACGGTGCACTGATCTCATGTATAATCCCTAATGAGCGCAAATGAGATTGCAACTTGTCAGTTGCATACTCTCCTCCTCTATCAGTGCAGAGATATTTTAATTTAGTCTCGTATTGAGTCTGAATTAGGGCAATGAAATTTTTCATTTCTTCTGCTGCTTCTGATTTCTTATGGAGGAAGCGAATCCATCCATGAGAGGAAAAGTCGTTCATTATGGTCATGACCCATTTAAATTTATGGTAAGAAAGAATCGGAAGTTCAACTAAATCCGAGTGAATTCTTTCGAATGGATGCTTTGTGCATGTAGGGTTTTCTCTAAAGGGTTTCTGGTGCATTTTTCCCTTGGCACAACCATCACAGACTGGTTTTTGTTTGGGAATCCGCACCAGAGTAAACCCAATCGTATTTTTCTCAAAATGATTGAGGATACGATTAGAGGGATGTCCTAATCTCGCATGTACAACTTTGTAGCCAACGATCGGATCCGCAGTCATAGCTGCTTGTTCCGAGTGTACAATTTTGGTATTAACAAAATGTAAAGTAGTATTACGACTTGCTGAAGAATATGCTTGAAGAATAGCATTTCCTTCGCTATCAACAACTACTGATTCATTGGCATCTGTTCTAACAGTTTTGCCATCCTGGCATAACTGTCCCACTGACATTAGTCATTCAGAGGTTCTTTTTAGAAGGAAGACTGGATATATTAATATCTGCATTGGTTGAATACTATCAGTCTTCCTGTTATAGACTCTATACTTAAGCATAACTGCACCAAGACCAACCGCATTAAGATAGGGACCTTGTGCTCCTACAGTCTTAATTGGGATCAAAACTTCAAGTTCTTCAAAGTTGATAAAGTCTTCCGCATAAGGGGTATAATGACATGATGCCCCTGAGTCTAATAACCATACGTCACTATATTCTTCTAGTGGCGTTATAATTTGATCATTGCTTAGCGATCGAGATCTAATTTGATCCAGTACTCTTAAAAACTGATTGGGCATGCATGTGGAGAAACAAAAAAGTTGAGAAGTGTTAAAACACTTCTCATTTATCCATTCGCTTGTAACAACATTATTATGGGATCCTAAAGATTCTGATAGCGTAATTACATGCCCGGCCTCTGATGTCCTTTCCCCTTGCCCTTGCCCTTCTTCTTGTGAAGACGGCCGGTCGGCATATTGGTGACAGGACTGTATATCAGGGTTAGTAAGAGTATCTGAGATCGAATCGATCACGTACCCAGCTCCTCCCTTCTTCTTGAAGTCGCTCCTATAGTCGGTCGACAAAAGTCCGAGAGACACCTCAGATTGAGGTGTGGAAGCAAATGGTTTGGAATTTGGAGACTTCGGGAGAGGCCCAAAAGAGGGTCCTGTGACATTCGCAGGGTTCCTGGGGTTGCAGATGTCATAGGTGACATCCTGAGCCGGTGCCATAAGGTCGTCGACCTCCTTCTTGCTCTCAAGCCGTTTGAAGGCTTCATTTACCAATACTGTAAGTATGGCAGGTCGCCTGTTAGCGGTCTTGTTCTTCTGAGTAAGAGAGTATCTCTTACTCTGGAAGGGCTCCGTTGGAGGGGAGGCCCTAGGAAGAGGAGGAAATTCCTCTTCATAGGTCCTTACAGCCAGAGCTACTATTTCTTCTCAAGAAGGAAGATAGAACGGCTGAACCTCTCTGGGTTCAAGCAAGTCACCCCGGGCGATGGAGTCCATGCTTGGGATCCTCGTGTGTCCCTCATAGGTATAACCTGGGGGGTGACCAGAAGGAACTGAAGGTGCACCGGGAGGTGTCACCAATTGTCCTTGTTGGGCACAGGGATGAGAGACCTCGTGCATCCATCGATCATAACAATCAAGGGCACGTTTCTTCACCATTTGCATGGGCAAAGGACCAGTGACGTGGTTGCGCCAGGTGGTCACCTTTTTCTCAAGCTCAGCACGAGCATTCTCTCGTGCCTGCTGGACCTTCTTGGGATTAACCCAAGTAAGAGGCTTTGGTCTCTCACTTACTAGTACACGAGTGGTTGGAGGAGCGGGAGCGGGAACAGGTCGAGGCGCATCCATGCGCTTCATCAGGTCAAAGGGGGTCATCCCCGGACCAGTGTAGCGATGGACCACTGGTTCTGTGGCAGCGGCAAAGCCCGCCATGGCTTCCGCCATGTGGGCTTGAGGTTTACCCTGGCACTTCTTGGGCTTCTTCTTCTTCTTCTGGACATTAATCCAGGTAGGAGTAGAAGGAGAAGGCTGAGGGGGCTGCCCACTCGGATTGGCAAGGTAGCGAGGACCTCTCACAGGCTGGGCCCTGGTATTGCCTCCAGGGTGGAAGCAGTTCCAGGGTGGTCCAGGGCGAGTTCTGGGGAAGTTGCCCTGGGGGCAAGCTTGGTAGTTAGCGGTGGCGGCGAATGAAGCTTGTTGGTTAGATATGGAGGGTCTTGATCCTTCACGTCTTGACCATTCAGCATTTATAGCCTGCTGAACTACCTCCCAGGTCATATCTACAATATTGTGATTATTTGCCAATATTGTTTGTGCTACAGCATTCCAATCTGGTGGTAATGCATTCAAAGCGATCATCACACCAAGAACTTCTGGCAATCTTACTTTAGCTGTTTCTAATTGAGAAGCCATTGTTCTCAATTCAGCTAGATCCATTGCTGGATCTTGATTCCCTGAAATGTGCTTTCACAGCATTCTTTGGAGAATTGAATACACCACGGCAGGAGAAGGTGTCCCAAAGCGGGTTTTCAAGTCATTCCAGAGGAATCCAGGAGCATCATGCCCATGGAGTAATAGGGAATCAGGTAAGGTACCATTTATAACAGCCAATGCCTGACCTCTCAATTGTTCTCTCTTTTTATCTTCCTCCATTAAAGTGGTAGGATTTGCAGGAGAGAGATCCTGGTTTGTCACAGTCCATCCAGACTGGTCAGAACCAGTGACAGAAATGAGGGTTAGGGCATCCTGAAGCCTTCTAGACCAGAACACATAGTTCTTAGGCCCATTGAGCTTAGGTAAACCAGTGACAATATTATTGGTAGACATAATATCTTCATCGAGTGTATTTCTTTCTAGAAGAAAATTCTCGTATCAGCAATGATCAAAAATACAAGGATAACTCTGTCAGGTAAAGCCCTATCATCCTATCTTGGTTAGAGGGGATGATAATGGTTTAACCATTGGTAAGGCTACTAGGGCCCATAACCTGTTGAGAAAACATTCATAACGAGTTGTTTGCTGGGGGCAGCAGTAAACGCAGTGGGAGAGAACATAGGGTCTACTCACCGAGATAATAAGCTTCTATCTGGTACCTGTAGAAAGGTAATTCAGATAGACAGATATTATTGATGAAGCGGTTAATGTCAGAGGAGTAGAGGTCAAAGTCGATTAAATCGATGGAGGTGTTGTACTCAAAGAGATAGGCAATGATGAAGAAGTTGTTTGATTGAACAAGATGCAGAACTAGGTCTGCTACATGGGGTTTATATACATATTGTAACATAGGTGAGTCATACTACATAAAATACTAGCATTGCATGGATTGTTCCTTATGACTCCTTTTAACTGTGGCATAGTGCCTGTGGAGTACTGCGGAATGTAGTATCTAGTCATTGGTACTATGTAGAATAATCTATCAAGTACTTATGACTCTCATCGTATGCAGAGCAACTCATAGGAAGTTACTATGGAATGAAGTTACTGGAAAGTAACGGATCAGTCTATTATTATCATAATGACTTCATAGTCTATTTCTAGAATATGTCCGAAACTTCAACACTTATAACTCTCTTTAACTGCAGCATAGTGCCTGCAGAGTACTGTGGAATGTATTGTACTAGTCATTCGTACTATGTAGAATAATCTATCAAGTACTTATGACTCTCATCGTATGCAGAGCAACTCATAGGAAGTTTACTACAGATTGAAGTTACTGGAAAGTAATGGATCAGTCTATTATTATCATAATGATCTCATAGTCTATTTCTAGAATATGTCCGAAACTTCAACACCAAGAAACTACAGAAGACTATGTAAACAGTTCTTATTGTTGACTGACCACATTTCAGTGACTTACTAGACCTGGAGACACAAATACAAAGTCCTTCCCAGAGGATTCTTTAGACTTGCCCTATAACCAGATCATTGTAAAAGGTAACTCACTTTCTACACAACCATGAACAACCGTAGTCCCTTCCATATTGATAGAAAGGTATGAAGGTATGCCTGGGGCAGTGTTGCACAAGGCACCGAGAGCATAGCCCTTTTATCTCACCAGAAACAGCCTGTGCAACGAAACTGTGAGATAATATAAGTATATTTGTGACTTTGATGCGAAAGTCTCATCGTGACAGGCCCTGGAGATGTTCTATTTCAGAGCTACAGGGGCTTCTGGTGAGAATGCATGGAACACGATAGCATGGTTTGTTTGACTATCAGTACTCTGGCAGGGCACAACAAAGAGATACCTCATTGAATATGTGACCGTCAGGGCTGGTCAGGCAACTGGTGTGTTCAAAGTCATTTACCCACATTTGAGTTGGTGATATTTCTTGAATAACGCCATTTATCTTCACCGGAAGAGATATCCAAATTAAGGGTGAATCTCAAAAACATTTGATCGTTTCGAGTTGGCACCATGATCTCACTGACAATAACAATTGCACGTTGGTTCATAGTTAGCCTCAGGAAAGGTGCTTCGATCTTTACTGATTTGTTGCTGTTGGGATCTACTCAAACTGATGAACAAAGATAGGCCCCTGGAACGTATGTCCTCCGTTCCGCCCACAGCTTCAAAAATGACAGTACCTAACAAGTGTGGTGGATACATTCAACAGGCCTATTAGGACAATCTTGCGTAGCTAATCGTTACCATAAACCATTAGCATCCTCAATTCAATCTCAGCTTATCATCTGCGAGATGTTAGTGTTGAGGTGCCAAACGGCGGTTGTCTTTGCATCCGCAAGCAGAGTGTGGAGACGAGGGAACAGTGTATTCGTCAATTGGCTTTGACGCAGCAGAGACATCCATTTGATCCGAGTGGTGTATCTCCCACCCGAGGACAGTTGTGTTTGAGTGAAGGTGAGTGAGTTAAGGTTGTATAACTCATGTCTATTGGGTGAAGTTGCAATAATTGATGTGGGCTGGGTAATATATTGTTGCGAAGAGTGTCAGAAATATGACTGGATGGACCATGAATGGTTCTGTTGTACGTGTATTACTCACTCTCCGAGTGTTCAAGCAACTCCTTCACCTTAGCGCGAAGGTAGCAGATCAAACCCAATGTCCTCCACCCCCCACTCTATCACAAACCCAAAGCGCCTCACGTGGCTGTCGCGAATCCACCAAACCGGAAAACACACCTGATACCACCCAAGCCTGTCGAGGTATATTTGGAACCACCGCATTAGCAACCAGGTGGGACCACGTATCCTTCCTACATCAATTCGATAGGACGTAGAAATATTTTCCAGTAACCACGACTATGGTATGACAGAAGGATTGGAATCGGGGGGGAACTCGATAGCCTCAATCCGTTCTCCCTTTCTATCATTTCCCCGAACAAACTTCCAATAGCAAAGGCAACCGGGTTCATTAATGCACAACGAGGGAGCCCCCTACCAACCAAATGTCCAAGTAAGTCGTGGATCTCCAATCCGGGAACGGTCACCTTTGATGGGGTCAGCCTAATAGTGGCTACATACTATGGAGAATATATGTGCCTCAACTTATCCGAAAGTCACTCGATATTTCAAACTCGTCGCAACAATCTTCAAATCGTGTTGTTCGCATAGTCCACGTATTTCAAACTCTTCGCAGGGCCTCTAAGGGCCGTGAGATCGCTTCCTGAAGTGTGCTTCGGCGACACCAATCTTGGAAAGTAGATGATACAAATGAGGCATCACTTGCATACGAAACCTACCCTACCTCAATCACATATCCACAAAAAAAAAACCGAAGTACTCACCCAATTATCAACTCTCAACCAGGCATACTCTTTGTTCAGTCGCACTTCTTCATAAGTCCAGGAGGTGGCAAAGACCCCCCTCCAGGTTTTTTTCGCAGTGTCTTTCACAATCCCAACAGGGCCCTAAGAAACCAGATCACCTATTCCTCATCAAATGATGTGATAGTAACCGTGGCGTACCCGAGTACCAGTATACACACGGGTCTTCGCTTCATCAACTTAGTTATAAAGTAGTAAATAAATTATTAGTGGTGATCAGCCGTTCGTCGAGTGGCAAATGAACCTAATCAATCAAGGCCAGAATATCATGAAACAACCAGATGGGAAACGTACATTAAGCCAGGAAGGTGCACATACAACAAAACCTTCCGATTCTGGTAATTGAGGACTTTGAACACTGAATGATGGTGGATTGTGGAGCAGGGAGTGGAGGAGGGCTTTTGTTGGAGTGTGGAGATGGGGTCGAGGGTCAGGACGAGGGTGATGTGGCGGTGAGTGAGGATTAGAATGAGGGTGAGTAGACGCCGACAATTTCACCGACGTATCCAAGGAATTCAAGAAAAGGACGGAGAGATAGACATTCATCCAATTAACCGGGGCCTTCTATTGGGTGCGCACATATCACCACTTCATCTACTTGATCACCAAGTGGCAAAAATAGCCCCCTGGGGCACATCACTCGTTATTTGGCTCGATAGACCAATTCAATCAATATCACTTTCCGAAGTACCACTAGGTGGTGAACATACAAGGCGGTAACCCAAAACCATGCACCCTAGCCATACAACAAGTGCCTCCAATTCACTGAATTAGAGAAAAGAAACTATGTGGAATGTATCGGGGTCGACGACAAGTGTAAACTAACCTGGTGATATTAGAGGTGGGTAGCTGGTGAGGAATGTTGGTTGGGGTTGATTAAGGAAGGAGAAAAGGCAAAGGACGAGGGAGAAGAATGCATTCAACGGATACTCATCGCCGAATGTACATGCGTAGACTGATTCGGCATAGCCGCGCCCGGACATAACATACACGCCAACAATGCCATCCCAGGCGCATCGTAAAAGTGTCCAGGGAAATCAGTTCGTAGATCAGGAGAATTCGCACGAACATATGCTTAATTAAACCATCCATCGAGAGAGAAAGACGTATGAGAACAGCACACATCCCATCAAGGATCACTTTCATCCAATTAGCTAGATCCCTCTGTTTACTGGTCGCGTATTAGGATGTGCGAATTAGACAAGGCGTGGAGTAGACCCCCTGTAGCTCACCCATCACCACTTCCTCATAACCATCCGCAAGTACTAGAACATAGCCAAGCGGGGCGTACCAGTTGTCCAATGACCGCATGGAGAAAAAGTGAATGGAAGGTGGTGGTATTTGCAGGGATGGGCTGTGGTGGTGGGAGAGGATTATGTGAGAAGACAGTAGCGGGTTACGCTGAGCTCAGGAATCGTTTGAGTAGGCATGTCTAGTTCCCGACCCTACTTCATTCATTCCGAAGAGTGCTGGAAGGACCTCGTAACTTACCTCCTTTTGAGCAGGTGGACAGGTTGTTGACTCACACCACGAGTCAGCCGTCTGTTAGACTCTGATTCCAGTAAAGCACGAAAAGACCGTTGGATAACAAGAATACTGCGAGGTGTTGGTGTAGTTGGCGAGAGGAGTACGTTATGAGGTGCAGGAATAAAGGTAACGTCGTGTCAGTCAGCGACCAGAAGCATGGTTCCTCAAAAAAGAATATACGACAAATCAGAATCTATCAAGAGACTGACGGCTATCACAAGAACAGGACTTGCTTTACACAGCTCACCTCCGCAACTCTTGTTCCGTGCTCGAATTAGGCACATGTGCTACGCTCTACCAGGTCTCATCGCAGCACTGACTGGCGTCTCTGGAGTTGTCATTGCAACTTATCCCGACGTACCCTTGATCGAGAATATCTGATACAACGTATCCCATCACGACATTCCCCAAAAATTGCCCATGGTATTTTCCGTACAACGCTATATCTGGGAACAAGATCCTTCAGAGATTCTTATGGTGTCACCTACGGGATTTGCTTGTGTTTTAGTGAGCACGAAGACGTGATTGAATTCGACGGTCTTGAGGCACCTTCAATCCTTGCTCCCCATGCGACCATGAAAACAAGCCCAATAATTTCACACAGCAGGTGGAGCTGTTCATCTCCCTTCTCCATCGGGCTCCAACAAAGCTCCAGTGCCACGGATCCCCACTAATTACAAGATCCCCAGCGCCAGACCCGAATGTGCAACGCAGACCCGAATCGCCTTCCTTTGGCCAAAAGTAGACTTCGCGTTCCAGAAGAGTTCTCCGACAACGAAGGACGGTAGTCGTGATTTCTTGGACATCTCCCAGACCCCGCGGATTCCTTCTGCGATGACAGCTCTGGCTCCCATCCATCAGGTGGTATCGTTGGGATGGCATTGTATTACACCTAGCATCATAATACATCAGAGGGCACTGTGATACATGACTCCAAAGGATTAAAGTAATAATAACTACCATGTCCATGATCAGATCAGCTCCTTTGGCACCAACGCGCACAACCCGTCTCCATCAAAGAAAACCATGACCTACGCAATTACCAAAAGCTACCACCTATGTTCCGTTGAAGTGATCTGGCAAGGAAGAGGAAGATGAGCATAGCAATAGGGAAGACAACTGAACGGCATGTGAGGTGGAGTATTGCGGCCTTCGGCGGTATATAGCCTTGGGGTTTACATGAGTCCTAAGTATGAAGGTGGGCAAGCATACATTCAGAAGTTTGGAGGACACAACAATGGAAGATGATCATTCTGGAGGTGTGATTTTTGCCATCTTGACATGATTAGAAGATTCGTAATTGAAGGTCCGGGTTCTTGGCATTCCAATATTAGTCAACTGACAAAATGCTCATTATCCAAGCTCCGAGTCCAAGATCAACCAACATATGACATAGAATTTCCCCCATGTGTACTTTTCCACATTCAAATATCCGGACACCTACAACGTAAAAAGTCATCAAGGGTGTCGAGAGTTCGGGGCAACGACCTTCCGGCTAGCCTCTTACGCCTCTCATTCCTCTGACTGCTTTTCGCTTTCCATCACCATGCTCATTCTTCTCTTGTGCGCCACTGCATTCAGGGTTTCATCGAGTATCCCACTCACACCAGCCATCAATTTCCCCGACCCGCCCACCCCGCTCACCATTTTCGGACGTGAACTCCCGGATTCCCTTAACCCCGCTAGCCATCGTACCATACAGGACCTTATCTGGAGTTGCCTCGCGACAATTTTTGCGTGTACCTGGGTTGCTGTGCACCCCAATGTTCCCAAACCATGTACCTCAGGCTGGGAGAATGTGAAAGAGAGAATAATGATTATGGTATGTGCATTGTTGGCACCGGAGCTCATTACAGCCTGGGCTCTGAGGCAGCGCTTGGGGGCTACAACTCACATGGAGGAGTATAATGAGAAGCATTTTGAAGGCGAGTCGCCAGCCAGACCTGGGTTGCTCTTGTATCTCATCCACTTCAGAGATGCCGCCAGCGAGATCAATCATGCAATCCGTCATGGACTGGTTTGGAGAATACAATGTGGAGTGTCACAAACACACCCGTAAGGGTCCTTGGACGCTTACTCATGGATTCCTCCTCGAGATGGGTGGCCTGCGAGCATATAGACGTTCTGAGCCGTTTGAGACTGTTGAAGAGCTTCCGGGGCGTCTTTCTATGTCGGAGGCAGAAATAAACGATAAAAGCAAAGGCGACTTTCTCACCAAGCTTTTCGTTGTCCTCCAGACGACCTGGTTCATGGTCCAGGTCATCGCTCGTTGGATCACTGGCTTGCAGGTCACGGAGCTTGAGGTCGTCACTCTTGGTTTCGCATTTTTGAATATTGTCACGTATGCACTGTGGTGGAACAAACCGCAGAACATGCAGGTTCCGATATACATTGATGCAGGAGAGCACGGCGAGTCGGAGGAAGAAGACTGGCATGGAACGGGGATGAAGGAGGATCAGGGCACTTTCAAGACTTGGAAGAGAATATTCAGTGCGCCTTTCACCGTCTCCTGGTTCATTGCTACGATCCCCGGAACGTTTCTTGACATGCTGGGTGCTGATATGAGTTCTCCATTCAACTCCTCAGTGGATGGAATTCAAAATTTGGCGGTCTTAATCCCCATGACTTTAATCAACCTGATATTCGGAGGTATACACTTCATACCGTTCTGGACGTCGTCCTTCTCTTCATATACAGAAGCAGCTCTCTGGATGACTTCAGCAGTGTGGATTGCCGCTGAGCCAATCTTCCTAACATCATTTGCCCTAGCGGATTTATTCGCTGCCCGTCGTAATAATAGATTTTTACGAGCGGTTGCGTATGGTTTGTCTTACTTCATGGCACCTGGCGGGTGGTTTTATGCCTTTGCCCGAGTTGGCATCATTGCTCTTTCCTTCTTCAGCCTTCGTGATCTCCCACCCAGTGCATATCTGGATGTTGAGTGGACAAGCTTTATCCCCCACTTTTAGGTGCTACCTCCATTGTATTTTAATTACTATGTTAATGAATGTGTTCAGTTTGTCGACCGTAATGGCTATCATGCTACATGTTCATTTTGCTCAGGCGCAAGTCTTATTAGTGATCCTGTACAAAACCAGACTTGTCGGAAATCATCCACTATGGGCACATCACCCGCAGGTCTTCTTCACCTTCCTCAACAAGCGGCTTCGCTAACGGTTACAGATGGAACGTACCACGATCCTTCGCTTCCCTCCTCGACAACCTCTGTAAAAATCGTTTCGTACTCTAATTAACGACAGGCAGTACTCTACCAAGTCCCACCGCAGCTGTAATTCGCGTTTCTAGAGCCATAATTCTCGATCCTCTGTGTAGTGCCAAATCTACGCCGACGAACTTGAGTAACAAATTCAGATCTTCAATCCTTCGCGTTGTACGAATCTATCCATCCACCTTAGTATGACATTGAGTATGCGTGGAGACGTACGTTCATCGCCCGTGTCTAAACAAATATTCGTTCCAACCACTCTAATTTGCGTCTTTCCGCGTTCTATAACCCGATTCTCACTCGGTTCCATTGCACCTGAATCTGTGCCAGTCAATCAAGTACGGATACGCCCACACGTGTACCACCCCTATATATTCTCAAACAATTCATGAGGTGAAAAAGTGACAAACGGTCCGTATGGTACTCCGAGGTGCAGTGTGTCGAGTGATTTTTCTCAGCACTGCGCTGAACCCTGAAGGCCTGACGCCTTCCGGTGTGGACGTCGGCCTGTGACGAGCATCACTCCCGAGAGCCCCTAATGAAATCTGAGCGAGCTCGAAAGACTCTACAGCGTGCCTCCCTCCTCCGATGATACCCCGGTTATTGAGCAACGCCAACATTGAATTGCCGTAGATCTTGCTCATTGTAAGACCTGGCAGGAAATAGAGTGGGTTTGGCGGTTCAGGCATGTAGAAGACTGTGTAGCAGATTACTGCGAAACCTGACGTGACGACATCAATGAGATAGGGTTTTTTGGAATGCATGAAGTAGACCTTACTTGTTGCGATTCCCGTTTCAATGACCAGCTGAACAATACTCGTAATGTGTGCCTGTACAAATCGCTTCATTGCTCTCTTGCGCTGCCTCAGGAGCTAGAACCATAAGTAAGACTGAATATGACGGTAGCAGTAGGGGGAAAGCTGACAAAGATGGTCATGCAGGTAGCAATTGTAAGGTCACAGACCACGTTGAATGGCCCCCATATCTTTGGTGATAGGTTAGCTAACTCGGGAGGATTTTTTTTTTACATACACACCATTTTGAATCCTGGCTGACAGGAAGTACTGATGAGTGTGGAAGTGATTGTTCCACCAATCACTTCATTACTGTAGCAAACACAACCAAAAATGCCACTTGTTAATTGGGCCAATGACAACTGTTATAATATTCTTTTTTCAGTTCGAAGCCTTTCAAAATATGAAAATCTTATCACTCACGCATAAAATGAAAGCCACAATCCATTTTTTCCTGGAGATGATATATATCTTGTGTGCGTACAGACACTGGACTGTCGCTGCAACTAATGGCGAAGAGTTCAGTCAAAAAATTCTCTTGACGCTTAGGATTGTCTCGTACCAGAAGTGCTTGATGCAATTATTGAAAACCGGAAGTGGTCATTGTACATCATAGGGTGACCGTCGCATACAGATATGAGTGGAGGGTTTGCGAGTCTTTCTACATCCCATACAGCAACGCATGTTTGAGTCAATCCAACAAGGTAGACCCATATGACAGCAAGTTTGATCATAATCCTATCTTCCGGAAAGGCAATATAATAGATGTCTGCGGTGGAAGGTTAATTTGATTGCTAAGAGGGCGAGTACATGAATTCCTTACAAACTTGGGTTGTCAAGATCCCGAAGAGTAGAAAGTCTAAAATGATTCCAAAGAGCTTGGAAGATTACATGAGCAATTCTAGTTGCTTGAGCCACTGCGTTTAAGTGACGTACTAGCCCTGCGGGTAAGAAACCCGGATGGATGTCTGTGACAGTGACTCTCTACAAAAAATTTCTTAGAGGTGGATTATGGGGTAGCTCACGTTCTACACACTCTCTGATGGCCACATCCTCCATGCTGATAGAAAATTACGACCGGGGAGTGCTGTGAGAAGTATCGAAAGGATGGCCCCTTTATACTCCCTTTGGTGAATATACCGTGACAGAAACGGCCTTAAATCGAAGCCACTTAGGATTCCGGTGGGAACGTGATATGTATGATGCGTATGATCACCACTGGGTAGCGAGAGTGAATCTAACGTCTTACCATGCTAGCGGGGTGCGACAAAGAGATGTTCCGTTGGTTACGCGACCCTGACTCGAACAGCCAGTATGTTCAAAGTCGACTAGCCACATCTGGGTTGGCGGCAGTCGTCGAGTTCTACCCATAATACGAGCAGATCCATTCGTTGGAAGGGATGTCAAGATTGAGCGCCAACCGGGATTCTAATAAGCCCTGAGATGGAGCGTTATTTGCCATTGACATGATCATGAAGGCGCTTCGCGTAAACATTCGTTCGGATATAGAATCATCATTTCTGCCCGCAGTCTCACCCATTCTAGTACTGGGACTCCCATTTGGTAGGGGATTTCCGAAGTCCGATAAGCATCATTGTTGGACGTCGTTGTCAGAAATGTCAAGTCTACGGAGTGGCTTCAAGACCTATGGCCCAAGTTGGCGCTGCGCGGACCGGGATGATTTTACGAAGCCGGTAGGTATACCGGCCCATCAGCGCCCCAGTTCAGATCGCCTACGAGCGCAAACTGAAGGTCGGTGTCGACCGAGCGATGTTGCCAGTTGCCTTTGGCGTACGAGAGGCGTCCATTCGATCCTCGTGTGGTACCCTTGAAGACAGGGCATCGATGAGTGCAGACAAGCACAAGGGAAAGTAAGCATAAAGGTCGACACCACATCCAGAGCCGCCCTCGCTCATCTCGAAACACTTTGGCATAGTCTAGCAAAGAAATTATCGACGACAGTTAATTTCGGGAAATTAGTCGACCCGTGGAGCTGGCGGGGAGTTAGGCGACGGACGGCCATTTGTTCTGTTTTGATGTGGCATACGAGATCACAACTCGTGACTTGTTATCATCACCCGATAACCGTCCCGGTCATCATTCCTGTTCACAGCCTTAGTAGAGGATCATTATTATTCGGACGTACACAGACTACAGAGTGGGCTTCCTATCAAATACAAGAGCCGAGGGCTAGGTTGATGGCCGATGATTTTATGGAGCCGGTTTTGACACCCTCCATCAGCATTCTCAAACCAGTTTCAACATACCGTCAGCGGGAAGTTGGTTTTAATGCCTACTGTGGGTTGTCTCCGCAACCGGAAGCTGTGGGTGGTGTTGATTGAATTATGACATAGGAGAGGCATCTATACCCGATCTAAGTGGTGAGTTGTTCTGCTCAGGTGCATCGCCCATCCGGTATTTGATATCACACTTATCTTGAGTTTGTTGACAAAGGAACAATTAAAGTCGGCAGCTGCCAATCGGGTCACAACTCGTGACCTGTTATCATCCTGATAACCAGCACATCTGTCCTCCTCACAACAATGAACTCCCTCGGAGACCTCTCAGTCGGACTTCCTCAAGAATGGGAAGAATCGTATCAACGTATGATGCGAGGCTGCGGCGCAATACCCAATGGCGACCCAAAAAAACTTCACCAAGCCCTTCAGCGTATATCTACAGGCGCTGTGGACTTTAATGCGTTACCTGGACCCACGGGCGTGAACAAACGTATCTCTGTTCCGTTACAGAAACTTGATAAATGTCATGTTTGTGCCAAGACGAGCGGGTTGAGGTTGTGCAATTCGTGCGCTTCGGTGTGTTTGGTTTTTTTTATCTATCGGTTGGATGTGGTTGTTGACGTGATCTAGGCGATATACTGTGGTAAAGATTGTCAGAAAATTGACTGGAGGGAACACAAACAATTCTGTTGTACGTGGCTTACGCTCCTTCTTTCCAAGCGGCCAAGTAACTCAACAAAAATTAGCGCAAACCCAACAAATCAACCTCAAAGTCTTTCACCCATTCATCGCCTACCTCTTCGATACTCTCCGACGCATAATCCCAGATTCCGCCAAATCTCTTCCACCAAATCTAGACCCCTTTCTCTTATCCATGTTCGAGAAACTCGGTCGTCGTCCTGGCACCCGTCCCATCTCCTTCCATCCCGCACTCTGTCACAAACTTCTCAAAGCGCCCACACCTGGTTCTCGTAAATCCACAGCATCAGAGAACACATTACATCATACTGTCATTCTTGGTGATAGCTATGAGCTCGATATCTCACGTTTTCCGGATCCGGACAAGCTGACGGGGTGGTTGAGAGGGAAACGGAGACCGGAAGCGATAAGGATGTATCGGCATATTGTGAGAGAGACGGATATACTTGAAGTGACTGTGGCGGTTTCGCTGTTGTTGCTCTCTGAAGTTTATTCCACTCATATGACCAAACCTCCTCCTCGATCCGACGCCCCGAGTCCAGCGGCCGGAGAAGAACAAGCATGGGAACTCCGACCATGTTACCGACTTGAATACGGGTACAGTCCTGTCAGTGATTTCGGTATTTGCAAAGGGCGAATCCTAGGTAAATCCAATCGACTCCAGACATGGACCTATCACAATCGTCAATCCGACAATCGCGTCGCATTCCTCGATCCGGATAATCACTACTGGATGTATTTTCGGACGATAAAGGGTGAAGAGATTGTTTTGGATTGTTGTAGTGCTGCGTACGGAATGGAAGCATGTGTGGATGCGTCTGGATGTTTGAGGAATTTACCGGCGATGTTTAGGGACTATGGGAGTTCGAGGACGCCGGCGTATTTTTATCAAGCGAAGGAAGGACAAGAACAAGTGAGGTCGCATGTGTTGGTGGAGGAGAAACGGTTTTCGGTGATGCAGAATACGAATTTGCATGGGGCGTTGAGTTGGGAGATATTCGGTGGTGGACGAAATAATTCCGAACAACATGCACGGGTACGTGAATTCGTGCAAACAATTCAAGGGAGACCTTGTACAGAGGCACAAGAAGAGAGAATTCAAGATTTTCGATCGCATGGGGGGTTGATGCTTAACCAGGTGTTGGAGGGGCGACATTGGAAAGAGTGGAAGAAGCCAGAAGTGTTTGGGAGAGGTGGAGAAGATGTTTTGACTGAAGAAACGTTCGTGAGGGGGTCGAAGGGGGATAAGGACTGTAATGGACGACTAAATGGCATGATGGGGTTATTTGGGGAGGCGTTTGGCATGAATTAGTGTATTATTACTGCCTACTTGTACATTCTTTCTCCAGGTTCTCATGGTAGTTCGTTTTGTGTATTGTTGCACCTGTAATATGATGGCAATGTTCCAATGGGATAGTTTGTACCCATAAATGCTTTGTGGGATTGATGATACTTAGTCCAAGATGATGAACAGCGAGGCAGTGTTTTGCCACAACGAACGGTATTACGCGGCGCAGGCGAACCACTAACGGGGATAAAGCAGTGCACTGGTACTGCACAACGTGTACTACACCTTCGTTTTCTGGAATGTTATGCATGCAGGATCGACGCTCAGGGTGCCTAAGAAAACCATAGAATATTATGTATATGTAAGCGAAATAATCAAACTCGGATCACAATCGTTATTATTGTGTATTTATGAGCCACAACTGCTCCTTGAACTATAACCTCAACGTCCAACCATGGCTACAATCCAAGAAGCCTTTGCCGTGTTTGACGAGCTCTTTAGCGGTCGTTAGTCCTTTTATACTGTCTTTCGTCTGTTCTGACGTGACGTTTGTGCATCTTAGGGACTGTCATTGAGCATCTGGTTTTGCCGGAGCGTAAGCCACGCAAGATATCCGTACCGCTTCAGAGCTTGGATAAGTGTCATGAATGTGGTGCTACTGAGGGATTGCGTCTATGTAATTCGTGTGCTTCTGTGAGTTTTCATCCATTTTGTGGGTTTTGGCTTGTTCTGATAGATTGTGCTAGACCATCTATTGTTCGCCTGAGTGCCAGAAAAAGGCTTGGAAAGATCATAAAGCATCTTGTGGTGGGTTTAACAACCTCGGCGCTTCATTTGTTTTTTTTTCATGTTTTCCTTAGCTCACAGTCATCAAATCAATCTCAAGACATTCCATCCATTCATCGCATACCTTTTCGACTATCTTCGTAGAGTCGCAGACCCAAAGAACCCAACACACCCAGCCCATATTCGTAAACTCGTCAAAGCACCTATACCTCGTGTCCACCGGGCCACGCGTCGTTCACAAATGATCCATCATACCATCGTTCTCGGCGGCGATCACGTTGCTTCTGATAATGGCGTCACTTTATTATTCTGGAATCAAAAACAAACAAAATTCGAAGATATATTCAAGTTGTATTATCAAACCATTCGAGAGGTTTGGATACCAGAGTTGACGTTGTCGATATCCATGACGCTTCTTGCCGAGATTTATTCTTCGGATTATGCCACTCCGGTGGAAGTCCCCGTACGCAATGCGATTACCCTTCCTCAAGATGATACTCCAAAGCCATGTTTCCGATTGGAATATGGTCGAAGCCCGATTTCGGATTTTGGGATATGTAGAGGAAAGATACGGAGCAAGAAGAATTGCGTTCAAGTTTGGACCTACTATGATCCTAGAACCAAAACCCGGATGACTCTCGCGGATCCTGATAATCATTTTTGGTTATACTTCAAGACGATTCGTGGGGAGATTATCACTTTGGATTGTTGCGCTTACAGTTTTGGCATGGAAGCTTTCGTCGATGCAGGTCCTTATATTTCAAAACTCCCCGAACACGTACGAGCAATCGAATCTGCTCGTGTTCCAGCATTCTTTCAAACACCGCAAGATCGACATCGTCAACCTTACGAATTGGTTGAAGAAGCCAGATTTTCCGTCATGCATAAAACGGAACTACACGATGCTTTGTCTACTCGAACTCCGCATCAAGAAACGCCTTATCAAAAACGTATCATTCGAGAGTTTATTAGTCAAGTGCTTGGAAGACAATGTACGCCGGAGGAAGAAGAGAGGACGAGAAGGTTTAGAAGTCATGTTACGGCGGCGATGAATGAAGTTTTGAGTGGTGGGTATTGGCGTGATTGGGAGAAACCGGTGGTTTATAGGGATAGTTTGCTTGAGGGTGGGGTGGGTGGTTGGGAGAAATTGAAAACGTTGTTTAAGGATTCGTCGACGGTTCAAGCTCATAATGATCGTCTTGGGATAGTTTGAAGGGATAGAAATTTTTTTTTCTGGATTGACAACTGATACACCTCTCTCTCTTTTTTTTCTTTCTCCATTATACGTTTTCTCTGTATTCCATGATGCTTGATGCATATACTGTACTTGTACTTTGTTTCTTGGACCATCTCATCGTTACTACCGCACAATTACTGTCTATTCGTTGTATTATATACCTTGGATGTACATTACTCTAGGAATAAGAAACAACCGTATGCAGGAGGATGGATAGCTCGCAATGAGGTTGAACGGCATGGCGATGTGCGATTATTACCATCAACGCCGCGCGGTGACCACTAAGACCCAAGCTCATAAATATCACACACACACAGGTTTTTTCAGGGTCGAACACAATGTGGTGTATTAATACCCCTGAACACCAAGTGATACGCTAATAATCCACACACTCACTTCGAACTGGGGGGATGAAAGTTCTTTTCTGTCGGAAGCTGTTGATATTGTATTCTAGCCCTGTGCCCATAGCTCTAGATTAAAAATGTTGCTAGTGCAAAATGGAACATTAGAAGTTGATATCTTCAGTCTAGCCGTGGTTTAACCCCGTCCTTGATATCCCTATTTTTGGGATGGTGATTTCAGGAGTCCGGGCGGGTTTGTGACTATGCGGCTGAGGAGTGTGTATACAAGAGTGAAAGTTGGTAAAAGTTTATGTTAGAGTATTTTTAAGAAGATCGAAATGAGGGTTGAGGTGAGATTAATTGGTTTGGAATTATGGGTTCTTTGGTTGGTGTTTGATGGTTTCCTACCCCGGTGGAATTGGAGGCTGGGATGACAATGTATTAATGAACTTGTCAAACACCAGAAGATTGACCTGTATAACACGAACAGGCAAATAATTGGTAGTTTGAATTGGTCGTCTACCATTTCAGGGGTTTTGGTAATAATACTAGGCGCGTATTACTTGTAAATGAGATGTGTTTAGAAATCAACCGAAACGCAATTTATGCAAGAGAAATCCACTCCGCAATAGCTTTGTACGTATCCGTAAACTCCGGTTCATGCCACGGAAAGACAAGGTAATCGTGAACACCATCCGGCGCCTCATGATAACGAACACTTCCCTCTCCCTCACATACACCATTCCCTTCCCCCAAATCCTTTACCATCCTATCACGCAAAGTCCGAATCTGATCCAAAAGAACCTCTGCGCCACCGGCAACAATGAATGTTCTCGGGAATCCTTTGAAATCCACGACAAGCGCAGGGTCCAAGGATGCAGGAGAGATGTACGGGTTAATTCGGGCGGCCTCGAGTCCATGAAGCCCGGTGAGTGCTTTCGAAGAATATTGGAGACATGTAGTAGGGTTCCCGAGAAGATCAGAGGCAACGAATTTGGTCGCCGACCCATTTTGAATATTGTTGTGGCTTTCTGAAACGTCAGCCCAAGGGGATAGTAAGAGTAGAGCGCCCGGTGGTGCTGGTAGTCCGGGTGTGTCCTTGTACTCCGTAAGGTAACGGGTGAGGGCATAAGCGAGATTTCCACCGGCGGAGTCACCTTCGATGATTATATCGGATGGGGCAAAGCCAATCTCATTGACCAGGTAAACGTAACCGGTTAGGGCGTCAAGCAATGCGGTGGGGAATGGATGGGCATCTCCGAATGGTTCTGCGGATGAAAGACGATACTCAGGGGCAAAGACCCTCCGAACGCCGTCAACGTGTTGTATCAGACTACGCGCAATCACACCAGGTGGGTCACTCGGGTGTGCTGAAAGGCGAATGTAAGCACCACCGTGCAAGGCTAGTACGACTTTTTCTCCAGGTTGAGGACGAGACACAGGTTTGGTATTAGAACCCTCTTTGACCGTCCAGTATCCCGGAATGCGAATTGACGTGACGTCGGCGCGTTCTGCCCATTGATTGAGCTTTCCAACAATGAGAGAGCTGCGTACAGGGGCAATCCAAACGGCATTGACACCTGGACCGGATCTGATAGCTCTATAGTCTGGAGAGACATTGAGAGGACCTGTACTGCCGATAGTGATGATATCAGCCTATGGTGGGTCCGGGGACCTACAAGGATACTTACTGTTGCTCTGCGCCGATGAGATCACGGTAAAGTTTCACCATTACAGTGCGCCTGATGCCCCATGACTTTCTTGGTCGAAGGGGTCTAAAGAACGACGCGTCGGTCAAAAAAAAAGTCGCGATGTAGTATCACCGACCTCAGAATAGCAAGGAGTGTCCATACAGGAACCCAGAAGAAGAGAGTGCTTAGGAATACATAGGCCAAGAACAGGCCTTTCAACGGCTGTTTGCTAAACCGGTATTCCATCGGGAGGTGGTGGATGGCAGAAGAAAGAGAAAAACGCGTGTCGTAAATACCCTGCACGCTCACAGAACGTGGCCGTCACATGGTTTGCCGAACAGGGTGCCGGCATAACGTTAGATAATGACAATAGAGTAACATACATCGTCAACACGGGTTAAAAGAACAGAGAACAGAATTTGTGCACACCACCGATGCTTAACTAGACCTACAAACGGACACACGGACGTTCAAGAAGGAAATTACGAACATGTAATACGACTATCCGTGTTGGAGGCTGCTCGACTGGGATCGGATAGGGTTAAACAGCCCGACCTTTGGCTCTGTAGGTGCGGCATTGGTTACAAGGTTTTGGTGTTGCAGAAAACCGTTCTTCTCATCCAAAAAGTTCTTCTTGTGTACCCGGGGCTTCCCCCAATCCCTCCAAAGTTCGTTGCGCAACACCTCATTGATGATACTCGTCGCTTGAGTCCTGTACGCTTCAACTTGATTCTGCTCGTACAAAGTACTCTGGCGCCCTATGACTTCCTCGTAGAATTCAAGGATGACCCGCCTCTGTGCAGGGATCTCGTTCTGTGGTCCTCGTGCCGACAGTGCCTCGCGAAGTTCAGGATTCTGCATGACCGAGAACTGTCTTTCTTTGACGAGGGCATAGGGCTGGCGACCTTCGTCGTCTGCCGTCCAGAAAAATCCTGGAACCCTCGAACTGCCTGCTGTAATGCGCATGTGCTCAGGCAGCTTGGAAATGCAGGGGGAGGCATCAACGAACAGCTGCATGCCAAAGCTTTGGCTACAGCAGTCCAAGATGATGACTTCATTTCTAACGGTCGTGAAGTAGAGCCAGTAGTAGTTATCGGGATCGACGAGGGTTTTAGCCACCCCCGTCTCCTCGTCGCGGTATGTCCGAACTTGAACGGCATTGGTATTCCCTCTGATTTTCCCTCTACAGATGCCAAGGTCACGTATCGGTGCGCGACCATATTCCAACCTGAAGCAAGGTTTACCCCCTTGTGACGCACTGGGATTATCAGATGCGGTCTTCGCAGTGAGCGCGTAATCTGATGAGTATATCTCCGCGAGGAGTGTCATGCAGATTGACAGGGTCAACTCGGGGATATGAACCTCGCGGATTACCTGCAAGTACTGCTTCGACCCCGCCTCCATCGTTGGATGACCGATCCACCAAGTCAAGAACCCTGGAAGGCCCTGCTGAGATACCAAACTATGTTCCCCGTCAAGTATCACGGTATAATGCTTCGTTTCATTCGGGTACTCCGCTGCACATGGACCGGGCATCGGAGCCTCCTTTATTTTCCGAGTCAAAGCTGGGTGAAGTGGGATATGTGGACTCCGGATACGGCGCAGGTTGTCGAAAAGATAGGCAACCAACGGGTAGAAGTGTTTGAGATTGATTTGGTGGCTGTGGGCTGAAAACATGTCAACGCTGTTCTTCACAAGTCGAATTTGCACTGAGTACACACCACATGATTTCTTGTGCTCTTTCCAGGCTAGGCTCTGACATTCTGCTGAACAATATATGACCTGGAGATTGAATTGCAGTTCCGCGAGGCGGTATTCAGTATATATAAGATGACTCACAGAAGCGCAAGAGTTACACAAACGTAGCCCATCGGTAGCACCACACTGATGGCATATGTCAAGTGATTGGAGAGGTACAGATATGGACCTTTGCTTCCTCTCCGGTAGCATCATATCGTGCGTCTCCAAATTCGCATAAAAATCTCGAAGAGCTTCAGTACGTCGTGTTTCCGGATCCGCCTCTCGTGGCGCATCGCCTGCTCTCCCAGATGTCCGCTCCTAACTCGCCAACCAGTTCACTCCATTCCCCTGGACGCCCCGGGATGTACTTCCGGCACTAAAGTCAGGTTCCTTCCCCAACAAATTGGATAGCAATTGGCTGGCCACACATGTTCGCTATTAGAGTAACATCATCTAGGGGTTGGCGAGCCTCGTCCTCAGACTTTACCTGAGACTGGTCAATAGTTATAAAGGGGGTATTCGGTGGTGGGACGTCCTCTCCAGTTACGTCTACTGACGCCATATCGATTCCGAGAGATATATGCTTGATAGAAACGACTGAGGGAAACAATGATGATCCCTCAATTCAGGGTGCAGAGGATCGATACAGATACGACCGCAAAAACTAAAAGACCACTAAATTTAGGCATTTGACTCAACTGGTTTGACACGCCTTTTTCACCAAGAACATTCGAATTTCTGCAACTACTGCATAGCAGTTGCAAACACAGGGCGTTTTCAGTGTTCCTCCGGTGAAGGAGATACATCCAGTATTGACCTGAAGTGTAATGAAGACAAAATGCTACTCGTACTCATGGATCCACCCCGTTGGTTCAGCAGGTGGTCATTCCTGCAATCACGAAGGCGAAGCAAGATTCTGCAGGAGACTATGCTAAGCATCGTCAAGCCAAATCTGCAAGTAACACGATGGTCAGTGGTGCGGCCTCGAGTAGAGCTCGACTAACATCGATGAAGCTTCTTTCATTGGGCCTGTAGCAATGACGTAGAATACGATTGATGTCACTGAAATAACTGGACCCAGTAGTCAGTGACAAAACCATCAACAAGCACGCTGGACGTACGGAAATTACACAAAAGATAGACAATCGCATCGTGATAAATGCGATTGAGAAGGTTATTCTGGGCAGCAGTGAATGAATAATACAGTCGCATTTTAGCGTAAACAATCATCGAGATCAAAGCTAGGGGGATGAGGGGAATTTTTGGAAGGTGGGTAGAACTTTGTACATACCTGCATCAACGGCCACAAGGATAAACCATCCGTACAACTCGTGATTTGTAAATTCCGGGCGTATAATACACCGAGGTATCAGGGGAAGGTTTTTGACAGGAGGTTGAATCACTGTAAAAACCCAGCTGATCAGAGGAAGAGTGTACTGGGTTCGGGTTGATGTAGACGTACTCGTCACTGATGAGCCAATGATGCCATAAATGGTGAAGCCGGTGACAACCATAGCCTAAAAATCACATCGAGGAGGCAAGAAATGACGAGTCAGCCTCAGAAATATGTAATCGACGCACCGAAAACAATACGACCAATAACATCGCGGCACCTCTGGACGCGCCCCAAAATGCGTAGGTCTGTAGATAGAAGCATACTATCATGCCAGCATGCGGTTAGAAAAAGCTGTGTGAGGGTGCCACGGTGCTCAGCAACGCTTACCTTCCCCAACGGCAACTCCAACTATTGCGTTCCCTGAGGAGAGATGAGCTCAAGTAACAGGTCGGGGCGGGGCACGACTTACACATGCGAAAATAGAATATGGGCCTGCAGAGCTTTGACTAAAGGGTTTGAGCACAATAAGAAAGGTCCATAGCAGGATAGACCTAGTCACGTACGTCAAGGTCAATTAACCTATCTGGACAAGTGCTCAGCGACTTTGCCCAGCATCGAGAGATAAGATATTCACCCATTTCCATGTTGATGAAGTTCAAAAAGGGCATGTAGCGAGAAAGAAGATATAAGAGATTGAGGGCCATCCATCTTCCGAGCCAAATGTTGGAAATCTACAAAGTCATGATGAGGCCCTATATCTTGGCCCGAAGTTGGTAGATGCTCACCTCTCTCTTCAAGGATGTCAAATAGTCATAGACGAACAAAGTGACCATTATGACTAACCCCTTGCTCTTCAGCTACAGTAATTCGTAGGGTACCTTGCGCTCACTCTTGACATACTGTACGTAGTTGTGACTTCATAGTGCCATGAAAGGAATAAAAGATGTACCTCCAGTGTCTGAAATTGATGAATGAGTGAAATTGTGGATTCGTCTAGTGCTGTAGTTAGTGCCATCTCGAAACCTTTAATATATGATCAGGCGCGAACACGGCTCAAGCTATGAGACCAATAATCCGTCCATGGACGTCTAGCCCTCGGCATAGGCCGTATCAACTCCTAAAGAAGTTCAGAGTTCCAAAACCGTACAATGCGCATCGGCAGTGAGGCCTATGAGGAACCAAGTTCAAATATAGAGGTGGTGGTATTGGTAGTTCTAATTGAGGTGGATGGCCGCTGAGCGCTGAGCGCTGATGCATGATAGGTTGTTCTAGTCCACGTTCTTGATGGAAGATAACTGAGCATATAATTATGCCACGTGCGAGCCATCCGCTCTGCGTGCTTTGCTGGTGTAGCCTATGAAAGGTAACCGATGCAAGCTAGTGACCTTGGTCCTAGATTATCACTATTGTGACATATTCGGGTTTCATTAAGGAATTGTACACTATCATTATCACAGTCCGCGACAATCCAATGCAAATAATAGATGTCTACTAAGAAGTGGTTATATATTCTGGCTCTAGGTAGACCTCCCTCCCTTTAGTAATCACTGTTGCAGACTCGGAAGAAGTGTCCTATATGAGAGGAACTTCTGAGTATTCCGACCATGAAAAGCGGGACGGGCAACATACCGCAACCATGGCTCCGTCATTCGAGAATGAAGGATGATTGCTTCTTCTTGTTCTAAATTCCAGGGCTGCGTTCCCTCCACCACTGCTGCCAATGTTGGTGCCAAAAACAGTTGTAATGCCACCTTCACCTCGGACATAGTTCCTCGAGTTCAGGTTAGCAAGGAAAGTACTAAAATAAAGACTGCACAGAGTGAACGAGGGAATACAGAAGTAAAATGTGCCTGGAGTTAGCTTAGCCTACATAGGAACGTCAATTCACCTTTCTATGCCGGTAAACCATCCCTCACCAAAATGAGGACAGTTAAAGCCACCAAAGCCGTCCATGTCCCACTGTTGATAGTTACTATTAAGATGCGGAAAATCATTTTCCTGGTGCTTATCGGCAATTGTAGTGAGCAACACTGGGCCTCGGTACCAGATTACGAACGTACTGTGATGATAAAAACGGGCCTTGATTCTGAGTTAAAAGCCATATCATGCACAATGCTAATGTAACGTCGGTGAAAAACGCAGCAGCCCTGAGAGAAATGTTGATATCCTAATAAACTCAGTCAGAATTCGACTGTTGCTACATGATTTGATCGATTACCGCGTAGAATGGCTTCCCTTGCTCAGCCAAAGGCTTATCGATTCTGTGATTGACTTAGCACCAGATACCCCGGAAATTCAGAAACCTACGCCCGGGAGAAATACACTACAGTCGAATATCTCAATCAGTTCCTGTGGTTCGCTGTTTTCTTAGGGTTACTTACGAATAGGGCCCACTGATACACAGGTCAAGGTCAAACAGATGTCTCGCAATTTAACGTAATGTCATCAAACTCACCAATTTGCCAGGTTGCTAAAATGATCTACAACAGGTCTCCAATTAGTCGAGGCATGTACCGGAGGGACACGCAGGCGAAGTTTACCCACCCAAACAATGGTTAAGGCTTTGATCCAAAGCCTTTCCTTCCCGACTGGAATTGGTTGGCGTGGTGGTTCATCATGACTTCCAAGTGGGCTTTGACTTACACAAGTAAATTCGACGCGTGAAGTAGAGCTGGACGACGAATACCATGACTGACTAGAAATTAATGAGCCAACCATATCAATGCCCACCAGCAATAGCAACATACCGTCACGAAAGTGGAGATCTGCAATAAAAAGTGACTCTCCGTACAATACCACAAGAAGATTTATTCACGAACTGTTGTCTCTCTGTTGATTTCGCGGGGGTATCAGGGATGTTGAAAGAGGGATGGACATTCATCAACCTACATGTTGTTGGCCGCGAGGCCCGCAATTCTTCCATATTCTAATATGAGGACACGAAATTCTGGTCATGAATGAGTACTATACCAGTTTCCCTACATGTGTAATCGGTATAGTACCTGATTTTAAGAGGGCGATCTCATTGGCCAGATCCACTAGCCTATCTTGCGTTCTAATCATACCCCGGGTGAAGCAAAATAGGGACGTACCACAGGCCTACTACCTGCGTGAGGAAAGTCAGCGACATCTGCATTACAAGTTGAGCTTTCAGTCTTGCACTTACCAGGAACTTCAGAGATAAAGTATCATGTTCGAAACTTGGGAAAACAGCGTCAGATCACCCTCGATCAGAGATGGATTTGGTATCGTACGTACTTCTTGAAGTAGAAAAACCTAGCGAACCGATCAACCGTCCATCAGTGGTTCAGTACGCTTGACCCAACCAAGACGCACACTTGTAGGGTAGATATTCCCCAAACTGCCTGCGAAAGGAAGCATCCTACGAGCACAGCACCATAACTTGGCATGATATTGAGGATTATTGGATTTTCCGTTGCAATGCCCGAAGATGACATGCTTGCAGCGGTTTCAGCTTTGAAGTGGGGAAAGGAATAAGGGTTGGTTCAATGATCGCAGGCGTTTTAAAGATTCGGCCATTGTAATGCTGTGATGTTGGTATTTACTTCCCGCTTCAAGCGCAGGTTGTTGATAGTTCGGATGATGATCTTGTCACGGTGGGGTCGCGGTTGATTGCGTTTCGAAGTGGTTGTGGTGCGTGGTAATCCCCAATATAACCATCCTACAGCAAACGCAACCGCCTCAAGCTTCATTTACCAGCGCTCAGGTTAGGTTGTTTGCGCAAATTAATGAGCAACATTGGTATCTGGCACTAGTTTATGCTGGTACTTGAAGTATAGTGGCGGTAAGTTCGGTCTCGTCGCATGGTCTCTTCTGCATCATGATGGAAACCTGTGCTTTCACGCACTATCAGGTGGAATTTAGGTCAGGGGCTCGCATTGACATATGTCATTTTAAGCATGTATCACTGAGACAGGACGAGACGAGCTCCGGTTATCAGACACCTTTGTCCGAAACCTTATCGATGGGACGAGTAGGTGGTCACTCTTGCCGGAAGCCACGACAAGTGGATGGCATCATCCCAATTGTGTACATCGTGATGGAGACAAATCGCACCGGTTCCAAGGAACCTGATCTAATCATTAAAGTCGTGGCTTTCTAGTGTCCATCCCTTCTCGCGAGTCCGCCAACATGCCGAGGTAGTGTTTATCTCTCACAGAACTATACTGACAGGGACGTTAGACCTTCCTTGGCGTATTATGACGGTGGGCGCGGGATAGATGTCCCGGGAATTGAGGAGGTTGTCTAGTCGGCACGTGCTAGCGCCCGACATCCGATATGGGTGAATGACATTTGTACGGGGGATGTGATCTGTCCGATTCTCCTACACTTCTTATGTACAATAAGTCCCTTCGAACCTGTGTCATCTCTCTACAGAGCTAGATCACAGCCTGAGCGATAGTGTCTGATGGATGGGAGAAATCATCACGGAAGGATTTAGACAGGAGTCTCGGGGATGCATCTACGAAATCCCAACCGCCCTCCGTCGCTAATTCCTTGTCAAGGGAAAGGGGACCATAATTTTCTCCGGCACAGGCGGTTTCTTTTTGGCAGAACACGTTTGCAGTGAAAGGCGGTGATTATTAGGGCCTGTGTTGTAAAACTGGCACATGTTGAATGTTATAATTAGTGGGGATCAGTGGCACTGGGAGCTTCCCCAGAGTCAGATCTGGACAGCATGGCTTACTACACGGTTGTCGAGGGACCTGATGGAAAGTCGTAGATAATATACTGGATCCGGGTGGGGCTGCATATAGCCATGGGCTTATTCTAACACCGCTTTCTTCCCGGAGTAGGTGCTAAAGGGGGTGGACTGAATGCTGGAAAATCCATTGATCGTAGCCGTCTATCCAAGGTCGCACAGGTCACGCCCGACTATCTCCAACTGCACGACATAAGTCAGAATAAAATTTGTACAAACGGTACAGCAACTTTTAAAGAACACTCTACGGCGTGTAATCCACCAGGCCGGGAGTCTATCAATAACCTAGTCCTTGCTTGACCTGAATCGTCAAACAGAGAATACCGTTAACGGGGGACGAGTCCTCGCTCCTCGCTACCATCTTCCTGCGTCAGGTCCAATAGCTGAAAGAAGTCCTTTTGTTTATCACCGCAATTGTACACGATTGATCTCCAAGCTTTTCCAGAGGTCTCAAGATAATACGTATCTTATACCATCCCATAAGAGAGATGATAGTCCAATGCTGTAATTTCTTGCTGATGTGTAGCGGGCTTCCGTTGAACAATGGAAATGAAGTCACGAATGATCTTTCCTTCGTCTGATGACGCTGGAGGCATCCACCTGAGAGCCTGGTGTAGTTTTTTGTCACGCATGACCGAGAAGCAGTTCTCTCTCCATGTAAGCAATACATGCCATCGACACAATCCTGCATTGCGAGTGAGTGAGCGCAACGATCGAGTAATCTCTTGTCGAAGTGATTGTCGGGCCAAGAAATGTCGTCCGTGTATCTGTTCTAGGTTAATAGCAAGTCCATGTCTGTACACGATTCGTCTTCCCTCGTACGCGGCCGCGACATAAACAGAAACCGATGATGAGACTATTGTCAAGCGCGAGGCACAACAAGGAAGGTTCTCCCTGGAATTGGTCTTTGGACGGACAAAGTAAGCGCAACTATTTCGGAGAGAGGGATGAGAGAAATACCGACTATGGATGCGACGGGGGAGATGCACTCGCGCAAGATTTGATCAGTGAGTTTCTTGGTGTGTGACAGAGTGCGCTCCTGTCTGCCACCTAACCAAAAACGGACTTGCGGACGGCCGGAATAGGCGCTTTAGCAGTCCTGTGACAGATTTCTGCATGGGCTCCCTGATGGGTCCATCGATGGTGAGCGCATTAAAATATGTACACAATGAACAAATAAAGAAGCTTGAGATCGATTTGATGTGTTTGTTCTAGAACATGTGGGCCCGACGGGTGGGTGTTTAGCACCAAATGGACACGCATTGCAAACCATGCCATGACCTGGCCAATCATTTCTTTGGCCCTCCTTCGAACAGTAGATAACCTTGGGGGAAATTTTCTGATAAGAAACATGAGTGACATCTCACCATATAAGGCGTAGCAATTCACAGGAGCTGCATACATATTTGGCACAGCCATCGCACCCGTTGAGTTCCCTAGTTCTGCCGCAGCCGGATAGTACCATCAACAGATTGAAGTTGTAGGGATCGGAACACGGCTACGCAGAGCCGGCGCCGAAACCATTGTCCTTAGAGGCAGCCGAGTAATCGTCCTTTGGCTCATGTTTTCTTTCTTTTCCTCATTGTCCTTGCTAGCCGTACCACCGTTTCCTTAGATACAATAGCTTCGTAGTTACCATGGTGGGATTTCGTAGATAAATAGGTTCAAAAACGTACTACTGGACCATCGAATCGATCCTCCTCTTAATCTTCGACTTACGTCCCTCCGAACACTCTCGCCTTCTTACAAAGTCGACATTGCCTGCGACTATCCAGGTCTCAGTCCGACACGCGTGAAGCCATATAACCCCGTTTGCTGTATCATCGGATCCTTCATCGGTGAGTTGCCTCCGATGCTGTCTCCATGATTATAAACCTGTGAACCTATTGCCCTTGTTGGTCAGTCTCATTGTCAGAGGAGCACGAAATCAGAGAAGTAGTCGCTACACCATCTGGCCCTGAGCCTCATTGGTCTCGCGGATAGCCAGCCCAGTTCTATATTCCGAATCCGAATAAACATCATCGTCGACATAGATAACCATTAACGAAACCCTTACCCACACCACTGGGGCATCTGCCGAATATCAAACCTAGTTTAAGGATGTGTCCGATGAAAGAAAAGAGGAAGGTGTGTAATAACTCACACAGCGAGCGTCATGTTTTCCTCGACTTCACCCTCCAAGGATTGCTTCTTAGGCCGCCGGGATGGAGAACTGCCTCTAATTCGGGACGCATAACGAAGCTACCGTCCCTTCCAACAAAGCCCAGATTCTGCAAGGGCAGTTTATCTGTCAATGTAGTTCTAGTGTATGTGGACGCGAAGGTGGGTGCAAGCAAGGAAGACAACAGAACAATTTCACCTTGGGTCGTAGACGCGTTGACTCCGAACGACGCGAAAACCTGAAATGGAAGTTGACCAGGTGTCTGGAGTGACAAGGAAGCACTGATCTTTGTTCAACCAGGTCGATGGTGGTAGTATCGACAAAAGGTCCCGGAATATTCACTACTGCTATATATTCGAGAAATTGTCTATCGTTATCACAGTCTATCGGAATCCATTTCAAACGATCGAGCATGAAAGACGTCCACTAAAATTTGTTTACATATTCCGGCTCCATGTAGACTTCCCTCTTTTTAGTAATGACTAACGCAGAAGAAGTGTCCTATATGAGAGGGGATTTTTAACGTTCAGGCAATAAAATACAGGATGGGTAGCATACCGCAAATGCAACTCTGCCATTCGAGAAGGAAGAATGATTACGCCCCCTTGTTCCCGATTCCAGGGCTGTGTGCCTTCCACTGGTACCGTCCGAGTCGGTTCCAAAATTGGTTATAATACCACCTTCACCTCGTACATAGTTCCTCGAGTTCAGGTTAGCCAGAAAAGTACTGAAATAAAGACTGCACAGAGGGAAACCGGGGATGCAAAAATATAACGCGTTGGAAAAGAGTTGGGCCTAGAGAGCACTTAAGCTCGGCTCGGGATTTAAAGCCAGTAGCCCACCACTCACCAGAACGAGGACAATTAAGGTTACCAAAGCTGTCCATATGCCACTATTCACCGTAACAATTAAGATGCGGAAGATCATTTTCCTGGTCCTTGTTGGCATTTATAGTCAGTGAAAGTAAGCCCTAATGCCAAGTTACGGTCGTACCGTGATAAGGTCCGGCCCTGATTCTGGGTCAAAAGCTGTATCATGCACAAGGCTAATGTAATGTCGGTGAAGAAGGCAACGGCCCTAATAGAAGTGTTTATGCCCTAAGAGCCTGGTTGGAATTCAAGCGCCGTTATGTGATTTGACCAAATTACCACGGAGCTCCTCTCGTCCGGAGATTTGCCTATGCTGTCGTTGGCTGAGCACCGCCTGTTCAAGTAAAAGTTTAGAAACATACGCCCTAGAGTAATACACTGGACCCAAATTTCTCTCTTAGGCCAAAGTACTTGCTGACTCTTAAGTTTGACTTACCAACGGGACCCACTGATACCGTGTGAGGTCAGACCAAACGTCTACAGCCCGATGCACAGTACCAAACTCACAAAGCTGCCAGGTAGCCATAACGATCTATGAGTCTCTCTATTCAGTCCCAATATGTCCGGGAATGGTATGAAGATGTAGTTCACCCACCCAACCGACACTTAAAGCTTTGATCCAGAGCCTTTCCTTCCCGACTGGAATAGTTGGCGTGGTGCTTTATCAAGAGATCTGAAGCGGACTTTGACTTACATAAATAAATTCGACGAACGAAGTACAATTGGACGATGAAGACGACGACCGCCTAGAAATAATGGGACTGCTGTATCAGCTCTTAACAACAACATCAACGTACCGTGACAAAGTTGGAAATCTGATGTAAAGAAAGAACATCAGTCCTGATAACGGAAGATGTACTGGCCACGAACTATTATTTCTCTGTTGATTGGGTAGAAAATTATCAGGAAGTGTTAAAGAGGGACCAATATCAATTGACTCACACACCCTCGTCCAACAGGCCAGCAACCCTTCCATACTGTAATATGAGGACGCGGAACCCTGCCCAATAATGAACACAATACATGTCTTCCCCACATGCATAGTACCTGATTTTAGGAGGGAGATCTCGTTGGCTGTATCCGCCAACCTATCTTGGACTTCGGCTATCTTGTGTATGTAGAAGAGTAGCGAGGGGCATACCACAGGCCTATTACCTACATGAAGAATGTCAGACACCAGTACATCTGGCCTCATGTTGCGGTTGGGCCCTCAGGCCTCAGTCCGACTTACCAGGAGCTTCAGGTATGAACTATCATGTTCAAAACTGGGGAAAAAAGTAAGTCAGATTGCCTTGTATCAGATTTGGCGTTAACATTATACTTCTTGAAGTAGAGAAACCTAGTCACTCAATTGCGGCGTCAACAGTAGGTCTATACACGCAACCCAATCAAGGCGTACGTCTGTAGGGTGGATATTCCCCAGATTGCCTGCGAAAGAAAGCATCCGACAAGCAGAGAACCATAAGTTGGCATGATATTGAGAATTATTGGATTTTCGACTGGGATATCTGAAGACGACATGCTTGCGGCAGTTTCAACTTTGAAGTGGGAACTTCAGGGTTAGTTCAGCGGTGCAGGCATTTTAAAGGGTTAGATATTATTGTAGAGCTCCGATGATAGTATTTCCCTCCTATTTCAAGCGCAGTCCTTTGATTGTTCAGATGCCACGGTGGGGCTGCAGTTGATTAATTGCGTTCCGACTGGGTGTCCTGTGTGGTAATCCTCAGCCTAACCATATTACGCATGCCGAGCTTCGTTGGTCGAGGTAGACCATTCACACATATTAATGAAAGCAGTTATCAAGTTTATGCTTAGGTCCGGGATTGGGAGCAGTTCATGCTGAACGCTGTTAGGACTCGAAGTGTAGTGGGAATAAGTTCAGCATCGTCACATGGTGTCCTTGCTTCCTCGACATCATGATGAGAACCTGCGCTTTAAGTTGCGATCTCGCGGAGTCTGTGATTGATACTAGGAGGTTGCATTGACACGCGTCATTTTAATCATGTATCATGGATATAGACGCCCCAGCGCCGTCTTTTAGTTGCACTTTGTCCGAAACCTAGGCTATCAGACCACTTGTCGTGGTCGCTTTTGACGGTAGCCAGGACAAGGGCTGGTACTATGGCAATTGCGTACATCGTAGGATTCTTGCCGTCGGGGACAACTCGCGCAAGTACCAAAGAACCTGATCTGATCATTCATGTTGTGGTCTTCTGCTTCCATCTCTCCTCACGGATCCATGAATTATACCAAAACAGTGCCGATCTCTCGCAGAGCTGTACTGACAAGTATGTTAGGCATTCCCTATATAATGTTGGGTATGGGACTGCCATCCTGGGTAATTGGAAAAGATTTCTAGTCGGGGTGTCTTAGCGTCTGTTCTATAATCAGTGACATTGGGGCTTCATTAGAGCTGGTTAGGGAGAGCGCGGAAGACCCTGGGGAAGAGACGGGACTGCATTTGTTATCCCGAAGCCACGGGCAAATGCACCGAATTCGGATGAGCGAACGTGGGTCTCACTATTTTCTTCCGGGGAGTAGGGGTCAGAAGGGGCAGACTGGACGGTGAAGAATCCACTGATAGAAACGTGGATCCCCGAGGATGTGCAGGTCTCTAACCAGTTCAGCCAAAGCACAAGCGGGACGGGTGCAGGAGGCACAGTTTGAACAACCATATACAGTGTTTAGTCCACCGGTCCATCGATAACCTAGTATAAGCGTGTATGGGTAGCGGTCCTGACCTTTAGAAAGATGGAAGTATGCGGGTAGACGGGTGCGGGAGGAGATCCTCGGGATCGCGGAGAGGGCCTGTAAGAAATACGTCCCATCGACGCAACCTTGTATTGCGAGCGAGTGAGTACGACGAGCCATCTCTTCTAGAAGTGATTTCCGGGAAAAGAAACGTCGTCCGTGTATCTGTTCTGGGCTATGGTAAGTCCATGTCTGTGCACGGTTCGATGAGAATATTGCCAAACGCGAGGCGGAAACAAGGGCGGTTCTCCCAGGGATCACCATCTATCAGACGGACAAAGTACATGGAAGAGATTTCGGAAAGAAGGACGAGAAAATTATCGATCGTGGATACGGGAGCGATATACTCGTGCAAGATTTGATCGGTGAGTTTCTGAGCCTCTCCCTGGCTGCCACGCAACTAAAAACGTCACAGTTGTGAAGGGGGTCCAAGGGGACGGACTTGCGGATGGCCAAAATCACTGCCTTAGCAATCTTGTGGCATGTACGCAATACAAGGGTGACAAGGTTTGTGGTCAATTTGATGAGTTTGTTCTAGAGCATGCGGGCTCGCCGGGCAGGTATCAAGTGACAAATAGACACGCACTGTAAACTATCCTATGACTTTACCAATCATTCCCTAGCTCTCCTTCGAAGAGTAGATGAGCTTGGGGGAAGTCCTCTGATAAGAAACGTGACACCGCGTGTGAGCATCTTTCCAGGTCTCAGCCCGACAAGCGTTGAGCGATGCAATTCCGTTTGCCGTATAATCCAATTCTTCATTGGTGGTTTATATTGGCTATTGACCACGTTGGTCAGTCCGACCCCCCAAAAGTCAGGTCTTGTATGTGAGGGAGAATTTAAACATTGATACTTCCAGTCAAGTCGTTGGTTGAGCCGAAGGGAAACACAACCATGAGTCTTTTTTCTGTCCCAAACAAAGTCAAATGCGTTTGTTCCCCACCAATCACGGCCCACGCTTATTCCATATCCTGCGCTATCTTGAGCGCGGATGCAACAATATATATTTGGTTTCAGTCATTCTAGGTTTATTTTCTTTCACGGAATTGTCGCACCTAATTAAGAAATTAAAATCAACTACGACAGTAATCATGCAAGCGAGATCCACTCTGCAATAGCCTCAAATATCTCTCTTGATTCCGGCTCATGCCAAGGAAAAACCAGGAAATCATGAACAGCATCCGCCGGCTCATGATAACGAACCTTGCCCTCTCCATCCAATACACCATTTCCTTCACCCAAATCCTTAACCATCCTATCACGCAGAGTCCGCATCTGATCAAGAAGAACCTCCGCACCACCGGCAACCAAGAATGTTCTGGGAAAACCTTTGAAATCCACTTCGAGCGAAGGATCCAGAGATGCAGGGGAAATATAGGGATTTGTCGCCGTGGCCTCCAGTCCGTGAGGCCCAATGAACGCGTTCACAGGATATTTGAGATTAGTGACGGGAGCGCCGAGTATATCTGATTCAATGGAAGTGGTCGCGGAGCCACCTGGAATATGAGTATGGCTGTCTGATACGTCGGCCCATGGCGAGAGTAGAATTAAGGATCCCGGCGGCCCTGGTAATCCAGGTGTGCCCTTGTACTCCATAAGATAACGTGTCAGCGCATAAGCAAGATTTCCTCCAGCAGAGTCACCTTCAACGATAATGTCAGAAGGGGAGAAGCCAACTTCGTTGACTAAGTATATGTATCCTGCCAAAGCATCGATTAAGGCAGTGGGGAAGGGGTGGGCAACCTTAAATGGTTCCCCGGAAGAGAGGCGATACTCGACGGCGAATACACGGTGAACGTTTTCAACGTGGTGTACTAGGCCGCGGGCTATCACACCAGGCGGATCGCTTGGATGAGCAGAGAGACGGATGTAGGCTCCGCCATGAAGAGCGAGGACGACTTTTTCTCCAGGCCGAGGAGAGGAAACGGGATCTATGTCTGTGGCCTTTTCGAGTATCCAGTATCCTGGAATCCGGATTGACGTAACATAAGCGTGCTTTGCCCACTGCTCGAGCTTTCCAACAATAAGATTATCGGGGACCGGAGGAATCCAGCCACCAGTAGCACCAGAGCCGGATTTAATGGCTCTGTAATCCGGTGAGAAGTTTAGCGCTCCCGTACTAGAAGTTTAAGGTGGGGTCAGATGATTGTTTCTGAACATAACCAACTTGTTCACCGTCTCTCAACGTCGACGAGATGGCGGAAGAGCCTGACGAGGACTGAGCGCCTTATACTCCAAGACTTCCTGGGTCTGCGGGATCTAGTGCGACGCGTAAAAGCTGTAATTTGGCGTGACAGTGGACAGAAACTTACCGTGGCAGAGCAAGAATTGTCCATATGGGGATCCGAATGAAGAGAGTCGAGAGGACAGCATAGGTCAGATATAGGCCCTTGAGAGGTTGGTTTCTGAACGGGTAGACCATTAAGATAGGATGATGTTGTCAAAGAAGAGGCCGTTGATCAGAATCATGCTTATATCGTGGCATTTGATCAAGTCAACACAGCAAACGTATGATTCCAACTGGCAGCTCACAGGACCCTGCGAGTCCCAAATTGACGACCCTGATATACCAGATCACATGATTACTACGAATGACTACAGGCAGGATCACTGTCCATTGGTATTGATGTCATGAAAATTCAATTCACTCATAAACGCGAATGGAAGTAAAGTCGAAGTAGGCATTGGAAAATTCCTTCGGCTCGTTGTTGACAAAGTCTATCAACGGGATTTGCGTTAGCTTCTCATGCGATGGAGAGGGAAGGGACGAACCGATACAGGTGCCTGGGCAACCACTCTTGCTAAAGGAATCGCCACCGGCCCAGCCACCACCTGTTGGCAGATTAAGCCTCATATGTCGATGAAACAGAGTACACATACAGAAGGTCAAACCGATGACAATATTGTGGTCACTGAAATACTTAGCCATGTCGCAGGACGTGTCTGGGAAGAAAGCAATTGGTGGTCCCTTTGTGCCAGTTAATAATTCAAAATACCTTATACATTGGACAGACTTACCCAAGTGTCAGGATGAACCTTGTGGTCGCCATTCTTAACTTCCTCTGGGATGGAGTATGAGTTGCGAGGCCAAAAGAATACTTTGATGTGTGTAGGGGTGCGCTCGATAGCATACCTGCATTCATTCAAATCGGAGTATTAGAAACGATAGTCTGAGTCGCGTCGGCTGGAAGATGCATACCAGCCGCCACCGTTGTCATTGAACCCAGGACCAAAACTCTTCGACGTTTCAAATGAAACACTACATCCGGGGTTGCCACTGGCAAATCTATTGCAATCGAGGTTCTGAGTTTTCCTAAAGGTGAGGTCAGACCAAGTGAAGTAGCAATATAGTTCTATGCCGCCGTACCCCGTCTGCTCCAAGCCCTGACCGACAGGCATCATGCAGCCTGACAATGTTCCCAACCGTTAGAACGAAACAGAACACACGGAATCGGGACTAACCTGGATTCGTGTGCAGCGAAGCAACATTGGGGGGAAGGCTATTAACACCTTCGATCATGTCGATAAGTCCCTGTCAATGGATCATCTCATTATCAGAGGGGCACGATACTCAGAAAAGTGGTCCTTACACCGTCCTGGCCCTGAGTTTCATTGGTCTCCCGGACAGCTGGCCACGTCCTATATTCCGGGTCCTAATAAACTTCATCGTCGATATAGAGGAGTGTTGACGAAACACGTACCCACAACCCTGGGGCATATGACGAATATCAAACCTAGTTTACGGATGAGAATGGTGGGGCATGAAAGAGAAGATGTGTGACAACTTACACAGCGACGTGGTTAGTATACGTCTTCCTCGACTTCACCCTCCAAGAATTCCTTCCTGGACCACTGGCATCGAGAACTGTCTCCGAGTCGGGGCGCATAACGAAGGTACCATCCCTTCCAACAAAGGTCAAATTTTGCGCAAGGGCAGTTTGTTCATCAACGTAATTCCTGTTTAACGACGCGTCGTCAGCGGAAATGCTATAGATCAGACGCGACAAAGCCCTGAACGTACACACGCCCATGACCGGGATCAGGAATGGCTTCAAAGTCAAAGAAATCGAAGAATCCCGAGCCAATAACATTATCGGAAATGGTGTATGTGGACGCGAAGGTGGGTGCAAGCAAGGAAGACAAAAGAACGAATTGAGTCAATTTCATCTCGGACTCCCGACGCGTTGACTCCGAATGATGCAAAAACCTGAGGTGGGGGTTGGTCCGGTGTCTGAAGTGACAAGAAAGCACCGATCCTTGTTCAACCCGGGAGGATGGTGGTAGAAAAAGTAAAACTGTTGTTCGGGGGTCATCTTTTGCCAGCACTAGTGGGGGAAGGTTAACTTTACGTAACTCTGAGCCAACATTCGAGTTGTCTGCTATATGGGCGCCAAGATCGGCCTTGTTCCTACTAACGGCGAGATATGGACGGAGTAAAATCCGCTTATTCCCATTGCCTTGACTTCATACCGATTCATCTCTGACTCGCTACACGAACGGATGCTCTGTGGTCACGTAGCACATAACCAGTTGGAAGAGAGTACCTATGCGATAGAGATGACCTACTCAGCGTGAGCTCCTACTCCGCCGACCAAGATTCATCTCACACACGCTACAGTTATCCCAAATCGAAATGGCCTGAGTAGACTCACCTGCCGCATGGGTACCTAGAGTTGCATCGCGATATTTCCTAAAGGACCATATAAGACCCTAATAATAGCAAAAACATCAACAACCGGAACAAGACTAGCAAATTCGACCAAATAGTATTATGACATTGAGTAATGGGAGTGGATGACCTCCTCCGAAATTTTAGGCCGTGACACGACGCAACCGAGTACGGTAGTCCTGGAATATTTACTATTGTGACGCGATCGGATTTCGTTGGGAAACTGTCCATTATCACAGTCTGGGAAAGCCCATTACAAACAATAGAGTATAAGAAAACGTCCACTAAGGCTTGGTCATAAATTCTGGCTCCGTGTAAACTTCCTTTTGCTTAGTAACGACCACTGCAGAAGAGACGTCCTATATGGAAGGAACTCCTGAGTACTCAGACAACGAAAAACAGGATGGGTAGCATACCGCAAGCGTAGTCCTGCCATTCGAGAAGGAAGAATGTTCGCTTCTTCTTGCTCCCAATTCCAAGGCCGTGTTCCTCCCACTTCCACCACGACCAAAAAGGTTTGTAATATGACCTTCACCCCGGACATAGTTTCTCGAGTTCAGATTAGCCAAGAAAGTACTGAAATAAAGACTGCACAGGCTGAACGAAGGGATACAGAAATAAAATGTTCCGGGAGTGAGCTTAGCCTACATAGAATATCAATTCAGCTTTTTAAGCCGGTAAACCACCAAATGACTCACCGTAATGAGGACAGCTAAAGCTACCACAGCCGTCCATGTACCGCTGTTGATAGTTACTATTAAGATGCGGAAAATCATTTTCCGGGTCCTTGTTGCCAGAATTTATAGTAAGTAAAAGTGAGCCTCAACGCGAGATTGCGGGCATACTTTGATAGAGATGGCCCTTGATTCTGAGTCAAAAGCCATATCATACACAGCGCCAATGTAACGTCCGTGAAAAGTGCAGCGGCCCTGATAGAAATGTTGACATCCTAATAAACTTGTTTGAAATCCACTAGCTGTTATATGATTCGATCAAATTACCTCATAGAATGGCATTCCTTGCTCAGACAAAGGCTTGCCGATGCTACAATTGACTTAGCATCAGATATGCAAGAAGTTCAGTAAACTTACACCCTGTATAAATACACTAGAGCCAAATTTCTCTCTTAGTTCAAAGTATTTGTTGACCTTCAAGTATAACTTACCAATGGGACCCACTGACACCCAAGCGCAAAGTCAAACAATTCGCAGTTCAGCGCTAACATTCAACTCACCGATTTGCCAGGTTGCCAGAATGATCTACGACAGGTCGCTAGTTAGTCGAGTCATGGACTAGAGGCGAAGTTCACTCACCCAGGCAATACTTAAAGCTTTTATCCAGAGCCTTTCCCTCCCAACTGAATTGGTTGGCATGATGGTTCATCATAATTTCCAAAGGGACTTGCACTCACACAAGTAAATTCGGCGGACGAAGTACATCTGGATGACAAATACCATGACCGACTAAATTTCAATGAGCAAGCCATATCAGTGCCCACTAGCAATAGCGACATACCGTCACAAAAGTGGAAGTCTTTGATAAAGAGTAGGTCTCAGCACAATACCAGAAGAGGATAGTTTTAATCACGAACGACTGTCTCTCTGTTGATGGGTGGGAAAGTGTCACCGGTGTTGGAAGAGGGATGAATATCAATCAACCTACGTATTACTGGCATCGAGGCCGCCAATTCTTCCATATTCCAATATGAGGACACGAAATTCTGGCCAGGAATGAGTGCTGTGTCTGTTTCGCCTACGCGTGTAATTGATATATTACCTGATTTTAAGAGGCAGATCTCATTGGCCAGATCTACTAGCCTATCTTGCACTTAGCTTGTACCGTGGCTGGTAAAGTAGAGACATACCACAGGGCTATTACCTATATGAGGAAGTCAGCGAGATCTGCACTACGAAGTTGCGCCTTGATTTTTGGGCTTACCAAGAGCTTCAGAGATAGAGCATCATGTTCGAAACTTGGAAGACATCGTCAGATCACCTGGGCCAGAGATGCATAATGTCAGACGTACTTCTTGAAGTAGAGAAACCTAGAACACGGATGGCTCGTCAAATGGTGCATCAGTACACTTTGTCCAATCAAGACGTACACTTGTAGGGTAGATATCCCCCAAACCGCTTGCGAAAGAAAGCATCCTACGAGAACAGCGCCATAACTTGGCATGATATTGACAATTATTGGATTTTCGACTGGAATATCTGAGGATGACATGCTTGCGGCGGTTTCAGCTTTGAAGTGGGAACGTGAGGGTTGTTTCAGTGGTTGCAGGCGTTTTAAAAAGAGTCTGTGCTTCGATGGCACTATTTCCTTCCCATTTCAAGTGCAGCTCTCTGATTGTTCAGATGTCACGGTGGGGTCGCAGTTGATTAATTACATTTCGAACTGGATGTCCTGTGTGGTAATCCTCAGCCTAATCATCTCACAGAAAACGCGAACATGCCAATCATTCCTCAAGTAGGTCATTTGCACAAGTAAATGAAAGCAGTTATCAAGTTTATGCATAGGTCTGGCACTGAGACCAGTCTATGCTGAACGTCGAAGTGTAAGTGGGAATAAGTTCAGCATCGTCACATGGTGTCCTTGCTTCCTCGACATCATGATGGGAACCTATATTTTAAGTTGTGATCGAGTTCATTCGAGTTCATTTTGGTGTTGATAGGGGGCTTGCATTGATACATGCCATTTTAAATATGTACCACGGAAATAGACGCCTAATCTCGGGCTTTCAATTGCACTTGTCCGAACCCTAGGTTATCAGACCACTTGTAGTGGTTGTTTTTGACGGTAGCCATGACAAGGCGGTAGTATCATCCCAATTGCGTACATTGTAGTTTTCTTGACGTCGCGGACAACTCGCGAAAGTACCAAAGAACCTGATCTAATCATTCATGTTTTGGTCTGCTTCCATCTCTCCTCACGGGTCCGCCAATTATACCGAAACAGTGCTGATCGTTCACAGACCTGTGCTGACAAGTACAGTAGGGGACCCTACTGTACCATAATGTTGGGGTGGGGCTGCCATCTCTGGTAATTGAGAAGGATTTCTAGTCATGGTGTGTTGTACGGTGGTGTGATTTGTCCAATTCTACTACAGTTCTGGACCCACTGGGACGCTCTCGCGATAGAACCTGTGTCACCTCCCTTTACAGAGTTAGATTAAATCATGAGCGGCGATGCCTCATGGATGGGAGTTGGGGATATCATCGCGGAAAGGGTACACGGGAGTCTCGGGGATGCGTCCAAGAATTTCCAACCATCCTCCTTCGCCAATTCCCTGTCACGGTCGAAGGTGGGAGAATGATTCCCTCGGGCGCATGAGGTTTACTTTTGGCAGAATGAATTAAGTGGCATTGATACCATCGGCGACATTGGAAACTTTTTGAGAGCTGGATCTGGGGTGGGGGGTTTACTGCGCAAACGTTGATCAGAGGTGGTGCATTCGTGAGCTCGAAGCCGAGGACAATGTACTGGATCCAGATGGGCGAGCGTGTGCCTATGCATGGCCATGGGTTAATTCTAGTACCGTTTTCCTCCTGCGAGTAGGTGCTAAAAAAAGCTGGCTCGATCATGAAGTATCCATTGATGGTAGTCGTTTAAACATGGATGTGCGAAGACTTACAGGTCGTGGCCGACTAGGCGACACAACATCACCAAAACCCCGAACAAGACTTGTACGGGAGGCTTGTAAAGAATACTACACAGAGTGTAATCCACAAGTCCAGAGTCTATCAATAACTGAGTCTTTACTTGATCTGAACTCCTCGTATAAACCGAGGATATCCTTGACAGGGGACGGGTCCTCGCGACTATCTTGCTACATCAGGTCCAACAGCTGAAAGGAGTACTTTGTTTTATTACAAATGTATACGATTGACCTAGTCTACCTTTTTCTGGAGATCTTCAGTTAATACGTGGTTCAGGATGGTCCCGGTAGAGAACACTTGTGCAATAGCCTGGTTTCTTGTTGATGGTTTTCAGTCCCAAACGCGGATGGAAGTAAAGTCGAAGTAGGCATTGACCCACCACCACCTGTTGGCAGACTAAGCTTCATACGTCGATGATGGACCCGTTCTTGACTTCTCGTAGAGTCTAATGCGAGGTAGGGGACCGAAGGAATACCTAAACGTGGATGGGAGTACACTCGATAGCATGCCTATGTTCATTAGAATTTAGCGTCAGGTGATGGTCAGTCGCATGAATTGCTGAGGATGTGCAGGCAAGGAAGACAAAAGAACGACTGAAGTCAGTTTCATCCTGGAGTGTTGATGCCTTGACACGAAGGCTTGGGATGGTCGAGGTTGGCCAAGTGTCTGGAGTGACAAGGAAGCACTGAACCTTGTTCAACCCGGACGATGGTGGCAGAAAAAGTAAAAGCTATTGTTCGGAGGGCTTGGCACGATGTTAATTTTAACATTGGACTTGTCTGGCGCAGAAATCGGCTCTGTTCCCACTCCAACATTAAGATACGAACAGAATAACGGCTCCGGATCACGCCCACGACTCGTCGGGAGTACCATTCACCCGTGGTCGCACTGCGGTATTTCTTAAGCCCGCGTGGGACACCGATGATAGCAAAATCGTTAACGCCAGGGTGATGCTAAGTATCAGGTATGGTCAACAGTATCAGGACGTGGAGGAGTGGGAGAGTAGGTGACCTGTTCGAAAGCTCGGGTAATGACATGATGCAAGTGGAGAATCAAAATATCTATGCTCGAGGTGACTGGGATGTCGAAGAGGGTTTAAATACCTCTTTGTAGCGGTGGTACCAATGCAGAGCAGTGACGGTGGCCCTGGAATATTCCATCGTGAGATATTCCAAAGGTTCCGGCGCGAAGTTATGCACTATTATTATCACAGTCCGTGAATTTGATTACAAACAGCAGCATAAAGAGATCCACTAAGAAATGGTTCAATACTCCGGCTCCGTGTAGACTTCCCTCTCCTTAGTAATGACTATTGTAGAAGAGTCCTATATGAGAGGAACTTCTTAGTGTTCAGACAGTGAAATACAGGAAGGGCAGCATACCACAAGCATAGTGCTGCCCTTTGAGAGCGAGAGATGGTCACTTCTCCTTTCCCCCAATTCCAGGTCCGTGTTCCTTCCGCCGCCACTGGCCATGTTGGTGCCAAAAGTAGTTGTAATGCCACCTTCACCTCGGACATAGTTCCTCGAGTTCAAGTTGGCCAAGAAAGTACTGAGATACAGACTGCACAGGGTGAACGAGGGGATACAGAAATAAAATGTGCCGGGAGTGAGCTTAGCCTACAGAGACATCAATTTACCTTTCTAAGCCGGTAAACCAGCAAGTCGCTCACCAAGATGAGGACAGCTAAAGCTACTAAAGCCGTCCATGTACCGCTGTTGAGAGTTACTATTAAGATGCGGAAAATCATCTTCCTGGTCCGCCTGGGATTCATAGTAAGCAAAATTAAGCCCAGATGCCACTACGGACATACCGGGATCGAAATTGGCCTTGATTCTGAGTCAAAAGCCATATCATGCACAGCGCTAATGTAACATCCGTGAACACCGCAGCGGCCCTGATAGAAATGTTGACATCCTAATAAACTTGGCTGGGATACAACAGTCGTTATATGATTTCATCCATTTACCTGATAGAATGGTTTTCCTTGATCAGACAAAGGCTTACCGACGCTGTAAGTGGTTTAGCACCAGATGCTCAAGCAGTTCAGAAAACTTACACCCTGTAAAAATACACTAAGATCAAGAGTCCCTCTTAGTCCAAAGTATTCGCCAACCCCTAAGTTTGACTTACCAACGGGGCCCACTAATATCCAAGTGTAAAGTCAAACGAAGATCCCACAACTCAGCGCAATGACGTTCGACTCACCAATTTGCCAGATTGCCAAAATGATCTACAACGGGTCTCTAGTTAGGCGAAGCATGGACCGGGGGGATGGAGGAGTTCACCCACCCAGGTAACACTTAAACCTTTGATCCAGAGTCTTTCCTTCCCAACTGGAATCCGTTGGCATAGCGGTTCATCATGAATCCAAGGGGATTTTGACTCACACAAGAAAATTCGACGGATGAAGTATAGCTGAATAATGAACACCATAACTGACTAAAAATCAATAAGCGAGCCATCTCAGTGCCCAACAGCAACGGCGACCTACCGTTGTGAAAGTGGAAATCTGCGATAAATAGTGGGTGTCAGCACAATACCAGAAGAGGAGAGTTCCGTTCACGAACTGTGTTCTCTCTGTTGATGGGGTAGAAAGTATCAGGGGTGTTGGATGAGGGATGAATATCAATCAACCTACGTATTACTGGCATCGAGGCCGCCAATTCTTCCATATTCCAATATGAGAACACGAAATTCTGGCCAAGAATGAGTGCTGTGTCTGTTTCGCCTACGCGTGTAATCGATATATTACCTGATTTTAAGAGGCAGATCTCATTGGCCAGATCTACTAGCCTATCTTGCACTTAGCTTGTACCGTGGCTCGCGAAGTAGGGACATACCACAGGGCTATTACCTATATGAGGAAGTCAGCGAGATCTGCACTACGAAGTTGCGCCTTGATTTTTGGGCTTACCAAGAGCTTCAGAGATAGAGCATCGCGTTCGAAACTTGGAAGACAGGATGCGTCAAATCACCTGGGCCAGAGATGCATAGTGTCATGCGTACTTCTTGAAGTAGAGAAACCTAGAACACGGATGGCCCGTCAATTGGTGTATCAGTACAATTAGCCCAATCAAGACGTACACTTGTAGGGTAGATATCCCCCAAACCGCTTGCGAAAGAAAGCATCCTACGAGAACAGCGCCATAACTTGGCATGATATTCACAATTATTGGATTTTCGACTGGAACATCCGAGGATGACATGCTTGAGGCAGTTTCAGCTTTGGACAGGGAATGTTGGGGTTGGTTCAACGGTTTCAGCCATTTTAAAGAGTCCGCTTTTATTTCCTCCCTATTTCCCATGCAATCTTCTGATTGTTTTTAAATGTCATGGTAGGACCGCAGTTGATCGACTCCGTTTGGAATTGGGCGTCCTGTGGTAATCCTCAGACATCATGATGGAGACCTATGCTTTAACTGTTCTCGGGTGGGTTCTAGTGTTGACAAGGTGCTTGCATTGACACGTGTATTATAATCTTTATCACTAAAATGGACAAGACCAGCTCAGATCATCCCAACTGTGTACATCGTAGTCTTCTTGACGGGGACGACTCGCACCAGTACCAAAGAACCAGATCCAATCGCTCATGTTGTGGTCTTCTGTATTCATCTCTCCTCACGAGTCCGCCGGCTATACGGAGGCAGTACTGATCGTTCACCTGTCTGTTCCGCGTGCTAACGTCCGAGATCCGTAGTAAGCGAATGATGCCATGACGGGTGTTGTGATTTGCCCAGTTCTACTAAAATTTTGTATCCAATTACCTGTGCCCGTGATGTTTCTCTTCGAGCTAGTATCGCCTTCCTTCGCAGGTTAGATCGCAGCCTGGCCTGGTGGAGGGGGGGGTTGGAGATATAATCGCAGAAGCGGTATACGGGAGTCTCGAGGATACGCCCAAGAAATCCTAACCACCCTCCGTCGCCAGTTTCCTGGTGGCGAGGAGCAAGAATAATTCCCTTTACTTTGGCTGAATGAATCGAGCCACAGGTGATGATCCGGTTCTGTGCTGTACAATCACACCCGGGATTTTATACTTAGTTGGGATCAGTGACACGGGGAGCTTCGGTAGCGCTGGATCGATGTTTGCTACACGACTATCGAGGAACCTTAGGAAGAGCTGGTGTGTAGGCTCGTACTGGGTCAGGACTGGCCCGGAGCATAGGTCCGCGTATCACCATGGCATTAGAATAACGGTTATTCTCAGAATCCGTTCACATCGGCCGTATAAACATGGTGCCCGAAGAGACCCAGGTCGTACCTAACTATCTCCAACTAGGCGACAAAACCTGTGAAGTCCCGGAAATCACAGGGAATTGTGAAGACGGACGTACGTTACTCACGAAATCACAACCGATCGCCCTCTTCCATAAAACCCGATGCCCACATCACGACACCATGCTGACAGCTTCTGTTAGTAAAACAACGGCCTGACACACACCCCTGAAGAGCCTATACAGCAAGTACCGCTAGCGTAACGGCGCTCCGCCTACCTCAACGATCAACGTGATAAAAACTTACTAAATTATTCACTACCGACGTTTCAAGTTCCTTTGGCCTCGGGTTTCGTGCGTACTTGTGAGATTTTGATTCTATAAAAATCTACCGTCCTTCATATTTCCTGAGGCAGAGGCGGTTTTCTGGAGGGTATCGAAATACCTCATACCATCAAATTTCTCTGTAAATCTTATTCGGTCTCCCGAAATTCTACTGTCTGCTCTTAGTCTCTCCGGACACTCGTAAACACCGTTGGAGAGAAGCCGCGATCGCACCTCGATTGAACTTGCACCCCTTTTCCAAGGGAAGAACGTTGGAACGCATTCGGAATACTTTTCAAGAACACTATACATCGTTTAGTACACCAGGCCAGGAGTTCGACGATAACCTTGTCTTTGCTAGACCTGTACTCCCCCGAGTCGTGCAAACCCAGAACACCGTTGACAAAGTGTTTCACTCGTATACGCGGATAGAAATAGGCATCGACAAATTCCTTCGGCCCGTTGCTGTCCACTGCCCGATGCTCCAAATGAAACATTGCATCCAGAGCTAACGCTAGCAAGTCAACTGAAATCAGGGTTCTGAATTTTGCTATGGATGAGTTTAGGACAAGCGAAGTAGCACGTCGACCCCACCTGTTCCAAGTCTTGACCAACCGGTGTCGTGCAGCCTGAGTACAGTCAGAACCATTATCAAAGAAAGTGAGCAAATGTATGCGGTACTAACCCGTATTCATGTGTAGCGAAGTAAAATTGAGTGGGAAGCTATTCACACCTTCGATCATATCAATAAATCCCTGGTATCACCGACGTGTTTGATTATCAAGGAAGGATAAATGAGAAAAGTGGGCTCTTACACCACCATGCTGACACTGATTTTCATTGGTCTCTCGGATGATTGGCCACGTTCTATAGTTCGAATCCGAATAAATCTCATCGTGGGTGTTAACGAATCCTGGACCGACAGCATGATCGGAATTGTGTATATGGGTGCGAAGGTTGAGAAGAAGGAAGGGCGACTTGGGTCATTTTCATATTGGATTGTAGACCCCGTCGAATGATGTGCCGAAGCTACAGATGGTGGGGCACGAGGTGTCGGCAGTTGTAAGAAATTCCTATTGACCTCAGGTAATCCGGGTGGTAGAGGAAGTGAAGGCCGTTGTTCGGAGGTTGTCTATCGGGAGAACGAGTTCCGTTGGCACTAGTAAGGGAGACGAATTTGCTAACGTAACTTTGAACCAGCTTGTTCGGGTTGTCTATTATATGGGCGCCAAGGTTCACACTCTAGGGGTAAGATATAGACAGAACAAACTCCAATTTTCCCATTATCTTGACTTTGGAATCATGTTTCACTACATTAAATAGATTGAGGGACTATCCTGTACATTAATCGTAGAGAAACTCCGTCATAGGGGATAAGCGCCTGGGAGTATAATATGAAAAAGAAAAAGGAATAGCGGCTTGGCCACCACGTACATAAGCTCTTGGGGGATAAAATTGTTCACCCGCGCGACAGGGATGGTTCTAATGTGCTCAAGGACGGCTCCTCACTCTGCCGACTGAAATAATCCGAGCCGCGGGAGACCCGATAAATAATCAAAAGCGATGCAATCGGCTAATAAAAACGTTCATCTCGTAACAGCCACAATTATCCTAAACCGCAAAATCAAGCTCACCTGCATAGGTATCCAGAGTTGCGTCGCGATATTTCCTAAAGGACCATAGATGACACCGATAATAGCAAAAACATCAACGACCAGAATAAGACTTGCGGATTCGATCAATAATGTTAGAACGTCGAGGAAGGGGAGTGGATGGTCTTTGCCGAAAGCTCGGGCAGTGGCACGGCGGTAGCGAAGAATCAGGATTACGATACTTGAGGTGATCAAAACGTTGAGGAAGGCTGATATACCCCATTGCAATGGGGTAAGGACTTCTGCGATACCTCCACCTGCTTTAGTGGACAACCTAATAGCCACTGTGACGCCTGTGCCTACGATGAAGCTTAGATATAGCCTGCCGTTGGGGAGGACAAAATCGCTTAGCTCACCTATCATCGCTATGTAAACGACAAGAGGTAGGGCCCATAGTAAGATAGACAAGCCCTTGTTGCCTTGAAGACTTCTACTGATAGCATAGCATCGCCATACCTAATAACAATATGAGTGTAACGTCCCGAATGGAATAGAATACCTACAAGGAGACCATCTGTGGTCAAGTTGACGAAGAGAAAAAGAAGAGCAAAGCGGCCGAGGTATGGGTTTGGCGGTTGTAAATTATTGAAGAAACAGGTATCATCGAGGACACCATTGATCGTAACTTCGATATCAATAGCCTCCGCAACAGTCCCAAGGGCGACTGTAAGCAGTACGTATATAGCCAAAGCTCTATTAACTTTCGAGCTGCCTCTTTTGCGTTGTCGCAGTGCGACAAAGCAAGATTGACCTACTACCAATAAGGCACCATAGGCTATACTGGAGAAGACGCAACCCAATAGCCAGGTCACTCTGACCAGACGGGTGCTAGATGGGAGTGCACTTTCACAGTGTTCCATACTCATCTCGAATGAGTCTCACAAGGATGAGGACCTGGAATAAGAGTGCGAAGCTTAAATACCCAAGGTCGTGTTGAGCGAAAAAAAACAAAGCTAGTAGTGGTGCTACAAACTGGGTAGTATCTGCAGTTGCTGGGCTCGGCCAAGTGTGGGCGGTCAGTCCTGTAGCCTTTCTTCTAAGACTGTATACGTAGCTGAGTGCACATCGCTCTCGTCAGGTGAAACTAGCACATTTTGGCGAACGTTTGTAGCCGTATACAAGGAATGCACTACTTTGTGAGTCGTAGTCTCTGTTGATTTAATTAATCAACTTCGGGTAATCGAATATCACACCATGTGTAATTTTACCCAGGCCACATGCCGGGGAAGACCATACCCATGTAGGCTAGCAATGCACTGGAACGGTGCCGAACGGCACCGCAGAATAGACTACATTCGTTGTGAGGCCGCGTGTCAAAGCAGTTTGATTCTGTAGTGGACTCAATGATCCGTGTTTTGATAACTGGTGGACCTTGATTGAGGGTTTCAACAACAAGAACGTTCCATGCGCGGCTCAAAAAGCTCTTGGCAGATGGCTTCAGTACCGAGTCAGTGGTAACCACAAATAGTTGTGGGTGTCCAGGCTCGTGATGTCCTTGACAGGATGCGTGGGGAAAAAGCCAAGAGGCACCGAAAAATGGCACCGCAACCCATTTCACACTCTCCTAGAGCTCCCCAGCTCCCCAGTCGTTACTTGGTTGAGCCATATCAATGGCCGAGTCTTCGTCTCCAATTTTCGATCAGGAGCACAAATATGTCACCTCCTATCTCTTTTCGCCCGTGGTTCTAGGCTACATTCGTCTTCTCTTCGGCACATACGCAGTTGTCACCAATATTGTTGTTCTGGCTTATTCTGGAACTGTCCTAGACACAGCTGATGGGTGAGCCCCTCAGGTGAATCGCGTATATATTCCTTGGGGCTCATGCATGGCGTTTTTACAGATATTTTTCCTACTTCACCCATCTTTCTTATATCGGCGTTACCGCATGGTTCTGGGCCTCTGGTGTCCAGTCCATCGCTTTCGCAAGATCCTGTAAGGCTGGAGGACACCCTCACTATCCCCTTCAATCTTGGCCTAGAACGCTCCAGTTCTTGCACAAATCACTATTCTCAACGATCACCACATTTCGTGAGTTAAATTTACCTCTCTGTTTTTTGGGACTATCAGATGCTAACGCCGCCGACGCTTCTAGCGATCATTGTTACGGTGGTTTACTGGGCCCTGCTAGCTTCCCCAGATAGTTTTTCATCATCATATACTGGTGCGTCTAGCGTTAAATTGGCAGTACTGTTGATACGGATGCTGATTTCGTTCTACAGCTTGGACAAATATTTCTCAGCATATTCTAAATACCCCCTTTGCTTTATTCGAGATTATGTGCACCAACATGCCGACATTGGACTGGATTCAGCTCCCGATTACTATTGTCCTCCTTGGTTCATATCTAGGTGTTGCCTATATCACTCACGCCACTCAGGGATTCTACTGTGAGCAGGAATAGCACCTTCCTCCGCATCAGAGCTTACCTCTTATGACCCAGCTTATGATTTCCTTGACCCGAAGAAACAAGGCGCTTTCCTAGCCGTTTATATCGTTGCGATCGGTGTTGGTCAAGCCATCATATTCATCATCGTCCGTTATGCCATCATTCTCAGGGATATTCTAGTAAGGAGAGGCGACAAGTTGGAACATTCTCACAGTCTGCAGAAAGTCAGCCACGAGAAGACAGACCAGCCGTGATTTTATATATGTAGCGATTTATAATACCATTACCCCGTCGTTGTCTTGTATGATCTTGACGGGATTCCTCGCTTAACTCTTGATTTTTTAAGACGTTCTTCATATTATTTTTTTGTCTTATGACTACATGACCACACAGCACGCGGCATCTTTCAGCGGGGTTTTGCCTTTTCGGAAAATTCCGTGTCATGATGAGCGAGATGCGGTTGATGGACATTGTGGCATGGGCAAGCCTTTGGCTGAGCAAGGAAAGCCATTCTATGCGGTAATTTGATCAAATCATACAACGGCCGTTGGATTCCAACCACGTTTATTGGATGTCAACGCCGCTCTCAGGTCTCCTGCATTTTTCACCGACGCCACAGCAGCACCGTGCATGATATGGCTTTTGACTCAAAATCATGTTCTACCACAGTATGTCTGCAATTTGATATTGAAGCTTTCCCTCGCTTACTACAAATGCCAACAAGGACCAGGAAATTGATTTTCCGCATATTGGTAGTAATTCTCAACAGCGGTGCATGGACGGCCTTGGTAATTTTAGCTGTCCTCATTTCAGTGGGTAGTGGTTTACCGGCATAGAAAGGTGAATTGACATTCCTATGTAGGCTAAGCTCACTCCAGGCACATTTTACTTCTCTCTTCCCTTGTTCAATCTGCAGTTTTTGGCACCAATATTGGCGGCGGTGGTGGAGGGAACGCAGCCCTGGTATTTAGAACAAGAAGCAATCATCCTTCCTTCTCAAATAGCGGAGCTGAGCGCGATATGCTACCCATGCTATTTTTCCTGTCACAGACTGTGATTGTGATAGTGTACATTCCGAGAAACTTGGATATCTCACAATAACTATTAGTGAATATTACAAGACCATCGTCACTGGCGTGCATTTATTACCGCCACTACAGTGTGGTATTTCAGCCTTCCTCGATGTGCTAATCACCTCGAACGTCGTCGTCTTGTTTCTCCGCTACAGTCATGTCACTGCCCGAGCCTTTGGAAAGGGACACCCGCTCCCAACTTTGATCGAACTCTACTAGTAGTATCATTACAGTCTTTGATTTTTTTGTTATTATTGGTGTTCCATATAGTCCTTTAGGAAATATCGCGATGCGACTTTGCATATCTATGCAGGTGAGCCTGGTTTTTCGGTTTGGGATAGTTGTGACGAGTGCGGAATAAATATCGTTAGCTCATTTATCGAATATGCGGTGGCTCGTATTATTTTAGTCAGCAGAGTGAGGAGTCCACGATGTTAGAATTATCTCTATCTCACAGGTGAATGGAATGACTCCCAAAGGTTATATAGGTGGTCGCCGAGTCTTTATTTGTATAGCGAATCGGAAAGAAATCGACGCGAAGTTAAGACAATGGGAATAATCGCCCAAAGTCTGTGGGAACAAAGCCGACTTTGGCGCCCATATAGTTTTGGTTCAGAGTCACGTAAGATTAACTACGTGCCAAGATCTCGGAACAACAGCTTTTACTTTTTTATCACCATCGCCCAGGTTGAACAAGGATTAATGCTTTCTTGTCACTTCAGACGCTCGGCCAACCGTGGCCATCCTAAGCTTTCGTGTCAAGCAGGATGAAATATTGGTTCTTTTGTGTTCCTTGCTTGCACCCACCTTCGCATCTACATATGCCATTTCCACTATCGTTGTTGATTCAAGCTTTCTCAATTGAAGCCCTGACTCTGCTCATGGACATGTGTATGTCCCAAGGTTTGTCGCGTCTGGTCTATCTGACGACGCGTCGTTAAACAGGAATTACGTCGACAGACAAACTGCCCTGACGCAAAATATGACCTTTGTTGGAATGGATGGCGCCCCGAATCGGAGACAATTTTCGATCCCAGTGGCTCGGGAAGGAGCTCTTGGAGGGTGAAGTCGAGGAAGACGTGTACCACACACGCTCCTCCCCCTCCTTCATCAGACACACCCGTAAATTAGATTTGATATTCGTCGTATGCCCCAAGGGTATGGGTACGTGTTTCGTCAACACTCCTCTATGTCGAAGATGAGGTTGATTCGGATATCGGACGTGATGCGGGGGGATAGTTGCGAGGACTCTTGGCCTGTCGACTGTGTTCTGGGTTTGCACGACTCGAAGGAGTACAAGTCAAGCAAGGACGAGATTGACCTGGCCTGGCGTACTAAATGATGTGCAGTGTTGTTGGAAAATGTCCCTGAGGTTTCAGTGACTTCGCATATTTTCTCGCCTAGTTGGAGATAGTTGGGTACGACTGGATTCTTCGCCGTCCGGTTGGCACTTTCCAGTGCCTACTACCAGGAAGAATTAGAATAACCCATGGTGATACGCGGACTCACACTCCCCTATCCCGATCCAGCACGGGCTTACACACCAGCTCTTCCCATGAGTTCCTCATTAGTCGTGTAGCAAACATCGATCCAGCGCTACCGAAGCTCCCCGTGTCACTGATCCCAACTAAGTATAAAATCCCGGGTTTGATTGTACAGCACAGAACCGGATCATCACCTGTGACTCGATTCATTCAGCCAAAGGTAAAGGGAATTATTCTTGCTCCTCGCCACCAGGAAACTGGCGACGGAGGGTGGTTAGGATTTCTTGGGCGTGTCCCCGAGACTCCTGTATACCGCTTCTGCGATTATATCTCCAACCCCCCCCCTCCACCAGGCATTACCGCCAGGCCGCGATCTAACTTGCGAAGGAAGGCGATACTAGCTCGAAGAGAAACATCACGGGCACAGGTAATTGGATACAAAATTTTAATAGAACTGGGCAAATCACAACACCCGTCATGGCATCATTCGCTTACTACGGATCTCGGACGTTAGCACGCGGAACAGACAGGTGAACGATCAGTACTGCCTCCGTATAGCCGGCGGACTCGTGAGGAGAGATGAATGCAGAAGACCACAACATGAGCGATTGGATCTGGTTCTTTGGTACTGGTGCCAGTCGTCTCCGCCAGGAAGACTACGATGTACGCAGTTGGGATGATCTGCGCTGGTGTTGTCTATTTTAGTGATAGACAATTAGAATACACGTGTCAATGCAGGCACCTTATCAACATTAGAAGCCCCTCGGGAACAGCTAAAGCACAGGTCCCCATCATGATGTTGATAAAGCAAGGACATGATGCGACGAGATCGAACTTATTCCTGCTATACTGTGAGCACAAACCGTGTTCAATACAACTGGGGTCGGATACCGGCCCAATCCATAAACCCGAATGCTGCTTTCATTAATTTGTGCAAATGGCCGACCTTGCACAACGAGGCTTTGGATTGTCGTGTATAGTGCAGGATGGTGGGGCCGAGGATTACCACAGGACGCCCAATTCCCAACAGAATCAAGCAACCACGGTCCCACCATGACATCTAACCAATCAGAAGATTGCGTGGGATATAGGGAGGAAATAAAAGTACAGACTCTTTAAAACGGCTGAAAGCGTTGAACCAACCCCGACGTTCCCTCTTCAAAGCCGAAACTACCTCAAGCATGTCATCCTCGCATATGCCAGTCGAAAATCCAATAATTATCAATATCATGCCAAGTTATGGCGCTGTTCTCGTAGGATGCTTTCTTTCGCAGGCAGTTTGGGGGATATCTACCCTACAAGTGTACGTCTTGACTGGGCTAAGTGTACTGATGCACCAATTAACGGACAATCTGTTCCTAGGTTTCTCTACTTCAAGAAGTACGTATGACACTATGCATCTGTAGCCCGGGTGATCTGACGTGTTCTGTCTTTCCAAGTTTCGAACACGATGCTCTATCTTTGAAGCTCCTGGTAAGCACAAAACTCAAGGTCCATCTTCGTGATGCAGAGTTCACTGACTTCCTTCATGTAGGTAATATCCCTGTGGTATGTCCCTAATTTTCCAGCCGCAGTACAACCTAAGTGCAAGATAGGCTAGTAGATCTGGCGAATGAGATCTGCTTCTTAAAATCAGGTAATATATCGACCACACCCGTAGGTAAAACGGACACAGCACTCATTCTTGGCCAGAATTCCGTGTCCTCATATTGGAATATGGAAGAATTGCCGGTCTCGATGCCAGTAATACGTAGGTTGATTGATATTCATCCCTCTTCCAACACCGGTGACCCTTTCTACCCCATCAACAGAGAGAACACAGTTCGTGAACGAAACTCTCCTCTTCTGGTACTGTGCTGAAAGCCACTCTTTATCGCAGATCGCCACTTTCGCGACGGTATGTCGCCGTTGCTGTTTGGCACTGATGTGGCTCGCTCATTGATTTTTAGTCAGTTATGGTATTTGTTGTCCAGCTATACTTCATCCGTCGAATTTTCCTTTGTGAGTCAAAATCCCTTTGAATATATGTTGAACCACCATGCTAACAAATTCAAGTTGGGAAGGAAAGGCTCTGGATCAAAGCTTTAAGTGTTACCTGGGTGGGTGAACTCGGCCTCCATCCTCTCGGTCCATACCTCGCCTTACTAGAGACCCGTTGTAGATCATTTTGGCAATCTGGCAAATTGGTGAGTTGAGCGTCATTGCGATGAATTGTGGGATCTTCGTTTGACTTTACACTTGGGTATCAGTGGGCCCCATTGGTAAGTCAAACTTGGAAGTTGGCGAATACTTTGGACTAAGAGAGACTCTCGACCTTAGTGTATTTTTACAGGATGTAAGTTTTCTGAACTTCTTGATTATCTGGTTCTGAGTTGATTACAGCATCGGCAAGCCTTTGTCCGAGCAAGGAAAACCATTCTATCAGGTAAATGGATCATATCATATAACAGCTGTTGGATCCCAGCCAAGTTTATTAGGATGTCAACATTTCTATCAGGGCCGCTGCGTTGTTCACGGATGTTACATTGGCGCTGTGCATGATATGGCTTTTGACTCAGAATCAGGGCCAATTTCGATCACGGTATGTCCGTAATGGCATCCGGGCTTAGTTTTGCTTACTATGAATCCCAGGCGGACCAGGAAGATGATTTTCCGCATCTTAATAGTAACTCTCAACAGCGGTACATGGACGGCTTTAGTAGTTTTAGCTGTCCTCATCTTGGTAAGTGACTTGCTGGATTACCGGCCTGGAAAGGTAAATTGATGTTTCTGTGTAGGCGAAGCTCACTCCCGGTACATTTTATTTCTGTATTCCCTCATTCACCCTATGCAGTCTGTATCTCAGTACTTTCTTGGCCAACTTGAACTCGAGGAACTATGTCCGAGGTGAAGGTGGCATTACAACTACTTTTGGCACCAACGTGGCCAGTGGCGGTGGAAAGAACACGGACCTGGAATCGGGAGTAAGGAGGGGTGTCCATTCCGCCTTCTCAAAGGGCAGAACTATGCTTATGGTATGCTACCAATCCTGTATTTCACCGTCTGAACGCTAAGAAGTCTCTCATATAGGACTCTTCTGCGATAATCATTACTAAGGAAAGGGAAGTCTACATGGAGCCAGAGTATCGAACCGATCCTTAGTGGATCGCCTTTGTCCTCGATTGTTTGTAATGGAATCCACGGAGTGTGATAATGATTGTGCATAACTTTGCGCCAGAACCTTTGTCTTGTTCGATTCTAGCCGGATAAGTAATATAACTGTGTAAAGGAATCTATGGCGAGACATTCACATTGTGAGTGTGTGGGCTGAGGAGATCCGGATTTATTTTGTCCCGGGTCCCTGGCGGTGAGGTCGAAGTGGAACGCAGTTGGGTCGCTCTTGCGTTGAGCCACGACGAACCACCTATGTCTGTTCTCGATTCCTAAATTAAGTGGTGTGGGTGGGTGAGTAATTTAGTGATGTGTAAATGTATAGAGGTCTGGAGTGTGATGTTATGAAGAAGGGAAAGGTAGAGTCTAGTAAAGAATCGACATGTTCGTGTGGTACGTGATCATGTGGCTTCGAGAACGAGAACATACATCTGACTTTCCGTCGTCAGATGTGTTCCGGATATCTCACGATGGTGAATATTCCAGGACCACCGTCACTGCCTTACATGGGTTACCACCGCTACAAAGAGGCATTTAAACCTTCTTCGACATCCTAGTCACCTCGAGTAAAGACACTTGGATTTTCCACTTCCGTCATGTCATTACCCGAGCTTCCGAGGGGATCGCCTACTCCCACTCCTCCTCGTCCTGATACTGTTGACTGAATCTGATACTTAGCATCACCCTGGCGTTGACGATTCTGCTATGATCGGTGTCCCACATGGACCCAAGAAACACTGCGATGCGACCGCCGGACAAGTCCAATGTTGTTTAGAGCCACGTAAAATTAATCTCGTGCCAAGGCCTCCGAACAATAGCTTTTACTTTTTTCAACCACCATCGGCCGAGTTGAACAAGGTTCAGTGCTTTTTTGTCACTCCAGAAACTTGGCCAACCTCGGCCATCCCAAGCCTTCGTGTCAAGGCATCAACACTCCAGGATGAAACTGACTCCATTCGTTCTCTTGTCTACCTCGCTTGCACCCACCTTCGCATCCACTTATGCTACTTCCGATACCGTTGTTGTTTCAAGGTTCCTGGACTTCTTTGAGTTTGAAGCCATCCCTGGCCCCGCTCATGGGTGATCAGGTTGATGAAGTGACGATTTAATCGCATCCTGATACCGTGCATTATCACCTCTAATGACTCAAAGGAGAGCTCCGGATCAGGTTCCTAGACCGCTATTGTGATTGCGAAATTGGTTACGACACCCATCGATGAACATGACAAGTGACTGGCAGTCCCGTTCACCCTTCTCCCCGGTGGAGGACCAGAGCTTGGGTCACAATGTATGGGCATCTTCCCAGCATGTATACAATGAACCATCCTCTCACACACACCTTTCAGCAGTTCCACTTCCCATAGACTTTTGAAAACCGTTCAGAAACCACACAATTCTTCTGTGGCGAAATGTCGTTACAAGGATCATACTCATAGCAGAAAGCTATGTTTATGCGTCGGAAGGCACTCCTTCTACCAACTCCGTGGTCGAATTTCTCAAGATAGATGGGAATGTAGGCTTGAGAGAGAGAAGATGTTTGCAATTTACCACTCAGTCCACACTTGATTAAGGACAATCGAGTTCACACTGAAGCGGATGGCAACACTTTGATTGGGCATTCCTGCAGAATGGAAAGCAGATTCAAGGGAATATCTTTTGATCTACCGTGAGTTTGCAGAATGTGCCCAAAAACCTTGCTCTATGTCCTTGGGTGCATATACCCCGTCGCATAGATTCAACTCTCATCCATGTAACCACGAAGTTTCCAGAAACACTCCAAGTATATCTGTCCCTCTCACAATATGCAGATTAAGCCTTCAAAGGGTGGAGGACTTTGACATTGATTCGTTGGGTTTGTACTGAGAGGAGAAGTTAAGTGATGGCTTGGGGAGAGTGTAATACACATACAACAGCATCGTTAATGATCACTCCCGTCATTTTCGGACGGTTCCTACACCAAGATACTAACCCTAGAATCACCAGCACTGATTGAGCTCCATACTTAACTCCCTGACAACACTACTGAAGCAAAGCTACTCCAAATGTGGTGTAGATTCAATGTCTGAAATAGTCACAGGTTGTTGTCGGCACTCCATGTAGAGATGGTGGTTGATCAATGTAGTCTATTGTTGTAGCATGCTACGATTGATATCAACACTCTCACGTTGGCAAGCTCTTGGGTTAAAAATGTCAAGGAAACCAAATTCCAGTGATATGTATCCCATGTCAACCACTCTCCCCACTCTTGATGTCTACCTCAACCATCTGGAACATGAGGCAGCTGTGCAGTTCAAGATTGTGAGAAATTTATATGTGATAGTACTTGGAGTATGTCCAACCAGTGCCCTCTACTCATTTAGTCATGAGGAGTATATACCAGGCCTTCATGTGGGATGTCTTAGCCTATATTCCCACCGACATCTGCATTATGTTAAAGGGATTTAGTGCAGTAAAGTTCTGTTTCATATTCTCAAGACAAGCCATAGAGACATATTCATGTGCAGTCCCCAAAATTAAACACATTAACACATTCAAGAGTCTTTGCCATTGCTTACACATTTTCATTTCTCTTATTTCAAAGTATATCCAATCTCTGCAGTGAAAAATATACTGATTGATAACCTGATTCCTTTGTAGCCCATCTGATGACATACTGCCAACCACCTTTAATGGTGGCACAAACTTGCTGCATTCTAACCATGGCATACATATCATTTGTCTTCCTTCACTACCTCCATGCTGTCTATGCTGCAACTTGTATAATTCAATGGATATTCACACTCTTATGGGTCAGGGTGAATACCTATGGGATTGCAACCATCAATGGCATGCACATGGAACATATCACTGGAACAGATTTTTGCACCATAGATAACATCAAGTACTATGCGCCTGTGTGTTACGAACTATAGTTAGACCGTTCATTCCTATCTCGCGCCCGTTACCTCATGTACCCTCATACTTGTTTCACCTCTTGTTCCATCCCCTGTTTCATCCCTAAAGGCTATGCCTCCTATCTGACTCGTTTACTCATCTCCCTTATTATTAGCCGCCACTACTAGTATATAAAGTGTAGTAATACTCGATGTATTCCTTACACTTTACCAATCGTATCATCCCTTACTCCTTTCTCTACTCCCTTGTCTTTATCCAAAGACTTGCAACCTGAGTCTCAGACTAAGGTCGTAACATTTGGTAAAGTGTCATTCGACTCACCTTGCAAGAAAGGTGCCACTATTTGTAGCTAGGCTTGGAATAATAGCCTCCGACCAGGACGACAGTATATGAGCAACAGTAGCTCATCGAGAACACCGAGAAGACACAGAGCTCTGAGACCAACAGACATCCAGGATTCACCCATAGCAACAGGATCTAAACGATCAACAGAATCAGAAATCCCTGAAGGCCTTAAACGGCAAAAATCCGAACACAGCGGAGACGAAAGCACAGCTCTATTTGAAACCGAATTCGACATAGAAGTCGCCGAGAACACATCTGATATAGATATCGCCGAGACCTACGAGAAAGAATCTGAACACGGTACAGACGAGGAACTAGCTGCATCTGAAGAAGAAATCGACATAGAAGTCGCTGACACCACAGCCGATAGAGAAATCGCCGAGACCCATGCAAACGAACACAGCGAACCAGAAACAGAACCAGAAATGACAGAAGAAGTCAACATCCCAAAAAACCTAGCCCCGGAGCCAGGATATTTCGATGGGGATAGAACCAGATTCGATGATTGGTGGAGAGCCATATCCTTATGGTTGATGTTCAACAAGATAGAAGAAGAAGAACAGAAAATAGTAGCAATTTTGGCAAGAATGAAAGGGGGGCTAGCAGGCCCTTATGCCAACACGCAACTCCAAGCCATCCAGAACAAGAAAACACCAGATTGGGATGACTTTACAAAGGAAATAGAAGCCACATTTTCCTTGGGAAATAGGAAAGCCATAGCAGAAGGAGAAATTGAGACGTTCAAACAAGGGAAGAAGAACATGGCAGATTTCTTAATCGAATTCGAGGCATTGAAAGCCCAAGTGGGGACAGACGACACCCACGCAATATTCCTCCTCAAACGCCACACCCGAGCAGACATTATTCGAACCATAGTAGGCTACCTGACAACCTCTGTCCCAACAACATACACCAAATGGAAAACTACAATCCTTGCAGTAGGACAAGGGTATGAAGCAACGGACATCACCCGAGGAGATGTCAGAACCACCACCAGAGTTACTTATGGAGGTAGAGGACAACCCATGGAGATAGGAAGACAAAAAGCAGACACCGATCAGAATGGGAAACCGAGGTGCTACAACTGCAACCTCTACGGCCATATTGCCAAATACTGCAGGAAGAAGACAAAAGTCACATACACCAAGATAACGTGTTACAATTATGGCAAACAGGGCCACATCTCGAAGAACTGCCGGGCACCCAAGAAAGCGCATATCAGAGAGATCAACGAGGAAGATGAACGAGAAATGGAGGAGAAAGAGGATTTTGTCGAAGGCTCCGAGTAGGCGCAAACCCGTGAGCCAATAAATCTAGAGTTTCTGTTTTAGCCCACAATAGACAATATGTGATCCCCCAGAAACGAAACTCCACGCGCGAACTTCTCCTCGACTCAACAATCCAGACAAGAAAAGGACGCAGACAAATCACAACCCTTGTAGACTCCGGATGCACCCACACGTGCATAGCACAACGAACAGTAGACGAAGAACAGATTCTGACTAAACCCCTGGAAACCCCAATCAGGGTAATCAATGCCAACGGAACAGAAAACAAAAAAGGAGAAATAACGGACAAAGCACAACTGGTATTAAACAACGGCAACCATACAGAACAAATTGACACTCTAGTAACACAATTGGAAAGTGCGGACTTATATCTCGGACACGACTGGCTGGTCAAGCATAACCCAGAGATCAATTGGAACAATCACGTCATACGATTCACCAGATGCCCAGACAATTGCAAAATATCACACAGCAACATACGGTTCAACGAGAAAATATGGACAATCAAAGAACACATTGAAGAGAAAAAGGCGGACCGGACGAACGATGAAGATCTACCACCATACCTCTGACGATACACCCACCTATTCAACAAGAAAGACTTTGACAAACTACCCGAACACATGGTATGGGACCACGAGATAAATCTGTCCGAAGACGCACCCCCGGTACTACAGTCCAAGGTCTACCCAATGACAATAACGGAGAAGCAGGAACTACAAAAATTCCTCGACGAAAACCTCGCCTCAGGACGAATCAGACCATCACAATCCCCCTACGCCACCCCATGCTTCTTCATACCAAAGAAGGACGGAACAAAACGCCTGGTACAGGATTACAAAAAGCTGAATGAACACACCATCAAAGACAAGACGCCACTGCCACTCATAGGCGAAGTCCTAGACCGGTTAAAGGATGCGAAGGTATTCAACAAGCTCGATATCATTTGGGGATATAACAACGTCAGGATCAGAGAAGGGGATGAATGGAAGGCAGCGTTTGTAACAAACAGCGGGTTATTCGAACCTACGGTCATGTTCTTCGGGATGAGTAATTCACCGGCGACCTTCCAGAGGATGATGAACACAGTATTTTGGGAAATGTTACATGAGGGATCGCTTGTCAACTACATGGACGATTTTGTCATCCCAGGAACCACACAGGAAGAACTCGAAAAAAGAATAACGCAGTTCTTAGACATTGCAGCCAAGCACCAACTCTATTTCAAACGATCAAAATGTGTGTTCAACGCGAAGGAAATACCCATATTGGGCTTTATAGTCGGACAAGGCAGCGTCAAAATGGAGGAAGAGAAGGTGAAAGCAGTAAAAGAATGGCCGACACCCAAATCCGTAAAAGACGTCGAAAAATTCCTGGGTTTCGCAAACTTCTACCGACGATTCATACAAGACTTCAGTAACATAGCAACACCCCTACACGAGCTGAAGAAGAAAGATGTGCAATGGTCATGGTCAGAACGACAACAACAGGCATTTGAGAAGATCAAGGAAAAGATCACGAGCAAACCAGTACTAGCAATGCCTCAAGACAAAGGACAATACAGGGTAGAAGTAGACGCATTGGGATATGGAGTAGGAGCAGTGTTGTCACAAAACCAGAATGATCAGTGGCACCCAATCGCCTTTCACTCAAGAACAATGACACCGGCAGAACAAAACTACCAAATCTATGACAAAGAACTACTAGCAATCCGGGAAGCAGTCAAAACGTGGAGACAGTACCTACTCGATGCCAATGAACCATTTGAGATATGGACGGACCACAAGAACTTAGAATACTTCAGGAAACCACAACAACTCACAGGATGACAGGCAAGATGGCAACTGGAACTACAAGAATATCACTACATGCTAAAACACATACCCGGAAAGACAAACACAAAAGCAGACGTGCTATCAAGACTAGCAAAAACGGACACCACTAGAGATAACACAGATATCACGCTATTACCCGACCACTTATTCAATAACACTATCACCGAGATCAGACAAATTTGGGAAATATCGGGAGAAGTGTTACGACCTTAGTCTCTGACTCAGGTTGCAAGCCTTTGGATAAAGGAAGGAAGTAGAGAAAGGAAGAAGGGATGATACGATTGGTAAAGTGTAAGGAATACATCAAGTATTACTACACTTTATATACTAGTGGTAGAGGCTAATAATAAGGGAGTCGAGTAACGGAGTCATAGGAGACGAGTAGAACGAGTCAGGTAGGAGGCACCGCCTCTAGGGTGATACAGGAGATGAAACGAGTATGAGGGTACACGAGGTAATGGGCGCATGATGGGAAAGAACGGTCTATGATTCGTAACAATACCTCCCTTTCAAGCTTCATGTCCTCATGATACGTATTACTGTAAAGGTCCTTGGTAAGATAGAACATATGGATTTGTTAAAGTTTAAGAAAACCCGACGAGTGTTTTTACTCGTTCATAGGTACGGCCGCTCCCAGTGCTCTGGCCAAGTCCTTCTTGTTTCCTCCAATGAGAGGTGTCTTGTCAACACGTCGTAAACCAATCCAGAGGGGTGCGTGTGGTGGTCCTTCTTTAAACAGGAAGTGGGTGTGGTTGTTGTACGTAGTGTTGTCGTTGGTGTGATTGCTTAAAAGTTTGTACACGATCTCTTTCCAATAGTCGTTGTCCTTTTCTCCTTCTGATTTCAAAGTGTTATATCCTGTCGGCGGGTGGAAAGTCATGGGTGTAATGGGGGGTACTACCGTGGTGAGTATGGTTTGGAGGTGAGCGACTTCCTCTTCGATGTCGGGGTGGAGTAGCTGGTCGGCGGCGGTTCTTTCTTGCGTCTTTTGTTCGCATGTGTGGCAGATGTGGTGTTGGATGGGGAATGGGTCGTTACTAACGAGTAGTCGATTAACGATGTGGTGGGAGAGGTTGTCTGTGCTTCTGGACTCATACGTATTGAGTCGTTCGGCTAGGGCTACAAGGATACTGTGCATCCGAGCTCGTATGTTGGAGATAACGAGGAGTTGCAAGTCGTCGTTAATCTCGTACAAGTGTCTCTCCAGTTGGTCTCTCCTTCCTTCGTTGATGATGAACTGATTGAGTCTTGGAGTGGCGTCAGATAAGGTGTCCATAATTTTCGAGGCTCCTTCTTGGGTTGCTTTTACTGCTGCTCCTAGTAGTATTATGGTGTCGACTAGGGTTTCTCCTTCTATGATTTCTTCCTGGTTGGTCCTTTCTGGGACGAGTTCTTCAAATTCTGCGAGGTAGGGGTACGGGGTAAGTTGGCGTTCGGCGGGCATGGTGTATTGTAGAGATAGTTGGCAAAGTCAAGGGTGAAGTGAATACCACGAGTGATGCGATGAGTGTAGTGGTTACTTGAGATGCGAGGTTTGCTGTTCATAATTGCTGTTTTTTACCTCCCCTTTTTATGGGTTTCGTCCTCGAAATCTTGCTTATGAATTCTTGTACTGCTTCCTTGGCGCTGTCTAAGTTTGTTTCGTCTTCCCATGTATCTTCTTCGGACGTATATCCTTTCCAGTGTATTAGGTACTGTTTTCGTTTCCCTCTCATGCGGTGTCCTCGGACTTCATCTACTTCGTAGTGTTCTTCATCGTTAATTATCTCGGGGATCGGTGGTGGCGGAGTGCGCTGGCTGTCATACTCGGGGTTGTGATAGGGGGAAAGTAGTCTGCTGTTGAATACGTCGTGTATCGCCCATGTTTCAGGTAGCTCCAGGCGGTAGCTTGTTTCGCCTATTTTTTCTTTTACTCGGAACGGTCCGTATCTCTTGTGATCTAATTTTTTCGTTGGTCTTGTTGTCCTAATATTGTCTGCTTCCAGCCAAATTTGGTCTCCTATTTGGTACTCGTGTTCTGGCTTTGTGCTGTTTCGCTTTTCCATCTGTATCTGGTTTTGTTGGAGCATTTTGATCGTTGCTTGGCGTATGTCCTGCAGTTCTTGTATTCTTTCCGTGATTGCTGGAGCCTTGATCTCGTTTGAGATGTCACCCTTCCATGGGTGTCGTCCGTATACTATCTGGAACGGTGAATGTCCTGTGGCACTATGTGTTTTGTCGTTATACTGGAATTCTGCCGTGCTGAGCCATTTCTTCCAGTTGTTCTGTGCGTGATTGATTACATTTTTGAGGTAGGCCTCAACCTCTTGGTTGATGCGCTCCGTTTGACCGTCTGTTTGTGGATGGTATGCCGTGGATAGGTTTCGTTGGGTGCCGGTTGCTTTGCAAAGTTCCGCCATGAATTTTGATGCGAACTGTGGGCCTCTGTCACTGATGATCCTGCGTGGTATCCCATGTTGTCTCCATATGTCGTCCCGATATATATCTCCTAGCTCCTCGGATGATAGGGTGGTGTTAACTGCTCGTAGCCTGATCATTTTGCTGAAACGATCAACGATGACAAGTATCGCGTCGTATCCCTCCGATTCTGGCAGTGGTCCTATCATGTCGATTGATATCTCTTCCCATGGTCCAGTGGGTATTGGTAACGGATGGAGGTGTGTGGTAGGTCGTGTTCGGAGTATTTTATTTCTCTGACATGTGTCACATCCCTTGATGTATCGTTTAACATCGTTACGCATTTGTGGCCACCAATATGTCCTTTTGAGGAGTTCGATCATTCTATGTTGTCCCGGGTGTCCTACGTCCGTTTTGTCGTGGTGTTGTTGGAGTATTTCTTGGCGTAATTCGGTGTTTGGTGGTACGTATATTCTTCCTTCGAAGATGGGTAATCCATCAGTTTCCCATATCTCCTCTGGTCGTTTCTCCTTTTCTCTTAACCATTGTGTTTCTCTCCTCTGCTCCTTTCGTAGTCGGTGTTTCAGGTCTTCTTCTCCTGATATATCCCACATTTGTCTGATTTCGGTGGTAGTGTTGTCGAATAAGTGGTCGGGTAATAGCGTGATATCTGTGTTGTCTCTGGTTGTGTCCGTTTTCGTTAGTCTTGATAATACATCTGCTTTTGTGTTTGTTTTTCCGGGTATGTGTTTCAACGTGTAGTGATATTCCTGTAGTTCCAGTTGCCATCTCGCCTGTCGTCCTGTGAGTTGTTGCGGTTTCCTAAAGTATTCCAGGTTCTTGTGGTCCGTCCATATCTCGAATGGTTTGTCGGCGTCGAGTAGATATTGTCTCCAAGTTTTGACCGCTTCTCGGATTGCCAATAGTTCTTTGTCATAGATCTGGTAATTTCGTTCTGCCGGTGTCATTGTTCTCGAGTGGAATGCGATTGGGTGCCACTGGTTATCTTGGTCTTGTGATAATACCGCTCCTACTCCGTACCCTGATGCGTCTACCTCCACTCTATATTGTCCTTTATCTCGGGGCATCGCTAGTACTGGTTCGCTCGTGATTTTCTTCTTGATTTCTTCGAACGCTTGTTGTTGCCGTTCTGACCATGACCATTGTGCGTCTTTCTTCTTGAGTTCATGTAGTGGTGTTGCTATGTTACTGAAGTCTTGTATGAATCGTCGGTAGAAATTTGCAAAGCCGAGGAATTTTTCGACATCCTTCACGGATTTGGGTGTTGGCCATTCCTTTACTGCTTTCACCTTTTCTTCCTCCATTTTAACGCTGCCCTGTCCTACCACAAAGCCCAGTATGGGTATTTCTTTCGCGTCGAACATACATTTTGATCGTTTGAAGTATAGCTGGTGTTTGGCTGCAATGTCTAAGAACCGTGTCGTTCTTTTCTCGAGTTCCTCCTGTGTGGTTCCTGGAATGACGAAATCGTCCATGTAGTTGACAAGCGTCCCTTCATGTAATAGTTCTCGGAATATCGTGTTCATCATTCTTTGGAAGGTTGCCGGTGAATTGCTCATTCCGAAGAACATGACCGTAGGTTCAAATAATCCGTTGTTTGTTACGAACGCTGCCTTCCATTCGTCTCCTTTCCTGATTCGGACGTTGTTGTATCCCCAAATGATGTCGAGCTTATTAAACACTTTTGCGCCCTTTAGTCGGTCTAACACCTCGCTTATAAGTGGTAGTGGCGTTTTATCTTTGATGGTGTATTCATTCAGTTTCTTGTAATCTTGTACCAGGCGTTTTGTTCCGTCTTTCTTTGGTATAAAGAAGCATGGGGTGGCGTAGGGGGATTGCGATGGTCTGATACGTCCGGAGGCGAGGTTTTCGTCGAGGAATTTTTGTAGTTCCTGTTTTTCCGTTATTGTCATCGGGTAAACTTTGGACTGCAGTACCGGGGGTGCGTCTTCTGACAGATTTATCTCGTGGTCCCATACCGTATGTGCGGGTAGGTTATCGAAGTTCTTTTTGTTGAATAGATGGGTGTACTGTCGGAGGTATGGTGGTAGATCTTCATCGTCCGTCCGGTCCGCCTTTTTCTCTTCAATGTGTTCCTTGACTGTCCGTATTTTCTCGTTGAACCGTATGTTGCTATGCACGTGTGGGTGCATCCGGAGTCTACGAGGGTTGTGATTTGTCTGCGTCCTTTTCTTGTCTGGATTGTTGAGTCGAGGAGAAGTTCGCGCGTAGAGTTTCGTTTTTTGGGGAATCACGTATCGTCTATTGTGTGATAAAACAGAAACTCTAGTTTTATTGGCTCGCGGGTTTGCGCCTACTCGGAGCCTTCGACAAAATCCTCTTTCTCCTCTATTTCTTGTTCATCATCCTCGTTGACTTCTCTGATATGGGCTTTCTTGGGTGCTCGGCAGTTCTTCGAGATGTGGCCTTGTTTACCGCAATTGTAACACGTTATTTTGGTGTACGTGACTTTTGTCTTCTTCCTGCAGTATTTGGCAATATGCCCATAGAGGTTACAATTGTAGCACCTCGGTTTTCCCGTCTGATCGGTGTCTGCCCTTTGTCGTCCTATCTCCATGGGTTGTCCTCTTCCCCCATAGATAACTCCGGTGGTGGTTTTGACATCTCCTCTAGTGATGTCCGTTGCTTCGTAACCTTGTCCTACTGCAAGGATCGTGGTTTTCCATTTGCTGTATGTTGTTGGGACGGAGGTTGTCGGGTAACCTACTATGGTTCGAATAATGTCTGCTCTGGTGTGGCGCTTGAGAAGGAATATCGCATGTGTGTCGTCTGTTCCTGCTTGGGCTCTTAATGCTTCGAATTCGATTAAGAAGTCTGCTGTGTTCTTCTTTCCCTGTTTGAACGTCTCTATTTCTCCTTCTGCTATGGCTTTCCTATTCCCCAAGGAGAATGTGGCTTCTACTTCTTTCGTAAAATCCTCCCAAGCCGGTGTTTTCTTATTCTGGATGGCTTGTAGTTGCGTGTTGGCGTAAGGACCGGCTAGTCCTCCTTTCATCCTTGCCAAAATGGCTACTATTTTCTGTTCTTCTTCGTCTATCTTGTTGAACATCAGCCATAAGGATATGGCTCTCCACCAATCGTCAAATTTGGTCCTATCCCCATTAAAATATCCTGGTTCCGGGGCTAGGTTCTTTGGTACGTTGATCTCGTCTGTCATTTCTGGTTCTGACTCTGGTTCGCTGTGTTCGTTTTCGTAGGTTTCGGCGATTTCTATATCGGCTGTGGCGTCGGCGACTTCTGTGTCGAATTCGGTTTCGAATAGAGCTGTGTCGATTTCTTCTTCAACCGGAGCTGGTTCTTCGTCTGTGCTGTGTTCGGATTCTTCCTCGTAGGTTTCGGTGATATCTATATCGGATGTGTTCTCGGCGACTTCTGTGTCGAATTCGGTTTCAAATAGAGCTGTGGTCTCGTCTACGCTGTGTTCGGATTTCTGCCGTTTAAGGCCTTCAGGGATTTCTGGTTCTGTTGATCGTTTGGATCCTGTTGCTACGGGTGAACCCTGGATGTCTGTTGGTCTCGGAGCTCTCTGTCTTCTCGGTGTTCTCGATGAGCTACTGCTGCTCATATACTGTTGTCCTGGTCGGAGGCTATTATTCCAAGCCTAGCTACGAATAGTGGCACCTCTCTTGCAAGGTGAGTCGAATGACACTTTACCAAATGTTACGACCTTAGTCTCTGACTCAGGTTGCAAGCCTTTGGATAAAGGAAGGAAGTAGAGAAAGGAAGAAGGGATGATACGATTGGTAAAGTGTAAGGAATACATCAAGTATTACTACACTTTATATACTAGTGGTAGAGGCTAATAATAAGGGAGTCGAGTAACGGAGTCATAGGAGACGAGTAGAACGAGTCAGGTAGGAGGCACCGCCTCTAGGGTGATACAGGAGATGAAACGAGTATGAGGGTACACGAGGTAATGGGCGTATGATGGGAAAGAACGGTCTATGATTCGTAACAAGAAGAAGACCTGAAACACCAATTACGGAAGGAGCAAAGAAGAGAAACACAGTGGCTAAGAGAAAAGGAGAAACGACCAGAGGAGATATGGGAAACTGATGGATTACCCATGTTTGAAGGAAGAATATGTGTACCACCAAACACCGAGTTACACCAAGAAATACTCCAACAACACCACGACAAAACGGACGTAGGACACCCGGGACAGCACAGAATGATCGAACTCCTCAAAAGGACATATTGGTGGCCACAAATGCGCAATGATGTTAAACGATACATCAAAGGATGCGACACATGTCAGCAAAACAAGATACTCCGGATACGACCTACCACACATCTCCATCCACTACCGATACCCATCAGACCATGGGAAGAAATATCAATCAACATGATAGGACCACTACCAGAATCAGAAGGATATGATGTGATACTTGTCATTGTTGATTGTTTCAGCAAAATGATCAGACTACGCGCAGTTAACACCACCCTATCATCCGAAGAGTTAGGAGACATTTATCGTGATGATATATGGAGACAACACGGGATACCCCGCAGAATCATCAGTGACAGAGGTCCACAGTTCGCATCAAAATTCATGGCAGAACTTTGCAGAGCAACCGGCACCCAACATAACCTATCCACGGCATACCATCCACAAACAGACAGTCAGACAGAGCACATCAACCAGGAGGTTGAAGCATACCTCAGAAACGTAATCAACCATGCACAGGACAACTGGAAAAAATGGCTCAGCACAGCAGAATTCCAGTATAACAACAAAACACATAGCGCCACAGGACATTCACCGTTCCAGATAGTATATGGACGACATCCATGGAAAGGGGATATCTCAAACACATCCAAGGCACCTGCGATCACGGAACGAATACAAGAGTTACAAGACATGCGCCAAAAAACGACTGAGATGCTACAACAGAGCCAGATGCAAATGGAGAAACGGAATAGCACAAAACCAGAACACAAGTATGAGGCAGGAAGCCAAGTTTGGCTTGAAGCAGACAATATTAGGACAACAAGGCCGACAAAAAAACTTGATCACAGGAGATACGGACCATTCCGGGTAAAAGAGAAAATAGGTGAAACAAGCTACCGACTGGAGCTATCTGAAACATGGGCGATACACGACGTGTTTAACAGCAGACTCCTCTCCCCCTATCACAAACCCGAGTATGACAGCCAGCGCACTCCACCACCACCGATCCCCAAGATAATCAATGATGAGGAACACTACGAGGTAGATGAAGTCCGAGGACACCGCACAAAAGGAAAACGAAAACAATACCTAATATACTGGAAGGGATATACGTCCGAAGAAGATACATGGGAAGATGAAGCAAATCTGGAAAACGCCAAGGAAGCAGTACAAGAGTTTATGAGCAAGATTTCGAGGACGAAACCTATAAAAAGGGGAGGTAAAAAGCAGCAATTATGAACAACAGACCTTGCATTCCAAGCAACCACTATACTCAACGCATCACTCACTGTATCCACTTCACCCTCGACTTTGCCAACTATCTTCATAACACTCCATGCCTGCCGAACGCCAACTTACTCCATACCCCTACCTCAAAAGAATTCGATGAACTTGTCCCAGAAAGAACCAGCCATGAGGAGCTCGTGGAAGGAGAGACCCTAGTCGACACCATGATACTACTGGGTGCAGCAATGAAAGCAACCCAAGAAGGTGCATCTAAAATAATGGATACCCTATCCGACGCCACTCCAAGACTCAACCAATTTATCATCGATGAAGGAAGAAGAGACCAATTGGAGAGACACCTATACGAGATCAACGACGACCTGCAACTAATTGTCATATCCAATATGCGAGCTCGGATGCATAGCATCCTCATAGCCCTAGCCGAGTGACTCAATACGTACGAGTCAAGGGGCACAGAAAATCTCTCCCACTATATTGTTAACCGACTACTCATTAGTAACGATTTGTTTCCCATCCAACATCACATCTGTCATAAATGCGAACAAAAGACACAAGAAGCAACAGCTGCCGATCAACTACTTCACCCTGACATCAAAGAAGAAGTAGCCCATCTCCAAACCATCCTCACCACGGTAGTACCCCCCATCACACCCATGACCTTCCACCCACTGCAGGGATACAACACGTTGAAATCGGAAGGCGAAAAGGACAATGAATACTGGAGGAGCATAGTACATAAACTCTTAAGCAATCACACCAACGACAACACCACGTACAATAATCACACCCACTTCCTATTCAAAGAAGGACCGCCACACGCGCCCCTCTGGATCGGCTTACGACATGTCAACAAGACACCTCTCATCGGAGGAAACAAGAAGGACTTGGCCAGAGCTCTGGGAGCGGCCGTACCTATGAATGAGTAAATGCTCAGCGCGTTTTATTACCCTCCCCGAAAATTCCGTATGTGTTATTTTACAAAGGACCTTTACAGTAATATACATCATGAGGACATGAAGCTTGAAAGGGAGGTATTGTTACGAACTATAGTTAGACCGTTCATTCCTATCTCGCGCCCGTTACCTCATGTACCCTCATACTTGTTTCACCTCTTGTTCCATCCCCTGTTTCATCCCTAAAGGCTATGCCTCCTATCTGACTCGTTTACTCATCTCCCTTATTATTAGCCGCCACTACTAGTATATAAAGTGTAGTAATACTCGATGTATTCCTTACACTTTACCAATCGTATCATCCCTTACTCCTTTCTCTACTCCCTTGTCTTTATCCAAAGACTTGCAACCTGAGTCTTAGACTAAGGTCGTAACACTGTGGTTGTTTTTCTTGATACAGGTTTTAATACCCTTGTTTGTTTGCAATCTCATATAGGGTCTTTTCAATATATGGTGGGACTGACAGAGGAATGAGTTGGAACCTAAGGGATGGTATCAGTTCATGGTCAACCAAATTATTATACAGTACTTTCAGATATTAGTTAAGGTATACTATATGCACATGAGAAATATAGTGTCAGCATCAGGCAAAGGTCCCATAGACAAGGATTGATCTTATGATAGCCAATTTTCCATCACAAATTATGTTTGTGTTTGAGATGAAAGTGTATGATGCAGCTAGGATGGCATTGTTGACTTCTAGGTGTTTAAAGGTATAGTTGTGCTGAATCATGTATGTGCTTGTGGTATTGGGGATTCAGTGGAACATTTCTTTGCCCCATATCCCCTATCACTTTCTTGTTCTTATTATCATGTTCATTCTCAACCTTGTCTTCATCCACCTTTGCATCAGTCAACCTTCCTCTACCTCCATCACCTAGCCTTCTCCTCAAACTATTTCTCCACTTTATAGCCTCTAGTGTCTAATACCCATTGTCAACACTGATTTACTTGAATGTTTGTAGTGTTCAATCACCAATATTGGGACCTTATCCTGATCTGACATCTTCAACTTCAATTGGAACAGAAGGATATAGCATGCCTTACACTTAATCCTAGGTCCTTTGTTGAGTGCAGTTTGGTTAGTGACTCACCTCCTGTAGTCAAATTCCTCAAGACTGATAGGTATCTAGGATTTGGAGAGAGAACCTAATAACAATCTGCCTTGTCAACCTATTATATATCTGCAGGTAAGGTTTTATCTCACTGATCAAAAATATTCTCCACTTGACACTTGATCAGATTCTCTGGTTCACAACAAAATAGGCACATTTACATTCTAGAGATGTTCACTCATACTCAAATTAAATGTTCTACTACAGATGTTGCTCATAGTAACTGTTGAGGTGATAATCTCACATTGGTCCATTGTTACAACTAGTAACTTGCAAGCCTATACATGGACATGATTCTACCTTAGTTTAGGTTTTCAGTTTGCATAGAGGATCACTTACAGATTACACTTATCTTTGTTCCAGACCTATCAATCAACCTTTCCTATATTTGTTTCTGTTTACTTTTGTCCATCCTGTTTCCTTTTACATTCTGATTTTCTTTTACCTCTATTACTCTGTTCTTTAGTATCACCTGTTATGTTATCATATTATATTCCTGTTACTAATATCATATGATGTCTTTCTTACCTTTTTTCCATCTAGTTACTCTGTTATCTAGTCTGTTGACTTCCTGATACTTTTCTACTACTAGTATATAAGTAGTCCTTGGTATACTTGTATTTGGCAGTCTGATAATCTACTTAGTCTCTGGCTATCTCTTTCTACCATTCTTTACCATATAAGTAATCCTTTTCACTCATCTGTTATCTGTGTCCAATCTTCATCCTAGTAGTGAGAGGTTATCTAAGTGAAGACCACTACAATAGCTGGAGGGCACAGCAGACAAGCTGAAGCCAAGGTCTCCCATCCATCTGGTCCACCATTCTATAAGGACTGTACTCTTGTCTTTAGTCTTGTACTTAATAATATTATCAGACTGATACCTCCAGTATCATCTCTCTTTCCTCATGACTACTTGACTCACCCACTCTTCTGCACCCACAGAACCTACACAAACCTCCACCACTACCCACAACCACACTTCCATCCAACCACCTATCACCACCAATAAACCAGTTGCCAAAGGCAGCAATGACAACTTGTCTGAAAATAGTGATGAACTACCTATAGACCCCACTTGTGCTATGGCCCATGCTTTATCTCATCTGGCCAAAACTTTGGACAGTTGAGAACATCCCAGTTCTTCAGCTCCTGACAACCATTCTAAAATCAAGGCTTGCAAACCAGATGTGGAGATCGGACGACGGCTAGGCCTTCAAACGGCTATCTGTCACCCTCCTCCCACTAGCCCTATTTGTACACGACATTCCGCTTGTCCGATGAAGGAAAATAGGCCGAGGACTCAACGGCCGATACATTTTGAATGCCAGCAAGATGGGCATCAATTCTCGCAGACTCAAAAAGGGCAAAGGCCTTTGGGCCTAACTGCCTCACTCTCCACCCTGACATCGCTCTCCATTTGCCACGCCGGCCAGTACCCTCTCGATAAAACGATTTCATTCAAATCCCTGAACACGTAGGAATGGTTGTTACTAAAAGTATGAAAATTTTCAATCCCTTATGTACCCTTTTATTCAATCCATATAATATCTCCATAATCCCTAATTCAGACTGTTTCGGACTCTACTTTTCTATTCAAATTATTTCTACAGTGCATACAAAATATGTACGAGGTTTCCGTAGCATAGGTTTGGATTTTCGTATAAATACGAATGTACTTCGTCTACGAAAATCAGTGAAAAAGTATCCGGTTATTCCTATCTCTCTTCTCTGCCTCCCAGAGGCTCGTAAACGTCTCGCTTCGACAAACCACCCTTTCCTTTACCTTTGTGTGTTCCTAGACACATTCCCTTTCACCTCTACTCCCCTTGGGTCGAAGCCCCAACGTCAGATGGACGCTGACATGCTCGCAAACATAACGAGACAACGTCTCTTCATCTGGAGCCCACCACGAGGGGCCTCTTGACCCATACATTCCAACACTTTTCCTTTACCCTAGCCCAAAGTACACCTCCAAAACCCATCGACCCTAAACATAACATGTCATCGAGTGGAGATGACATTTCTCTCTTACCTCTGCCTCAGGGTGGACCATTAGGCCAGCGTTGATATCGAGCCTTTGGCATGTCTGGAGATGATACCAATGTCGGCTTGCAGACACCCGCCCGTCCACATTTTGTTCCAGCAAGTTGGCGTACACCCCAAGGTGTCCGACCTCCCAATCCACTAGTTCCGCCACCACCACCACCTCCTATCTACATCCAAGCTCCTCCCAATCCTTGATTCATGCCTAGTCCCTATGAATGAAATGCTCCAAAATTTGATGGACATCCCCTTTCACTAGGACAATTTTTCACAGAAGTAGAACGTCTAGGAAGGAGTTGTCAGCTTAATGATCAAGAAATAATCGAGTATACCCTTGGATACCTTGGCTGGAATGAACATAATACCTGGAAAGAACTCCCATCAGCAGCAGGAAATGATTGGGATCGATTTAAACAAGAAGTTACTGCTATCTACCCTAGTGCCGATGAAGATCACAAGTATACATTCTATGATCTTGAGGCCCTTGCCAACCGTCAGGCCATGACACCAATGGGTTTGAGGTATCAATTTGGTGAATACTATAGAAAGTTCCTGACAATTAGTGGATAGCTGTCACGACGAAATGAGATCTCACAGAGGGAGCGAGATATGATTTTCCTGAGTGGATTTGACCCCCACTTCCGAGAATGACTTACTGCCAGACTTCGCCTCAAATTACCAGACTTCCCACCTTGTCAGCCTTGGGAAATATTGGATGTAGTCGAGGCTGCACTGTTTCTGCTTGATACAGTCTCTGCTTCAAATGAGCCAGCTGGTTTTCCAGGACGTTCGGTACATCCCCCAATCCAGCACCAATCCCAATATCCAGTATTCCAACCACCTTCTCCTCAACCAGTATTGCCACCAGCTCCCCGCGAAACATTCGATATGTCATCCTTCAAGCAATTCTTTGTCTCTGATGCATTCCTGAACAAGTTGGCTGGAAAACTCGGAAATCAGTCACAAGGAATACCTACACAACCACCTACCAACCGACCTCGGAACACCGATTGCGCATTCTGCTCCGACCCTCATCACTTCCACCATAGATGTGCCCTAGTCGAAGAATATATCCGAAAAGGGTTGTGCATCCGTACAACCGATCGTCGTGTTGCACTACCTGATGGAACAGTTATCACGGCTCGAGTTTCTCCTGGAAAGGATATTAGAGAGAAAATTGACAATTATTACAAGGCTTGAAACGTACCCACCATCGCAACCAACATTGTCAAAGCAGCCCCAGCAGTCCAAGCCCAGCAGTATATGTGGACCATGTCTTCAGAACCATCAGACATTATCGCAAACGAGATGTCAGTTGAAGACCTTGAGGAACTTCGGCTTCTTGATACGGTAGCAGTTTCGTCTCTTAAACGAGCAGAGGACCTTCGAAAATGTGTCGGAAATGTTGCTAAGGGCAAGCCTAGTCCAAGTGTCAGCACTCGATCAGGAAACAAAGGCCAAACATTGACCCCTACCCCTTTTCCAAACATTCCCAATCAATCAGCCACCAACCCCTCGAATATACCACAATTTCGGTACACAACACCAGTTGAAGATTCTGCTGTCATACAAGAAGTGTTAGACAAAGCAATGGATAGCACAGTGACAGTAACGCACCAACAACTTCTAGCCGTCTCACCCGAAGTTCGACGATATATCAAGGAGCAGGTAACCACAAAAAGGGTACCTACCACCATGGCGGCCGTCTCCTCACTCGAAGAAGCAGAAGAGACAGTGTCAGCACTTGTCCATTCTCCAGAAACAAGAGAATCAGTGACACTTGTAGTCGTAAATGATGTGGAAGATCTGTGCACCATCGAGTTAGATATAGAGGGAAAAACAAAGGTGGATGCCATCCTGGATGAGGGTTCCCAGATCATTAGTATGCGACGCGACGTTTGGGAAAAGTTAGGGATACCTATGAGGTCAGACAAAGTTATGGTTATGGAATCAGCCAACTCCTCTCGTGAATCGACAATGGGATTCCTACCCAATCTTCGAGTAACCATTGGCGACTGTATGTTGTATCTTCAAGTTCAAGTGGTCGAAAATGCATCGTACGAAATACTGCTGGGACGGCCATTCTTGACACTTACCCAAGCCAATACACACCATCTTTCGAATGGAGGATCATATATTACACTCGTAGACCCCAATAATGGCCAAATTGTTACAGTCCCAACCAAGCCTCAAATCCGTACCTCACCATCTCACTCGGGTTTTTAAAAATCGATGATTCGGTTATGTGTCGAGGAGATACACGTCAACTACAAGCTTGCAAATTGTTAAAGAAACCTACCTTGTCAATAATCCCACTCAACTGCTTTATGATTTCACCACTCGCGTTCACCTCATTTCACTTCAACACCATATCGAAACCTAAGGAAATATACGAAATATCACTATTAGCCCTGGAGAAAACTCTCCAAACCCTCAAAATACTTGCTTACAAGAAAGTTGCCAGTCGCATCAAGCCTGTAGCCACCACCCTACCAGAAAAGTTCCGAATTGTTCATCGGATCCCAGCTGATCCTCTTGAAAACCTCCCAATCCTACCAACCAACCCTTCCAACTTTGTACCTGGAATTTGTTATACAGCTGAACGAAAGGAAGCTATGAAGGTGAATGAGAATAGCTTTCTGACAATAGAAGAAGAAAAACTGGTACATTACCTTATCAAAGCTCAAGAGACTGGTTTCGCATGGTACAAAGAAGAGAAAGGAAAATTCTCTTCAGATTATTTTGACCCAGTCGTAATCCCTATGATTGAGCACATTCCATGGAGCCTACAAAACATACCTATTCCCCCAGGAATCTTCAATTGTGTAGTTCAGATCATCAAGGACAAGATCACAGCAGGAGTCTACAAACCATCAAGCTCTTCATATCATTCTCGTTGGTTTTGCATACTAAAGAAGGATGGGAAATCTCTCTGTCTCGTCCACGATCTCCAGCCCCTTAATGCAGTAGCAATAAAAGATGCGGGAGTGCCCCCAATAGTCGAACATTATGCAGAGTCATTTGGTGGTCGAGGATGCTACGGAGTATTTGATCTCTTTGTTGGATATGATCAACGTGCCCTAGCTCTGGAGTCCCGTGACCTGACAACATTCCAGACACCCCTTGGAACGTTTCGCCTCACATCTATACCAATGGGTTATACAAACTCAATGCAGATTCAACATGGCGACCTTACCTTCCTCCTACAAGATGAAATCCCACATGTAGCAGTTCCATTTGTCGATGATGTCCCTGTTAAAGGACCACCCACGTGCTATGAATTAGACAGTGGTCAGCTCGAAAGTATTCCGGAGAATCCAGAAATCCAATGTTTCGTATGGGAGCATCTGCAAAACGTGAACCAAGTTGTTCAGCGAATCAAGCATGCTGGAGGAACATTTTCGGCAGCAAAATCTCACCTTTGTGTTCTATCTGCACTCGTTGTTGGTCACCAATGTACCTATGAAGGGTGACTGCCAGATAAGTCTCGAATTCAGAAGATCGTTGACTGGCCACCCTGCCAAAACCTTACCGAAGTTCATGGATTCCTTGGCATGATGGGAACTATCCGAATCTTCATCAAAAATTATGCTACAATTGCGCGTCCACTTGTGAACCTTACGCGAAAAGGAGCAGAGTTTGTCTTTGAAGAAGAGCAAGAGTTAGCTATGGAGAAGTTGAAGAAACTTGCAAAAGACTCACCAGCAATCCGAGGAATCGACTATGCCAGTGGAAGGGAGGTGATCCTGGCTGTAGATACATCAATGATCGCAGTGGGATACATAATCTCACAGATCGGGGTAGACAACCGGCAATATCCCTCAAGATTCGGATCGTTAACCTTGTCTGAAAGGGAAGGACAATACTCATAGGCAAAATTAGAGCTCTTTGGATTGTTTCGAGCCTTGAAGGACTGCAGGATTTGGATAGTAGGTGTGAAGAACCTGACTGTTGAAGTAGATGCAAAGTATATTCGCGGAATGGTTAATAATCCAGATATCCAACCTAATGCAACAATCAACCGATGGATTTCGGCCATCCTGCTCTTCGACTTCCAATTACGCCATGTTCCAGGTCGTACACATGGCCCAGATGGTCTATCGCGATGTCTCCAAGCAATAGAGGATCCAGTGGGAGAGGATGACTACGAGACGTGGATTGACAAAGCCAATGCCTTCATAATTAAAGCAAGTTCCGGACTAAACCCATACGCTCAAGACAACCAAGAACTACCCTCATGGCTGGAATCATCAAACACGTTCGGAACAGAGGTTCTCAACACATTGAGACTACTTCCCAGACCACGCCAAGCCCATGAGACTCTTCATCCCACCATCGAGGTCCTATCAAACATAGATACTAGCGATCCCCAGTCATGTCATCCCCAAATTCCCTGGTCAGGAAAAGCCTGCGCATGCAATTTCGAACTCTCCTCAATCGAAAATTTCTTCCGAGAGCCCAAGCATATGCCAGGAATAAAGGAAGAGGCCTTCAAACGATTAGTACGACAGGCAGCAGGTTTCTTCATATGAGAAGGTCGATTATGGAAAAAGGACACTAAAGCAAAACATAAGTTGGTGATTAGGGAGGAAGAAAAGCGGTACAGCCTACTGAAGCAAGCACATGATGAACTTGGCCACAAAGGTATCTTCACAACCCGAATTCGCCTCCTCGAACGGTTCTGGTGGCCTTATCTAGATGAAGACGTCTGTTGGTTTATCAAAACATGTCACAAATGTTAGGCGCATTCTACCAAGCGAATTTTCATACCACCTACCATTCCCATCCCTCTATCCCTATTTCGCAAAGTCTACATCGACACGATGTTTATGCCGAAGTCTAACAGTTTCCGATATGTTGTCCATGCTCGATGCTCTCTATCCTCATATCCAGAATGGTGGATGCTTTGCAACGAGAATGCACGCACACTCGGCTCATTTGTGTTCGAAGAAATTCTGTGTAGGTGGGGCGCTGTTGAAGAAATTGTGACCGACAATGGGCCTGCGTTCATACAAGCAGTTGAGTACCTTTCGCAAAAATACAAGATAAACCACATACGGATATCCCCCTACAATTCACAAGCCAACGGTCTGGTCGAACGTCAACATTTTGATGTTAGAGAGGCTCTGGTGAAGGCGGCAGATGGCAATGAGAAAAGGTGGACTGCGGTCGCTCCATCAGTGTTCTGGGCTGAGCGAATATCAATCCAAAAATCTACGGAGTACTCACCATATTACATAGCTCACGGATTGGAGCCTCTTCTCCCCTTTGACCTCGTGGAAGCGACATATCTTGCTCCTCCCCTCTCCAAACCAATCCCCTCAGCCGATCTCATAGCATATCGAGCCATCCAGCTCCAAAAATGGCCATCTGACCTTGCGCAAATAAAGCAGCAGCTGATTAAAGCATGATATCAGTCAATCAGGCAGTTTGAAGAGCAACATGGACGTACAATTCAAAACTACAATTTTGATCCTGGAGCACTAGTCTTGGTCCGAAACTCGCGTATTGATGGAGACCTTGGCAGTAAGACCAAACCCCATTACTTTGGCCCCATAGTAGTTATGAAGAAAACAAAGGGAGGATCGTATATCCTCACAGAGCTCAATGGCAGCATGTCAAGGCTACGTTTCGCAGCCTTCCGAATTGTTCCATACCATCCACGTGACCTGCGATCAATTCCAGTCACAAAAATAACTGATCTCTCATCAGAACAACTTGACGAGATCACCCACGACCCTATCAATGTCCCTCTCCCTTACAACAATGTCCCCTCCATAGAAGAGCCCCTCAAGAATCAGCTATCTGACTGACTGGGAAGTCAGTACGAAAAGTACCCCAGAGATGTGGAGATCAGATGACGGCTAGGCCTTCAAACAGCTATCCATCCCCCTCCTTCCACTAGCCCTATTTGTACACGACATTCCGCTCGTCCGATGAAGGAAAATAGGCCGAGGACTCAACGGCCGATACATTTTGAATGCCAGCAAGATGGGCATCAATTCTCGCAGACTCAAAAAGGGCAAAGGCCTTTGGGCCTAACTACCTCACTCTCCACCCTGACATCGCTCTCCATTTGCCACGCCGGCCAGTACCCTCTCGATAAAACGATTTCATTCAAATCCCTGAACACGTAGGAATGGTTGTTACTAAAAGTATGAAAATTTTCAATCCCTTATGTACCCTTTTATTCAATCCATATAATATCTCCATAATCCCTAATTCAGACTGTTTCGGACTCTACTTTTCTATTCAAATTATTTCTACAGTGCATACAAAATATGTACGAGGTTTCCGTAGCATAGGTTTGGATTTTCGTATAAATACGAATGTACTTTGTCTACAAAAATCAGTGAAAAAGTATCCGGTTATTCCTATCTCTCTTCTCTGCCTCCCAGAGGCTCGTAAATGTCTCACTTCAACAAACCACCCTTTCCTTTACCTTTGTGTGTTCCTAGACACATTCCCTTTCACCTCTACTCCCTTGGGTCGAAGCCCCAATGTCAGACGGATGCTGACGTGCTTGCAAACATAACGAGACAACGTCTCTTCACAGACACTTTTGACAGCTTGGACTCTCTCAAACTGAAAGATTGGGTCTTTTAATATATCCTTTACTTTGCTGCCAATCCTTACCAGTTTGAAGCCAACAATTCCAAAGTCACTTTTGCTATTACCTACTTGTCTGGTACCACTCTCTGCCTTTTCCAAACCTACTTCGGAAGTGAGGACATCACCTTTAGTGATGATCCCTTGCTTAACATTTGGGATTCCTTTGTTGAAGAACTCACTTCTTGCTTTGGGTCCATGGACCCAGCTAGAGAAGCTTGCAATGATTTGAAATACCTTGTTATGAAGCATGACCAACACATTATGACCTATGAACTTGAATTCAACCATCTCACAGCTATGGCAAACTGGGACCTCACCTACCTCTACCACTACTTCTACAAGGGTCTACCTTCTCAGATCAAGGACATTATGACTATGATGATTGAGGATAGACCCAAGAATTTAAAGTTGATGAAGAAACTAGCCAATAGGATTGACCAATGTTACTGGGAGTATCAGTGAGAGAAATCCCACTTGGAGGGCCCTTTACAACCAAAAAAACATATTGTCTCACCTTTCCCTTCAACACCTCACAATTCCAACAGTGGCAAATCAACTCCTTTGAATAAACCTCCTCCTAAATCCTCTGGTAACTATTCAGCCTTGTCCAGTAGATCCTCCAGTTTTAGCAGCCCTAAATCTCCCTTGTCCAAATAGCTTACTATGGACAGCAAACTCATGCCTCAGGAGCGACAGTGTCACTTCAACCAAGGCTTATGCATCTATTGTGCTAATGATCACAGACTAGCCAACTGTCCAAAGAAAGCTGCCACTATGAGTAAAACTGGAACCTCACATATACTGTCAACTTCTAGACCTAAAGGACATTATGTTATGGCCCCTGTGGACCCTGTTGCTCCAACCTCTGCTGCAGGGTCAAAAAAATAGAGAGTAGTCCTCAGGACTCTGCACAGGCTGAGGACTGTGTTGAACTCATCTGTGTCACAGAGAGTTGCCAACTCAATACATCTACTCTTTCAGACCCCAATGCCTTTCATATCCCAATTACCTCTCTGCTTTTCTCATTACCCAGCTTGGACACCTCCACAGACAACTCTTTTCCAGCTCTATTGGATAATAGCTCAACATATTGCTTTATTGACTTGTCTCTTATCCATTCCTCCTAGATAATCCATTTGATCTAGGGTAATTGATTGCTTTATAGGATTTCGTAAAATTTTCATGCCAAGAAACTCTTTGGTTGAACCAAGGTCTTGGTATTCCCATTTTTTCATAAAGAGTGTTTGCTTCTCTCATAGAAGTCTAGAGCCTCTGATTCCAATGAACATTGAGTCATCTACATAGACTAGAGCTATAATAAGCTCTTTGGTTTTAGGGTCATAGTAATAATAGACCCCAGTATCTAGTTTGGATTGGACAAATCCTAGGTTGGTCATTGACTTAGTCAATTCCTTCCACCATTGTCATCCAGATTACTTTAGTCCATAAATGACTCAGTTTAATTTCCAAACCATATTACTACAACCTGTATTGAAACCTTCTGGAAGTTCCATATAGAGTTCTTCATCCAGTTTTCCATAGAGATAAGCAGTTTTAACATCTAAACTGAGCATCTCCCAATCATTGAGGGCAGCAACTGCAAATATGAGTTGTACTGTCTCATAATGGACTACTAGTGAAAATAGTTCATCATAATTGATTCCCTCTATCTGAGAGAATCCTTTCGCTACTAGTTGAGCATGGTATCAACCATCTGATTTGGGTGTGAAGACCCATATATTTTTGACAGCTTTTCTTCCAGGCAGAAGTTTAGCTAAGTCATAAACATGTCTTTCTCTGAGTGAATTTAACTCTTCTAAGCATATTTTCCACCATTTAGATTTCTCTTCTGATGGTAGTCAATCTAGATCCTTGAAAGTAATAGGAACTCATGGTGATTCAACTTTTTGAGTGCACAGATAATCGATTATCCCTACTCCTCCTTCTCTACATAAGTTTTCTATTGTAGAAGCTTTGTACTGAGAATATCTATTGATTATTCCAGGTTTGAAAGCCTCTGATCAAATTTGTCTAACAAGTCTACTTGTAGAACTTGTTAATTTTGACTTAGGAGGTTGGAACATCTCATAGTCCTGAAGAATTTTGGTCAGATGCTTTGTAGAACTATAGAAGTTTTCTGGATATTCAGGTACTTTTCTGTTTCTTTGCAGTCTCTGAGGTATTTGAGGAACTGGTATTTGATCCAAGTGACCTTGTGGTACAGAAGGACTAGCATTCCAATCATCTTTGACAGGGGTATAAGGTATGAATGGTTGTACATCCAGATCATCTCTTTGAGAAGGCGGATGGTTTGGACCTTCAGGGTGAGTGGGTAGATCAGTATATGATAACCCATCACTATCATCTTCTAGTGTTTGTACTTCTCTTAATGGAAAGAGAATGTTTTGCACAATACTATCCCACTCCTTCTGAACATCTGTATCAATATTTGGTGCTTTTCCCTTTCCTTTATTCTTTTTAGGTTCAGAGAAAGGAGTTGTAATACATCCATGAACAGATCTATAAGTCCTATCTTCTGGAGAACTTTTGGGAGAAGTTTGGGGTATAGGACTTAGTAGTCTATCAAAAGGTAAACCAGTGGATTGATCTGGAGCATGGAAGACAATTACTTCTGAAGGTATGCTTCAAGAAGTAGAAGATGATGGTTGGTTCATCTGTTCTTCTCACTTTTTCCCAATACATTTAGGGAAATGTTCTTCACTGAATATGGCTGTTGGAGATGTATAGATTACATTTCCATTTAGGTGTCTTATGAAATGATAGTTTTTCCTATCTGATGTCCAACCAAGGAAAATCATGAGTTCTGACTTTGCTATCAGTTTATTGTCTCTTATCTCTTTTGGGGCAAAAACATAAGCACTGCAGCCAAAAACTCTCTCTTTGGAGATGTCTGGAATCTTCTGATTTAACACTTCATAAGGTGTTTTCCACATGAGCCATGATACCAGTGTTTTATTATAGATATGTATTGTATGATCTATAGAAAACTCCCACCAACTGTCAGGAATACAAGCATGATGCCTCATGGCTTCTGCTTTATCCATTAAAGTTTGGTTCAAGCATTCCACTCAACCATTTTGTTGGTTTATATGCAGTGCACTAGTCTCATGTATAATCCCTGATGAGTGCAAGTGAGATTGTAACTCGTCAGTTGCATACTCTCCTCCTCTATCAGTGCAGAGATGTTTTAATTTAGTCTCATATTGAGTCTGAATTAAAGCAATAAAATTTTTCATTTCTTCTGCTGCTTCTGATGTCTTATAGAGGAAGCAAATCCATCCATGAGAGGAAAAGTTGTCCATTATGGTCATGACCCATTTAAATTTATGGTAAGAAAGAATCAGAAGTTCAACTAAATCTAAATGAATTCTTTTGAATAGACACTTTGTACATGTAGAGTTCTCTCTAAAGGGTTTCTGGTGCATCTTTCCCTTGGCACAACCATCACAGACTGGTTTTTGCTCAGGAATCTGTACTGAAGTAAACCCAATCATATTTTTCTCAAAGTGATTGAGGATATAATTAGAGGGATGTTTGTTACAACCTTAGTCTCTGACTCAGGTTGCAAGCCTTTGGATAAAGGAAAGGAAGTAGAGAAAGGAAGAAGGGATGATACAATTGGTAAAGTGTAAGGAATACATCAAGTTTTACTACACTTTATATACTAGTGGTGATAGCTAATAATAAGGGAGAGAAGTAAACGAGTCAGATGGGAGGCATAGCCTTTAGGGGTGAAACAGGGAGTGAAATGAGAAGTGAAACAAGTATGAGGGTACATGAGGTAATGGGTGCAAGATAGGAATGAACGGTCTATCTATAGTTCGTAACAATACCTCCCTTTCAAGCTTCATGTCCTCATGATGCATATTACTGTAAAGATCCTTTGTAAAATAAAGTATACGGAATTTAGAGAAGGTAGGAAATGCAATGAGCGTTTACTCGTTCATAGGTACGGCCGCTCCCAGAGCTCTGGCCAAGTCCTTCTTGTTTCCTCCAATGAGAGGTGCTTTGTCGACACGTCTTAAGCCAATCCAGAGGGGTGCGTGTGGCGGCCCTTCTTTGAACAGGAAGTGGGTGTGATTATTGTACATGGTGTTATCGTTGGTGTGATTGCTTAAGAGCTTATGCACTATGTCCCTCCAGTATTTGTTGTCCTTCTCGCCTTCCAATTTCAATGTGTTATATCCTTGCGGTGGGTGGAAGGTCATGGGTGTGATGGGGGGTACTACCGTGGTGAGGATGGTTTGTAGATGGGCTACTTCTTCTTCGATGTCGGGGTGCAGTAGTTGGTCAGCGGCTGTTGCTTCTTGTGTCTTTTGTTCGCATTTATGACAGATGTGATGTTGGATGGGGAACGGGTTGTTACTAACAAGTAGTCGGTTGACAATATGGTGGGAGAGATTGTCTGTACTCCTTGACTTGTACATATTAAGTCGTTCAGCTAGGGCTATGAGGATGCTGTGCATCCAAGCTCGCATATTGGAGATGACAATAAGTTGCAGGTCGTCGTTGATTTCGTATAAGTGTCTCTCCAATTGGTCTCTCCTTCCTTCATCGATGATGAACTGGTTGAGTCTCAGAGTGGCATCGGATAAGGTGTCCATTATTTTAGATGCGCCTTCTTGGGTTGCTTTCATTGCTATGCCTAATAGTATCATGGTGTTGACTAGGGTTTCTCCTTCCATGAGTTCCTCATGGCTGGTTCTTTCTGGGACAAGTTCATTGAATTCTTTGAGGTAGGGGTATGGAGTAAGTTGGCATTTGGCAGGCATGGTGTGTTATGAAGATAGTTGGCAAAGTCGAGGGTGAAGTGGATACAGCAAGTGATGCGTTGAGTGTAGTGGTTGCTTGGAATACAAGGTCTGTTGTTCATAATTGCTGCTTTTTACCTCCCCTTTTTATAGGTTTCGTCCTCGAAATCTTGCTCATAAACTCTTGTACTGCTTCCTTGGCGTTTTCCAGATTTGCTTCATCTTCCCATGTATCTTCTTCGGATGTATATCCTTTCCAGTGTATTAGGTACTGTTTTTGTTTTCCCTTTGTGCGGTGTCCTTGGACTTCATCTACCCCGTAGTGTTCTTCATCATTGATTATCTCAGGGATCGGTGGTAGTGGAGTATGCTGGCTGTCATACTCGGGTTTGTGATGGGGGGAGAGGAGTCTACTGTTAAACACGTCGTGTATTGCCCATGTTTCAGGTAGCTCCAGTCGGTAGCTTGTTTCACCTATTTTCTCTTTTACCCGGAATGGTCCGTATCTCCTGTGATCAAGTTTTTTTGTCGGCCTTGTTGTCCTAATATTGTCTGCTTCAAGCCAAACTTGGTCTCCTGCCCTGTACTCGTATTCTGGTTTCGTGCTGTTCCTTTTCTTCATTTGTGTCTGGTTCTGTTGTAGCATTTTGATCGTTTCTTGGTGCATGCCCTGTAACTCCTGTATTCGTTCCGTGATCACAGGTGCTTTGACCGTGTTTGAGATATCCCCTTTCCATGGATGTCGTCCGTATACTATCCGGAACGGTGAATGTCCTGTGGCACTATGTGTTTTATCATTATACTGGAATTCCGCTGTGCTGAGCCATTTCTTCCAGTTGTCCTGCACATGGTTGATTACGTTTCTGAGGTATGCCTCGACCTCCTGGTTGATGCGCTCTGTCTGACCATCTGTTTGTGGATGGTATGCCATGGATAGATTACATTGGGTGCCGGTTGCTCTGCAAAGTTCTGCCATGAACTTTGATGCAAATTGTGGGCCTCTGTCACTGATGATTCTGTGGGGTATCCCATGTTGCCTCCATATATTGTCATGATAAATATCTCCTAACTCTTCAGATGATAGGGTGGTGTTAACTGCGCATAGTCTGATCATTTTACTGAAACAATCAACAATGACAAGTATCATGTCATATCCGTCTGATTCTGGCAGTGGTCCTATCATGTCGATTGATATTTCTTCCCATGGTCTGGTGGGTATCGGTAGTGGATGGAGATGTGTGGTAGGTCGTGTCCGGAGTATTTTGTTTCGCTGACATGTGTCGCATCCCTTGATGTATCGTTTAACATCATTGCGCATCTGTGGCCACCAATATGTCCTTTTGAGGAGTTCGATCATTCTGTGCTGTTCCGGGTGTCCTATGTCCGTTTTGTCGTGGTGTTGTTGGAGTATTTCTTGGTGTAATTCGGCGTTTGGTGGTACATATATGTTACGACCTTAGTCGGAGACTCAGGTTGCAAGTCTTTGGATAAAGACAAGGAAGTAGAGAAGAGAGTAAGGGATGATACGATTGGTAAAGTGTAAGGAATACATCAAGTATTACTACACTTTATATACTAATAGTGGTGGCTAATAATAAGGGAGACGAGTAGACGAGTCAGATAGGAGGCATAGCCTTTAGAGATGAAACAGGAGATGGAACGAGGAGTGAAACAGGTGTGAGGGTACACGAGGTAATGGGCACGAGATAGGAATGAACGGTCTATCTATAGTTCGTAACAATACCTCCCTTTCAAGCTTCATGTCCTCATGATGCGTATTACTGTAAAGGTCCTTCATAAAGTAAAACATACGGAATTTGGAAAAGGTAGGAAGGTGCGATGAGAATTTACTCGTTCATAGGTATGGCAGCTCCCAGAGCTCTGGCCAAGTCCTTCTTGTTTCCTCCGATGAGAGGTGTTTTGTCGACACGTCTTAAGCCGATCCAGAGGGGCGCGTGTGGCAGTCCTTCTTTGAATAGGAAGTGGGTGTGGTTATTGTACGTGGTGTTGTCGTTGGTGTGATTGCTTAAGAGCTTATGCACTATACTCCTCCAGTATTCATTGTCCTTCTCGCCTTCTGATTTCAACATGTTGTATCCCTGCGGTGGATGGAAGGTTATGGGTGTGATGGGGGGTACTACCGTGGTGAGGATGGTTTGGAGATGGGCTACTTCTTCTTCGATGTCGGGATGGAGTAGTTGATCAGCGGCTGTTGCTTCTTGTGTCTTTTGTTCGCATTTATGACAGATATGATGTTGGATGGGAAACGGATCGTTACTAACGAGTAGTCGGTTAACGATATGGTGGGAGAGATTTTCTGTGCCCCTTGATTCATACATATTGAGTCGTTCGGCTAGGGCTACAAGGATGCTATGCATCCGAGCTCGCATATTGGAAATGACGATTAGTTGCAGGTCGTCATTGATTTCGTATAGGTGTCTCTCCAATTGGTCTCTTCTTCCTTCGTCGATGATAAATTGGTTGAGTCTTGGAGTGGCGTCGGATAGGGTATCCATTATTTTAGATGCGCCTTCTTGGGTTGCTTTCATTGCTGCACCCAGTAGTATCATGGTGTCGACTAGGGTCTCTCCTTCCACGAGCTCCTCATGGCTGGTTCTTTCTGGGACAAGTTCATCGAATTCTTTTGAGGTAGGGGTATGGAGTAAGTTGGCGTTCGGCGGGCATGGAGTGTTATGAAGATAGTTGGCAAAGTCGAGGGTGAAGTGGATACAGCGAGTGATGCGTTGAGTGTAGTGGTTGCTTGGAATGCAAGGTCTGTTGTTCATAATTGCTGCTTTTTACCTCCCCTTTTTATAGGTTTCGTCCTCGAAATCTTGCTCATAAACTCTTGTACTACTTCCTTGGCGTTTTCCAGATTTGCTTCATCTTCCCATGTATCTTCTTCGGACGTATATCCTTTCCAGTGTATTAGGTACTGTTTTTGTTTTCCCTTTGTGCAGTGTCCTCGGACTTCATCTACCCCGTAGTGTTCTTCATCATTGATTATCTCAGGGATCGGTGGTGGTGGAGTGCACTGGCTGTCATACTCGGGTTTGTGATAGGGGGAGAGGAGTCTGCTGTTAAACATGTCGTGTATTGCCCATGTTTCAGGTAGCCCCAGTCGGTAGCTTGTTTCACCTATTTTCTCTTTTACCCGGAATGGTCCGTATCTCCTATGATCAAGTTTTTTTGTCGGCCTTGTTGTCCTGCTTCAAGCCAAACTTGGCTTCCTGCCTCATACTCGTGTTCTGGTTTTGTGCTATTCTGTTTCTCCATTTGCGTCTGGCTCTGTTGTAGCATCTCAATCGTTTTTTGGCGCATGTCTTGTAACTCTTGTATTCGTTCCGTGATCGCAGGTGCCTTGGATGTGTTTGAGATATCCCCTTTCCATGGATGTCGTCCATATACTATCTGGAACGGTGAATGTCCTGTGGTGCTATGTGTTTTGTCGTTATACTGGAATTCTGCTGTGCTGAGCCATTTTTTCCAGTTGTCCTGTGTATGGTTGATTACGTTTCTGAGGTATGCTTCAACCTCCTGGTTGATGTGCTCTGTCTGACTGTCTGTTTGTGGATGGTATGCCGTGGATAGGTTATGTTGGGTGCCGGTTGCTCTGCAAAGTTCTGCCATGAATTTTGATGCGAACTGTGGACCTCTGTCACTGATGATTCTGCGGGGTATCCCGTGTTGTCTCCATATATCATCACGATAAATGTCTCCTAACTCTTCGGATGATAGGGTGGTGTTAACTGCGCGTAGTCTGATCATTTTGCTGAAACAATCAACAATGACAAGTATCACATCATATCCTTCTGATTCTGGTAGTGGTCCTATCATGTCGATTGATATTTCTTCCCATGGTCTGATGGGTATCGGTAGTGGATGGAGATGTGTGGTAGGTCGTATCCGGAGTATCTTGTTTTGCTGACATGTGTCGCATCCTTTGATGTATTGTTTAACATCATTGCGCATTTGTGGCCACCAATATGTCCTTTTGAGGAGTTCGATCATTCTGTGCTGTCCCGGGTGTCCTACGTCCGTTTTGTCGTGGTGTTGTTGGAGTATTTCTTGGTGTAACTCGGTGTTTGGTGGTACACATATTCTTCCTTCAAACATGGGTAATCCATCAGTTTCCCATATCTCCTCTGGTCGTTTCTCCTTTTCTCTTAGCCACTGTGTTTCTCTTCTTTGCTCCTTCCGTAATTGGTGTTTCAGGTCTTCTTCTCCCAATATTTCCCAAATTTGTCTGATCTCGGTGATAGTGTTATTGAATAAGTGGTCGGGTAATAGCGTGATATCTGTGTTATCTCTAGTGGTGTCCGTTTTTGCTAGTCTTGATAGCACGTCTGCTTTTGTGTTTGTCTTTCCGGGTATGTGTTTTAGCATGTAGTGATATTCTTGTAGTTCCAGTTGCCATCTTGCCTGTCATCCTGTGAGTTGTTGTGGTTTCCTGAAGTATTCTAAGTTCTTGTGGTCCGTCCATATCTCAAATGGTTCATTGGCATCGAGTAGGTACTGTCTCCACGTTTTGACTGCTTCCCGGATTGCTAGTAGTTCTTTGTCATAGATTTGGTAATTTCGTTCTGCCGGTGTCATTGTTCTTGAGTGAAAAGCGATTGGGTGCCACTGATCATTCTGGTTTTGTGACAACACTGCTCCTACTCCATATCCCAATGCGTCTACTTCTACCCTGTATTGTCCTTTGTCTTGAGGCATTGCTAGTACTGGTTTGCTCGTGATCTTTTCCTTGATCTTCTCAAATGCCTGTTGTTGTCGTTCTGACCATGACCATTGCACATCTTTCTTCTTCAGCTCGTGTAGGGGTGTTGCTATGTTACTGAAGTCTTGTATGAATCGTCGGTAGAAGTTTGCGAAACCCAGGAATTTTTCGACGTCTTTTACGGATTTGGGTGTCGGCCATTCTTTTACTGCTTTCACCTTCTCTTCCTCCATTTTGACGCTGCCTTGTCCGACTATAAAGCCCAATATGGGTATTTCCTTCGCGTTGAACACACATTTTGATCGTTTGAAATAGAGTTGGTGCTTGGCTGCAATGTCTAAGAACTGCGTTATTCTTTTTTCGAGTTCTTCCTGTGTGGTTCCTGGGATGACAAAATCGTCCATGTAGTTGACAAGCGATCCCTCGTGTAACATTTCCCGAAATACTGTGTTCATCATCCTTTGGAAGGTCGCCGGTGAATTACTCATCCCGAAGAACATGACCGTGGGTTCGAATAACCCGCTGTTTGTTACAAACGCTGCCTTCCATTCATCCCCGTCTCTGATCCTGACGTTGTTATATCCCCAAATGATATCGAGCTTGTTGAATACCTTCGCGTCCTTTAACCGGTCTAGGACTTCGCCTATGAGTGGCAGTGGCGTCTTGTCTTTGATGGTGTGTTCATTCAGCTTTTTGTAATCCTGTACCAGGCGTTTTGTTCCGTCCTTCTTTGGTATGAAGAAGCATGGGGTGGCGTAGGGGGATTGTGATGGTCTGATTCGTCCTGAGGCGAGGTTTTCGTCGAGGAATTTTTGTAGTTCCTGCTTCTCCGTTATTGTCATTGGGTAGACCTTGGACTGTAGTACCGGGGGTGCGTCTTCGGACAGATTTATCTCGTGGTCCCATACCATGTGTTCGGGTAGTTTGTCAAAGTTTTTCTTGTTGAATAGGTGGGTGTATTGTCGGAGGTATGGTGGTAGATCTTCATCGTTCGTCTGGTCCGCCTTTTTCTCTTCAATGTGTTCGCTGATTGTCTGTATTCTCTCGTTGAACCGTATGTTGCTATGTGATATTTTGCAATCATCTGGGCATCTGGTGAATTGTATGACGTGATTGTTCCAGTCGATCTCCGGGTTATGCTTGACCAGCCAGTCGTGTCCGAGATATAAGTCCGCACTTTCCAATTGTGTTACTAGAGCGTCGATTTGTTCTGTATGGTTGCCGTTGTTTAATACCAGTTGTGCTTTGTCCGTTATTTCTCCTTTTTTGTTTTCTGTTCCGTTGGCATTGATTACCCTGATTGGGGTTTCCAGGGGTTTAGTCAGAATCTGTTCTTCGTCTACTGTTCGTTGTGCTATGCACGTGTGGGTGCATCCGGAGTCTACAAGGGTTGTGATTTGTCTGCGTCCTTTTCTTGTCTGGATTGTTGAGTCGAGGAGAAGTTCGCGCGTGGAGTTTCGTTTCTGGGGGATCACATATTGTCTATTGTGGGCTAAAACAGAAACTCTAGATTTATTGGCTCACGGGTTTGCGCCTACTCGGAGCCTTCGACAAAATCCTCTTTCTCCTCCATTTCTCGTTCATCTTCCTCGTTGATCTCTCTGATATGCGCTTTCTTGGGTGCTTGGCAGTTCTTCGAGATGTGGCCCTGTTTGCCACAATTGTAACACATTATCTTGGTGTATGTGACTTTTGTCTTCTTCCTGCAGTATTTGGCGATATGCCCATAGAGGTTGCAGTTGTAGCACCTCGGTTTTGTTACGACCTTAGTCTCTGACTCAGGTTGCAAGCCTTTGGATAAAGGAAGGAAGTAGAGAAAGGAAGAAGGGATGATACGATTGGTAAAGTATGAGGAATACATCAAGTATTACTACACTTTATATACTAATAGTGGCGGCTAATAATAAGGGAGACGAGTAGACGAGTCAGATAAGAGGCATAGCCTTTAGGGATGAAACAGGAGATGGAACGAGGAGTGAAACAGGTGTGAGGGTACACGAGGTAACGGGCGCGAGATAGGAATGAACGGTCTATCTATAGTTCGTAACAATACCTCCCTTTCAAGCTTCATGTCCTCATGATGCGTATTACTGTAAAGGTCCTTTGTAAGGTAAAACATACAGAGTTTGGAAAAGGTAGGAAGGCGCGATGAGAATTTACTCGTTCATAGGTATGGCAGCTCCCAGAGCTCTGGCCAAGTCCTTCTTGTTTCCTCCGATGAGAGGTGTCTTGTCAACACGTCGTAACCCGATCCAGAGGGGCGCATGGGGTGGACCTTCTTTGAACAGGAAGTGGGTGTGATTATTGTACGTGGTGTTGTCGTTGGTGTGATTGCTTAAGAGCTTGTGCACTATACTCCTCCAGTATTCGTTGTCCTTTTCGCCTTCCGATTTCAACGTGTTGTATCCCTGCGGCGGGTGGAAGGTCATGGGTGTGATGGGGGGTACTACCGTGGTGAGGATGGTTTGGAGGTGGGCTACTTCCTCTTCGATGTCGGGGTGAAGCAGTTGATCAGCGGCTGTTGCTTCTTGTGTCTTTTGTTCGCATTTATGACAGATGTGATGTTGGATGGGGAATGGGTCGTTGCTAACAAGTAGTCGGTTGACGATGTGGTGGGAGAGGTTTTCTGTGCTCCTTGACTCGTATGTATTGAGTCGTTCGGCTAGGGCTACGAGGATGCTATGCATCCGAGCTCGCATATTGGAGATGACAATAAGTTGCAGGTCGTCGTTGATTTCATATAGGTGTCTTTCTAACTGGTCTCTCCTTCCTTCATCGATGATAAATTGATTGAGTCTTGGAGTGGCTTCGGACAGGGTATCCATTATTTTGGATGCCCCTTCTTGGGTTGCCTTCATTGCTGCTCCCAATAGTATTATAGTGTCGACTAGGGTTTCTCCTTCCACGAGCTCTTCATGGCTGGTTCTCTCTGGGACAAGTTCGTCGAATTCTTTGAGGTAGGGGTATGGAGTAAGTTGGCGTTCGGCGGGCATGGAGTGTTATGAAGATAGTTGGCAAAGTCGAGGGTGAAGTGGATACAGCGAGTGATGCGTTGAGTGTAGTGGTTGCTTGGAATGCAAGGTCTGTTGTTCATAATTGCTGCTTTTTACCTCCCCTTTTTATAGGTTTTGTCCTCGAAATCTTGCTCATAAACTCTTGTACTGCTTCCTTGGCATTTTCCAAATTTGCCTCATCTTCCCATGTGTCTTCTTCGGACGTATATCCTTTCCAGTGTATTAGGTACTGTTTTTGTTTTCCCTTTGTGCGGTGTCCTCGGACTTCATCTACCTCGTAGTGTTCCTCATCATTGATTATCTTGGGGATCGGTGGTGGTGGAGTGCGCTGGCTGTCATACTCGGGTTTGTGATAGGGGGAGAGGAGTCTGCTGTTAAACACGTCGTGTATCGCCCATGTTTTAGGTAGCTCCAGTCGGTAGCTTGTTTTACCTATTTTTTCTTTTACCCGGAATGGTCCGTATCTCCTATGATCAAGTTTTTTTGTCGGCCTTGTTGTCCTAATGTTGTCCGCTTTGAGCCAAACTTGGCTTCCTGCCTCATACTCGTGTTCTGATTTTGTGCTATTCCGTTTCTTCATTTGCGTCTGGCTCTGTTGTAGCATCTCAATCGTTTTTTGGCGCATGTCTTGTAACTCTTGTATTTGTTCCGTGATCGCAGGTGCCTTGGATATGTTTGAGATATCCCCTTTCCATGGATGTCGTCCATATACTATCTGGAACGGTGAATGTCCTGTGGCGCTATGTGTTTTGTCGTTATACTGGAATTCCGCTGTGCTGAGCCATTTTTTCCAGTTGTCCTGCGCATGGTTGATTACGTTTCTGAGGTATACTTCAACCTCCTGGTTGATGTGCTCTGTCTGACCATCTGTTTGTGGATGGTATGCCGTGGATAGGTTACGCTGGGTGCCGGTTGCTCTGCAAAGTCCTGCCATGAATCTTGATGCAAACCGTGGACCCCTGTCACTGATGATTCTGCGGGGTATCCCGTGTTGCCTCCATATATCATCACGATAAATGTCTCCTAACTCCTCGGATGATAGGGTGGTGTTAACTGCGCGTAGTCTGATCATTTTGCTGAAACAATCAACAATGACAAGTATCACATCATATCCTTCTGATTCTGGTAGTGGTCCTATCATGTCGATTGATATTTCTTCCTATGGTCCGATGGGTATCGGTAGTGGATGGAGATGTGTGGTAGGTCGTATCTGGAGTATCTTGTTTCGTTGACATGTGTCGCATCCTTTGATGTATCGTTTAACATCATTGTGCATTTGTGGCCACCAATATGTCCTTTTGAGGAGTTCGATCATTCTATGCTGTCCCGGGTGTCCTACGTCCGTTTTGTCATGGTGTTGTTGGAGTATTTCTTGGCGTAACTCGGCGTTCGGTGGTACGTATATTCTTCCTTCAAACATGGGTAATCCATCAGTTTCCCATATCTCCTCTGGTCGTTTCTCCTTTTCTCTTAGCCACTGTGTTTCTCTTCTTTGCTCCTTTCGTAATCGGTGTTTCAGGTCTTCTTCTCCCAATATTTCCCAAATCTGTCTGATTTCGGCGGTGGTGTTATTGAATAAGTGGTCGGGTAATAGTGTGATATCTGTGTTATCTCTGGTGGTGTCCGTTTTTGCTAGTCTTAATAGTACGTCTGCTTTTGTGTTTGTCTTTCCGGGTATGTGTTTTAGCGTGTAGCAATATTCTTGTAGTTCCAGTTGCCATCTTGCTTGTTGTCCTGTGAGTTGTTGTGGTTTCCTGAAGTATTCTAAGTTCTTGTGGTCCGTCCATATCTCGAATGGTTCATTGGCATCGAGTAGATACTGTCTCCACGTCTTGACTGCTTCTCGGATTGCTAGTAGTTCTTTGTCGTAGATTTGGTAGTTTCGTTCTGCCGGTGTCATTGTTCTTGAGTGAAAGGCGATTGGGTGCCACTGATCACTCTGGTTTTGTGACAACACCGCTCCTACTCCATATCCCGATGCATCTACTTCTACCCTGTATTGTCCTTTGTCTTGAGGCATTGCTAGTACTGGTTCGCTCATGATTTTCTCCTTGATTTTTTCAAATGCCTGCTGTTGTCGTTCTGACCATGACCATTGTGCGTCCTTCTTCTTTAGTTCGTGTAGTGGTGTTGCTATGTTACTGAAGTCTTGTATGAATCGTCGGTAGAAGTTTGCAAAGCCCAGGAATTTTTCGACGTCTTTTACGGATTTGGGTGTTGGCCATTCTCTTACTGCTTTCACCTTCTCCTCCTCCATTTTAACACTGCCTTGTCCAACTATAAAGCCCAGTATGGGTATTTCTTTTGCGTTGAACATGCATTTTGACCGCTTGAAGTAAAGCTGGTGCTTGGCTGCCATGTCTAAGAACCATGTTGTTCTTTCCTCGAGTTCTTCCTGCGTGGTTCCTGCGTTCCTTCATGTAACATTTCCCGAAATACCGTGTTCATCATCCTTTGAAAGGTCGCTGGCGAGTTGCTCATTCCGAAGAACATGACTGTTGGCTCGAATAATCCGTTATTTGTTACAAACGCTGCCTTCCATTCATCCCCTTCTCTAATCCTGACGTTGTTGTATCCCCAAATGATATCGAGCTTGTTGAACACCTTTGCATCCTTTAGGCGGTCTAGGACTTCGCTTATGAGTGGTAGTGGTGTTTTATCCTTGATAGTGTGTTCGTTCAGCTTTTTGTAATCCTGTACCAGGCGTTTGGTTCCGTCCTTTTTTGGTATAAAGAAACATAGGGTGGCGTAGGGGGATTGTGATGGTCTGATTTGTCCTGAGGCAAGGTTCTCGTCGAGGAACTTCTGTAGTTCCTGCTTCTCCGTTATTGTCATTGGGTAGACCTTGGACTGTAGTACCGGGGGTGCGTCTTCGGACAGATTTATCTCGTGGTCCCATACCATGTGTTCGGGTAGTTTGTCAAAGTTTTTCTTGTTGAATAGGTGGGTGTATTGTCGGAGGTATGGTGGTAGGTCTTCATCATTCGTCCGGTCCGCCTTTTTCTCTTCAATGTGTTCCTTGACTGCCCGTATTCTTTCGTTGAATCGTATGTCGCTATGTGATATTTTGCAATCATCCGGGCATCTGGTGAATCGTATGACATGATTGTTCCAGTCGATTTCCGGGTTATGCTTGACCAGCCAGTCGTGTCCAAGATATAAGTCCGCACTTTCCAGTTGGGTTACTAGAGTGTCGATTTGTTCTGTATGGTTGCCGTTGTTTAATACCAGTTGTGCTTTGTCCGTTATTTCTCCTTTTTTGTTTTCTGTTCCATTGGCATTGATTACCCTGATTGGGGTTTCCAGGGCTTTAGTCAGAATCTGTTCTTCGTCTACTGTTCGTTGTGCTATGCACGTGTGGGTGCATCCGGAGTCTACAAGGGTTGTGATTTGTCTGCGTCCTTTTCTTGTCTGGATTGTTGAGTCGAGGAGAAGTTCGCGCGTGGAGTTTCGTTTCTGGGGGATCACATATTGTCTATTGTGGGCTAAAACAGAAACTCTAGATTTATTGGCTCACGGGTTTGCGCCTACTCGGAGCCTTCGACAAAATCCTCTTTCTCCTCCATTTCTCGTTCATCTTCCTCGTTGATCTCTCTGATATGCGCTTTCTTGGGTGCTTGGCAGTTCTTCAAGATGTGGCCCTGTTTGCCACAATTGTAACACGTTATCTTGGTGTATGTGACTTTTGTCTTCTTCCTGCAGTATTTGGCGATATGCCCGTAGAGGTTGCAGTTGTAGCACCTCGGTTTCCCGTTCTGATTGGTGTCTGCTTTTTGTCTTCCTATCTCCATGGGTTGTCCTCTGCCTCCATAAGTAACTCCGGTTGTGGTTCTGATATCCCCTCGGGTGATGTCTGTTGCTTCGTACCCCTGTCCTACTGCGAGGATTGTAGTTTTCCATTTGGTGTATGTCGTTGGGACGGAGGTTGTCGGGTAGCCTACTATTGTTCGAATGATGTCTGCTCTGGTGTGGCGTTTGAGAAGGAATATTGCGTGGGTGTCGTCTGTCCCCGCTTGGGCTTTCAGTGCCTCGAACTCGATCAAGAAATCTGCCGTGTTCCTCTTTCCTTGTTTGAACGTCTCAATTTCTCCTTCTGCTATAGCTTTCCTATTTCCCAAGGAAAATGTGGCTTCTATTTCCTTTGTAAAGTCGTCCCAGTCTGGTGTCTTCTTGTTTTGGATGGCTTGTAGCTGCGTGTTGGCGTATGGACCTGCTAGTCCTCCTTTCATTCTTGCTAAAATTGCCACTATCTTCTGTTCTTCTTCGTCTATCTTGTTGAACATTAACCATAAGGATATTGCTCTCCACCAATCGTCAAATTGGGTTCTGTCTCCATTAAAATATCCTGGCTCTGGAGCTAGGTTCTTTGGGACGTTGATTTCTTCTGTCATTTCTGGTTCTGTCTCTAGTTTGCTGTGTTCGTGGGTCTCGGCAATTTCTATATCGGCTGTGGCGTCGGCGACTTCTGTGTCGATTTCTTCTTCAAATGGAGCTGGTTCTTTGTCTGTGCTGTGCTCGGATTCTTTCTCGTAGGTCTCGGCGATATCTATATCGGATGTGTTTTCGGCGACTTCTATGTCGAATTCGGTTTTAAATAGAGCTGTACTTTCGTCTACGCTGTGTTCGGATTTCTGCTGTTTAAGGCCTTCAGGGATTTCTGATTCTGTTGATCGTTTAGATCCTGTTGCTATAGGTGAACCCTGGATGTCTGTTGGTCTCGGAGCTCTGTGTTTTCTCGGTGTTCTCGATGAGCTACTATTGCTCATATACTGTCGTTCTGGTCGGAGGCTATTATTCCAAGCCTAGCTACGAATAATGGCACCTCTCTTGCAAGGTGAGTCGAATGACACTTTACCAAATGTTACGACCTTAGTCTCTGACTCAGGTTGCAAACCTTTGGATAAAGGAAAGGAAGTAGAGAAAGGAAGAAGAGATGATACGATTGGTAAAGTGTAAGGAATACATCAAGTATTACTACACTTTATATACTAGCAGCGGAGGTTAATAATAAGGGGGACGAGTAGACGAGTCAGATAAGAGGCATAGCCTTTAGAGATGAAACAGGAGGTGGAACAAGGAGTGAAACAAGTATGAGGGTACACGAGGTAATGGGCGTGAGATAGGAATGAACGGTCTATCTATAGTTCGTAACAAAGAAAATATATGATTATGGGATCCTAAAGATCCCATTTGTGCCTGGCCCCTGATGTCCCTTCCCCTTGCCCCTGCCCTTCTTCTTGTAAAAATGGCCAGTCAGTATATTGGTGACAGGACTGTGTATTAGGGTTAGTAAGAGTATCTGAGATTGAATTGATCATGTACCCAGCTCCTCCCTTCTTCTTGAAGTCACTTCCATAGTTGGTCAATGAAAGTCCAAGAGACATCTCAGATTGAGGTGCCAAAGCAAAAGATTTGGACTTAGAAGATGAAGGTCTATTAGGGGACCTTAGAACATCCCTTCTTGACCTCTTACCACTACCTTCCTAATTGGAATGGTTCTCTGGTGGGGGGCTTCTGGCCTGTTCTTGCTGGACATTAGGTCCTGGCACTATCTTATACATAGGGTGATACGTAGTACTCCCTTGGCAAAGGAGGTTAAAGGCTGGGTATGCTGGCTGCTGCATACTTACTTGATCTTGGATGCACAAACAGAGGTTGGGATCTGTCATATGGTGGATGAGAATTAGTTCAAGCAGAGGGAGTGGCCCCTTGGCAAAGGGCCTTAATGATGGCGTATGCCTGTCACTTTCTCTACATGAGAGTTAATACTGGGTCGTACAGGATGGTAGGGGGTGCTCTCTTGGCAAAGGAGCTCAAAGACTGGGCATGCCGGTCACCTTCTGCCCGTTTACCTTGAGGGCTCCTCTAGTAGTGGAGGGGCCCAGCATGCTCCCAAATGGTGTTATAGTTCCCCAATGGTGGGACTAGCATTGGTCTATTTGACTGAGCTACAGCACAAGTCTAGTCTAACTAGGCCTCTACTCTAACATGGAAACTACAGGAGAGGCTTCATTCTGCCCCGTTTCCCAGCTGGGAGCATGTTGAGAAAAACTGCCTAGCTGAGCCCAAGAGGGTCCGAAAGGATAGGAGTTGATAAGAGGGGGTTTGGGGAAAAAACAAGCTGACTGCAAGGATAGGCTACCCCCCTCCAGTTGCATTGCAAGGGTGTGGATCCGTAGATAACCCCCCCTGGCTATGCTTTTTTTTTTTTTTTTTTTTTTAATCAACAATTTATATAGCGGTGCTCGAACGCAGTCCGCGTGTACATACATACAAAGGCAGAACGTACAGAATGTTTGGAGAAGGGAAAGTAACCTACAAGTAAACTAAACCCCACGAGACTCGTTGACATCTAGCGCGTACACTAGAGAGAACCCCCTGGCTATGCTGGACATTAGTAGGGATCACTCAAACTCCGGGGCACTATTCCACGTAGGTGCCGCAAGGCATTCCATGGATTTGCTTTGTAAACAAGGCGCAATCACCTCCCTGGTAGCAGCTCCTGCAAGACAGAGACCCCAGACACCATTAACACGTGGATCTGTACCCTATGGGCATAGCAAAGCGGGTGCTGGGGTACAGGAAGCCAGCCGGGGATGGGACCCCAGAACTACTGGTAGGCCATGGCAGACCGTGCAGAGAATGTGTGGCCCAGCCAGAGAGGTCTAAATCCTTTGTCGGTGGGTCTCAGAGAGAAGCCAAGTGTATTCACTTAAGTTGATACCATGATGCCACCTTTGGGGGGTAAGGGCATTAGTCCACAAGAGGCCCCTTAGTTGAGCTTGTTCTACCACACTCCATCGAAGTGTCAATATGGAATACAAAAAACCACACACAATTGGATCCAAACAGTTGCCTGGCCTAACCAGGGTCAAAATCACTGAGTCCCTAACTCCATAGACTACTTATGCAAGAAGTCCGCCGAACAAGCCATGTTTGGCTTCAAAAAATACAGCAGTAGCTCCTTCCTCCACCTCCCAGTATGAGCAAATGGGGCCTCTGCTTTGCCGTCGCACATCAAGTCTGGTCCCTGGATATGAGAATGCGGTTGCCAGCCACAGCTCTTCACAAGAGCGTGTTGCGCCATCCTATGCCACACCCCAATTGGTGAATACCGACTACGGTTCTTTCCTAACAAGGATTTATCTTGCCACTACTGTGCCAATCAAATGGTCCAGACTAGGCCACACACCCTCTATCATTGTAACACCCTCAATCATCATTTTGGTATCAACACCATCAAGGCACTAGTCAACTTCTTGCATTATAACCCTACCACGTTCAGCTTCCCTCCAGAGTCTGATTGCCCTCATTTCTGCACCGGTTCAATACCCCTGCTACATTGTCATCAAGTTTATCAGAGGTTTGGGTCTGTGCCTGTATGAATCCGTTTCTTTTTCTCTTTTTCTTATGCTCTCCCGGTTATGGATTTCATTCCCATTTCTCTATCTCTCCTTTCCTTGCTCGTCTACTATTTTATATAGTTTTCATTCAATGACCATCATTCCCATGGTGTCTGGGCAAAAGCCCTCCCACACACTAGTACCGTTCATTGTTCTCCCTTGTGTTTGCGAGTTGATAGTTCCTTTCTATCAATTTCTCTCTTTCACTCTCTCTCTCTCTGAATTCCTCTCATTTTTCTTCCTGCCATTTAATTTAGGTACCAAACATCTCTCTAGTGTATGCGCTAGATGGCATCGAGTCTTGTGGGGTTAGTGTATGTTTAGTCTACTTTCCTTGCTCTGAACATTCTGTGCATTCTACCTTTGTATGTATGTACACGCAGACTGCATTTGAGTACTGCTATACAAATTGTTGATTTAAAAAAAAAAAAAAAAAAAAAAGGGGACCTTAGAAAGGGTTCAGAAGAGGGTCCTGCAGCATTTGCAGGGTTTCTTGGGTTGCAGATATCATAGGTGACATTCTGAGCTAGTACCATGAGGTTATCAACCTCCTTCTCACCTTCAAGCCACTTGAAGGCTTCATCTACCAACACTATAAGTGTGGCAGATTACTAATAAGTGGTCTTGACTTCGGGAATAAGAGAGTATTTCTTACTCTGGAAGTGGTCCATAGGAGAAGAGGCCCTAGGAAGAGAAGGAAACTTCTTGTCATAGGTCTTGATGGCTGGAGCTACTATTTCCTCCAGAGGAGGAAGGTAGTATGGCTGAACCTCTCCAGGTTTGAGAGAATTACCCCAGGAAACAGAGTCCATACTTGGGATCTTTACCACATGGTGCAATTCCAAATTGATTTTCATCCCAAATTTGGATGAAACCATTAAGGAATATGGTGAACCAATCGGTAAAAGAAAAGGAAAAGTGGACATGAGTTATGTTAATATCAGGATTATGATGCTTAGAGAACCATTTACTCATCCTTGTGTGTTTTTCACAGGTACAACCTGGGGGGTGACCAGAAGGAACTGAAGGTGCACTAGGAGATATCACTGATTGTCCTTGTTGGGCACAGGGATGAGAGACCCTGTGTATCCTCTGATCATAGCAATCGAGGGCACATTTCTTTGCCATTTGCATGGGTGAAGAACCAGTGACATGGTTACGCCAGGTGGTCACCTGTTGAATCTGCAGTGAGTTCTCAAGTAAGGTAGTAAAGCATAAGTTTTGTGCTTCAGCATACACCTTTTTCTCAAGCTCAGCACAAGCATTTTCATGTGCCTGCTGGACCTTTTTGGGATTAACCCAAGTCTTAGGTTTGGGTCTCTTACTCACTAAAACATGAGTGATTGGTGGAGTGGGAGCAGGAGCGGGTCAAGGCATGTCCATACACCTCATCAAGTCAAAGGGGGTCATCCCTAAACCAGTGAAGGGATAAACTGCTGGTTCTATGGCAGCAACAAAGCCTGCCATGACTTCCACCATGTAGGCCTGTGGTTTACCTTTGTCCTTCTTGGGCTTCTTCTTCTTCTTCTGAATGTTAATCCAGGTAGAAGTAGGTGGAGAAGGCTGAGGAGGCTGCCCACTTGGATTGGCAGGGTGGCAAGGTCCTCTTGCAGGCTGGGCCATAGTATTGCCTCCAGGGTGGAAGCAGTTCCAGGGTGGTCCAAAACAAGTCCTGGGGAAATTGCTCTGAGGGCAATTCTGGTAGTTGGCAGTTGTAGTGTAGGATGCTTGTTGGTTAGACATGAAGGGTCTGGGTCCTTCATGTCTTGACCACTCAGTATTTATAGCTTGCTGAACTACCTCCCAGGTCATATCTACAATATTGTTATTATTTGCTAATATTGTTTGTGCCACAGCATTCCAATCAGATGGTAATACATTCAAAGCAATCATTGCACCTAGAACTTCTGGCAACTTTACTTTAGCTGTTTCTAATTGAGAGGCCATTGTCCTCAGTTCAGCTAGATCCATTGCTGGATCTTGATTCCCAGAGATGTGCTTTCACAACATTCTCTGCAGAATTGAATACACTATAGCAGGAGAAGGTGTCCCGAAGCAGGTTTTCAAGTCATTCCATAGAAAACCAGGTTAGTCATGTCTATGGAGTAACAGAGAATCAGGTAAAGTACTGTTTATAACAGCCAATGCCTGTCCTCTCATTTGTTCTCTCCTTCTATCCTTATCCATTAAGGCATCAGGATTTCTAAAAGAAAGGTCCTTTTTTGTGACAGACCATCCTGACTGGTCAGAACCAGTGATAGTAATGAGAGTTAAGGCATCCTGAAGCCTTCTAGACCAGAATGCATAGTTCTTAGGCCTATTGAGCTTAGGTAAACTAGAAACAATATTATTGGTAGCCATAATATCTTTGTCAAGTAAATTTCTTTCTAGAAGAAAAATCTTGTATCAGCAATGATCAAATGCAGGAATAACTCTGTCAGGTAAAGCCCTATCATCCTATCTCAGTTAGAGGGGATGATAATGGTTTAACCATTGGTAAGGCTACTGGGACCCATAACCTGTTGAGGAAACAACTGTAACAAGTTGTTTGCTGGGGCAGCAGTAAACACAGTGGGAGAGAACATAGGGTCTACTCACCAATAAAGTACACTTCTATTCAGTAATAGTAGAAGGGTAATTTGGATAGACAGATGTTAGTGATGAAACAATCTGTATCAGAGGTAGACTAGTCAAAGTCAAGTAGATTGAGGCTTGTATTGTACTAGAGTAGATAGAATATAATGAAGAAGTTGTTAATTTAACAAGATGTAGAACTTGGTCTGCTATATGGGGTTTATATACATGTAAGTACATAGATGAGTCATACTACATAAAATACTAGGAATACATAGAATGTTCCTTATAACTCCTATTAACTGTGGCATAGTACCTGCAGAGTACTGCGGAACATATTATACTAGTTATTGGAACTATGTAGAATAATCTATCAAGTACCAATTAACATTATGACTCTTATCATATACAGAGCAACTCATAAGAAGTTATTATGGATTGAAGTTACTGAAAAGTAATGGATCAGTCTATTATTATCATAATGACTTCATAGTCTATTTTTAGAATATGTCCGAAACTTCAACACTGATTGGGTAATCTGGAAGGCTTTGTCAGGATGGGAGCCTTGCTGCCCATTGATGATCAGACAAACAATATTATATCAGGTCCTGGGTATTTGCAACCTTCACAAATAATCTATCATATCACTTTTGGCCAAAAAGTCTGCATCACTCTGTATCTCCCCTCTCAAATTCAACTTCTGTAATAATACAAGTGTCAGTTGCTGACCTACAGACCCAACCAAACCATTGACAACTCCACACAACTTAAAGGAAACAACACATCACATGTACCTTCAATCCAGTCCCTATCAAACAAAGCCTCTGAATTCTATTTCCCACTATGTTTTGCCTTTACCTTCCATCCCTAAATACCCCTCAAATAAAATGTTTGGTTAATCTTGCAATTACAAAAAAGATTCTCTGTGACCAATAAATCAGCCTTGGACTGCACAGCTCCCATCTCCAAACCCTTCAAAAAAATATCATCGACTCCACATTGTTTCCTCATCAACTCAAACTGCTTCACATAATATACTGTACATATGAACTTCAACCTCTTCCCAATCATCCAATCATACTTGATATGCAGTCGTTCATCGATATTATTCAAATCCACCAAAATTGTGATGCGTTTTTTTTTGGAATGAGAGGTGGATGCATTGGGAGGGACTCAGGATGAAACACAGAGCCATATTTGCAATGGTACCAGTGAAAGACGACATAGAAGGCAAAGTTTGATGAATTGGCATCAAACAAACCGACAGATGGTGATTGTAGCTAGAATGACTCCCCCCTAATGATACATTGCTTACACCAAAAGCGATAGTGTACAGTGCATACAACATGATGAATTGAATTACATCCTGCCTGAACACGGCTTGAGAAAATAATAACCAGGCTGATTTGGTACCAGCACGGTCTTGTTGCTCCCTCTTCCGATGATGTAGCCCTTCCACAACCCAAAACGAAACTTCCCTCGTTTGAGGGTTGAAAGAGTCTATCGTACGACGTCAAGAAGCTCAATGCGGAATGAACGGATGATCTTGGATTGCCAACGACGAGGTATCTGGTAGTTATAATTCAGTATCCAAACTGGCAACTTTGCAACTTCACAACATACCTTGACAGCAAATTCATTAGCAAACCAGGGATGAATAAGCCACTCGTTTGCCGGCCGCTTGGTCTAGTTGAATTGCGAGAGCTGCTGAAAAATATCCTCTCCCAGGACATCATTATATGCTGCGGAGAGGAACAAGGATCGCACTGCGAATACACAAACAAGTGCCACTTCGATGCTTGAATCAGGCCAAGTTAGAATGTTGGCTGGCTAAATGGTGACGAGTAAGTAATCATCCAGCAACACACGCATGTGTTCTCACCGTCAGTAATTGATATGTGGTACATCGTGTTGACGATTGATCCGAGGCATCGTTGACGAACATCTGGCGTAGTGACACAAAATTCTGCGTCTGATCCCATCGGGTCCCGTAGGAAGTTGATGAACGATGCATGGTAGAATGAGAAACTAACAGGCATCCCAGATCTGGATTTTGTTATGTCAAGGACGAGGTAAAGATTACTGATGGCTGTGTAGAAAGCTGCCAACGAAAGACCAAGGACTGAACAAAGGTACGGAATCTGGTGTTCCCGTATGGAATAACAATCGAGAGAGAGAAGCGACAGAGTATTCGCAAGAACAGCCTTCAGTATCTGCTCCATGATCAACAGATAGAACTGGTCCAACTTCGAGAGTGGGTTGCTATCCAATCCAACATTCTTTTTGGCCCAGGTCCAACACCACCTGCAGTTGCGCCTCATGCCCGATCCCAGTGTCCTCACCAATGTACCGAATAGCGGGACCCGCGTAGACGAACAAACCCGATGACTGATCAACAAGTTGGTGGATATCTTTCTCGGACGGCCGAAGTGTATCAGGGGAACGACCGCAATTGGCAAGGATCTCCTTAAAGCCATAGCGAAGGTATGCTTCAATGTCGCTGTCAGCATCGCGAGATACGGGGAGGGTGAACTGCAAGGAAACCTCCTTCGGACGCTCAGATGAAAACGCGGCAGTGATGTGGGGCTCTGGTCGGCTGAAGAACACCCACAGGAAAGGCGTCGTCTAGTTGTGAATGGATGTGGTGACGAGCTCGGCGAGCTCGACGATAACACCCTGGGCAGTGCTGGTCTTGCATTCATCGAGGCCATCAACAATGATGACCGCATCCGTCCCCGCGTCCTGACCTTTAGTGTTCGACTCGTAGAGTGGCTTCACAAGGAGCTCTTGGAACTGGTCCTCAATCAACGTCTCAAATACAAGGCAGTCGCGCAGGTTGATGGCATCAATGAGATCACGATAGGCAGGATATCTTGTAGCAAATTGGCGGGATGAATTTGTCTGGATCGTTCCACCCATGGGGTCTGTAGAAGAGGAATGTTGCGTCTAGGTGTCCAGAACGCGCAATACAATCTGAGTACGTCTGAGCCAGGGCAAACTTGCCCACACCTGCTGGCCCACGCATCCACAGGCCACGTGCCTTCCGTGTCTTCCACTCGCCTGCGCCCCAACCAGTGATATCTTCTCAAGTGCCTGGGTGGCATTTTGGAGGATCGCGAGCGGATGAGTTGTGTATTGCTTGTGGGAGCGCGGACTTAAGGAGGAGTAGTTCAATACCGGACCCTTTCTGTGTGCCCCTGGAGTTAGGATCACGATTGGATGATGGGACGATACTCACTGCTATCGGGCACATAGTTCTTGATAAAGTTACCACCTGTGATGATGGTCCCTTGGCTTTTCTCTAAGACTGGCATTGGGGGCTAGACAGTAGGAGACGTTGTTGCTGAGAGAGAACTGCGGGCAGTACGAAGGATCAAACATGCTTCTACAGATGCCGTTTGCCGCTGAACAGCTAACGAAAACATGACCCAACGCATTTAGATTGACGTTCAAGAGAAGGAGATCATTCACCTGGGGATACCAGCGAGGCTGTGGGTATTACGGCACAGTACGTGTTTACGCACTGCTCGGGGATATCACTATTATCCTTGATGCCATCTGAACTCTGCTACTCCTCTACTTCGGGCTCTTAGCAGACATGGCTTATTCGCCTTGCCTCTCTCCTCTCTCTCACCTCTTCAACCAGCTCTCCCCTCCCTGACAAAGCGTCCGTCATCGTGTCCCTCTACGATTTCTCTTCAATCCCTCTCCCCGTTTTCGTTTGACACTCTCCGCCGACGCCACTCATCCACCTTACCTCCCGGCGTGCCCTCCTCGCGCTTCATTAACCAACAATCCGAGGTGTACTCTACTTCCAGGATTGACAATCTCCTCGGGCTGGTTCAGTGACGAAAATACACCATCAAGTACTGCTCAGGGGCATCGGGGCCATCCTGGAAATCACGATACTCAGTCAGGCATCGCCTTCACACCAGACACCGGAATACTGATACTTTCTCTCACGCAGTTGGCAAGAAGCTCCTCAGCCGACAATGTCATGTGGTGAAGCAGGGTGCAATAAGTACGTTCTCTGGGACTACTTATATCAGAAGATAAGTCAAGGACTGGAGCAAGTGGCGTTATGATGCTAGACGATAGAACACCCAAGGAACACCAAGGAGCTACCCAGACTCAACATTCCTCGGGCAGGTATTACACACAGACTCCCGGATCTGTTTACATCCTGCCTTCCGACGAGGAGGAGAGGTTGCGGTGCGTAGAAGCTCATGACATGACAGACCATCGGCATCATTTACTAAAAAATATCGCAGACTCAGCCTCCAGCATAAAGTACTGCATAAGTTGTGGGGGAACCGTCTGATAGTGGCACCCCTCAAGCTAACTGCTGGAGATCACATTCTCGAATCGGGCGTTGGTGGAGGTAACCTCAAAATGTCATCGTCGTAGTGGGAAAGCTCAATGATTGTTCTTCCAAGGGGATTGGGTCTTGGACGTATCCGCCACAATACCTGAGAATGTCACGATTGACGGCATTGATATCGAGAACCGACTCTTCCCGAAGGATAAACCAGAGAACGTCACATTCTCTGTCAACTCTATCACCAACCTACCGGATGAATGGACAGACAGATTTAGATATGTGCACCAAAGGCTGCTTATAGGAGCACTGCGAAAATCGGAATGGCCTCTTGCACTCGGAGAGATCTTTCGTGTGCTCAAGCCAGGGGGGTTGGTTGAGCTACACGAAGTTGGAGGATACCACGAAGGGCCTGAAGAATACACGAGCCTCACTGCCCATAAGCTCAAGGAGAGGTTGTGTGGTTTGAGAGGGTTAGACCTTGACATCAACGATCACCTACCAGGTTTGCTCACTGGAGTAGGGTTTGTGGATATAGTGTCGGAGAGAAAGACCACTCCCATAGGGAGATGGGGTGGGGAGAATGCTGCACATGCTGCAACGATGCATCTGGGATTTTTTAGAGGCTTAAAAAAGGGAGTACTGGAAGAGGGAGGGTTTGGGGAGGTGAAGGACGAGGGGGAGTTTGACAAGGTTATGGATGAGTTGGGAGAATGGTTAGACCGGGCGAGTGGTATGTACTACAATCACGACGTTCACATTGGGCAGAAACCTCTGCCACTGAATCAACATTTAAACGAGTAAATAAACATAGCCTTATCCTTGAATGAACGTAGAGTCTTACTCCCACCGACAATGCTGTTCTCAAGGCCTGAAGCCGTACTTTGCCAAGTCTAGCATTTGCCAGTGAGATCTCGGCTTTTGCCTCGAGGTCGCGAGGTCGCCAAGGCAGGCCTCATGTGATATAGAAATATTGCCCAAAACACCAGTATATTAATAGCATCATCAGCTGGTTGTTACAGGTTATGGACATTGGGGCTTGGCAGCAGTTCACCATGCGGTAGACATGGATGAAATGACCTGAACTCAACCCTTGTCTCTCTATTGGGTACCAAGGTGGTTCTACTAGAGCTTTAGTTGAGAGCCACAGTGATTGATTACTAATAAAATATAGTCTATGAATAAGGATGGGTGGTGTGTTGTCCCCTTGCAGGGCAGTGACAATATTTTCATTTGTGCTCCCCAACTTCTGGTTGTTGAAACAGGAATAGCAACAAGTAAGACTTCAGCTTACGGCTTTCAGAACTCTAATTGGTGTGGTCACCCCAGGTTTTGCAGTACTCTGCTATACAGTGCTCTACATGCCTTCATTTCCAAACCTACTCTATTACCTGCCAGGACTTGCAATGAGCAAAATATATGGCAACTCAATGCTTGTATTACTCAATAATTAGGCTATCATTATGAGTGGAAGGCACACTGTAGAATCTTTTGAAGTTTCTGAGATTTCATTAGGAGCTCTTGGGAATGATACTGGTGACAGGGACATGGCCACCTCAGACCAGACTCACTGAGGTGCCAGGACCCAGCACATTGTCCTCTATGCCATGAAGTAGACATTTTGACAAAAAGCACCTTTGATCTTATCCCTGTTGAACTTGGAGTGTGGGCCAGTTGTCACGTTCTGTACATGATGCATTGTTTTGACTATATGCTCTTCTTTCTCTACTGGGTCATGTATAACCTAAGATAAATATGCATTTTATTTATTCTGCAGGATGTATAACAGCATCAAGGTGCTTCGGGTCTTGTTTTAAGTGGTGAGGGAGTGCGAGAAAAGGCCTTGGGGCAGTCCACAAATGTCCTCCTACAAAGCACCAAACACTACTATAGGCTGTTGGTTCCACTTGATTTGACCTGACTAATCAGGTACCTCTTCAACTAGGTCACCATAAAAATGCACTTACCCTCTCATCTCACACCACACCATGTCCTTCTTCCACTCCTACTATTGCATACACCCAATCCTGATCACCTAATGTACACCCTCACCTATACCCTCTTCCTCCCAATCATAGTCCTAGCACTCCCACCTCTATCCCCATGTACCCTCCGAGAACAATATATCCAAATTTGCCCAGGATATGATGACTCGCAGTGCCTTAATGTAAGAGGAAGTGTATATAATGATGATATACCTGTTGATATGCTCATAGTCTAAACAATCATGAATAAATATGTGTATTTTTGGATACAAATAGGGTTGCGGATGGTGTGGATTGTTTTGAGCACCATGTTAATTTCCCTTCAACCAAACTGCCAACAGGTCCTGATCCTGAACACCCAACCAGCCAGAGCCAGAGGTTCAGGGTATGTTGTTCCATGGCCTTCATTGACACTAAAGTGTGTCTATGTCCATGGTAAGATGAGACATGGGATGTGGGTAAGTATAATGGATCATGCAGAAAATATTTGACCGCCACTGAGTGTGCACCTAGTTTGAGTATGGAAGGGGGTTTGCAGAGGTTGGTTGTGTCAAGGGAAAGCAAAGAATTGTGGTGAGCTTGGTAAGGGTGAGTATTCTAGATCAATCAGTTCCTGTATACAGATAGTGAGTTATTTGGTGCAGTGCATAACAAAATGATTGTGTTGAGGGTTCAATGGAAAGAAGATATTCAGTGTCATGAAACCCATCAATTATCCTGTCCAAAGTTATTTTCATTCCATGAGATGGTTGTGTAGAAATGGTTCAAGGTGATCACAATCATGAACGGCTCCATAAATTCCATGCTTCCCAGTGCCTACTGGGTGTTCTGAATTGTGAACAGGGACTGAAGACATCAGTTACCCAACAATGTTGTTTGTGGATTGATGGTCCTGTTATCAACACCTGTCTTCTCGGTATCTTCAGAATCTCAACTTGCCAGGTACGAGGCTGCATTATCCCTTCAGTGCTTTGCAAATGAGCTCAACAAGCAACCATTTTCACACTCCTCCCACATCACCTTGCCCCTCCAAATTCAACCTCATTTGGATTTCTCCATACCCCAATAATCTAGTGTGAGCTTGATGGACATGACTCTCTTGTTGGATAACTGGTACATCCTACTTATCTTGTTCATTCTTACCCATGCTTATGAGGAAAGGCAGTAGGTGAAATGCAGCTGGTATGCTGGACATCTGTTACGACCTTAGTCTGAGACTCAGGTTGCAAGTCTTTGGATAAAGACAAGGAAGTAGAGAAGAGAGTAAGGGATGATACGATTGGTAAAGTGTAAGGAATACATCAAGTATTACTATACTTTATATACTAGTAGTGGGGGCTAATAATAAGGGAGACGAGTAGACGAGTCAGATAGGAGGCATAGCCTTTAGAGATGAAACAGGAGATGAAACGAGGAGTGAAACAGGTGTGAAGGTACATGAGGTAACGGGCGCGAGATAGGAATGCTTGGTCTATCTATAGTTCGTAACAATACCTCCCTTTCAAGCTTCATGTCCTCATGATGCATATTACTGTAAAGGTCTTTCGTAAAGTAAAACATACGAAATTTTGGGAAAAGGTGGGAAGGCGAGATAAGAATTTACTCGTTCATAGGTATGGCAGCTCCCAGAGCTCTGGCCAAGTCCTTTTTGTTTCCTCCGATGAGAGGTGTTTTGTCGACACGTCTTAAGCCAATCCAGAGGGGCGCGTGTGGCGGTCCTTCTTTGAATAGGAAGTGGGTGTGGTTATTGTATGTGGTGTTGTCGTTGGTGTGATTGCTTAAGAGCTTGTGCACTATACTCCTCCAGTATTCGTTGTCCTTTTCGCCTTCAGATTTCAATGTGTTGTATCCCTGCGGTGGATGGAAGGTTATGGGTGTGATGGGGGGTACTACCGTGGTGAGGATGGTTTGGAGATGGGCTACTTCTTCTTCGATGTCGGGATGGAGTAGTTGATCAGCGGCTGTTGCTTCTTGTGTCTTTTGTTCGCATTTATGACAGATATGATGTTGGATGGGAAACGGATCGTTACTAACGAGTAGTCGGTTAATGATATGGTGGGAGAGATTTTCTGTGCCCCTTGATTCATACATATTGAGTCGTTCGGCTAGGGCTACAAGGATGCTATGCATCCGAGCTCGCATATTGGAGATGACGATTAGTTGCAGGTCATCATTGATCTCGTATAGGTGTCTCTCCAATTGGTCTCTTCTTCCTTTGTCGATGATACATTGGTTGAGTCTTGGAGTAGCGTTGGATAGGGTATCCATTATTTTAGATGCGCCTTCTTGGGTTGCTTTCATTGCTGCGCCCAGTAGTATCATGGTGTCGACTAGGGTCTCTCCTTCCACGAGCTCCTCATGGCTGGTTCTTTCTGGGACGAGTTCATCGAATTCTTTGAGATAGGGGTATGGAGTAAGTTGGCATTCGGTGGGCATGGAGTGTTATGAAGATAGTTGGCGAAGTCAAGGGTGAAGTGGATACAGCGAGTGATGCATTGAGTGTAGTGGTTGCTTGGAATGCGAGGTCTGTTGTTCATAATTGCTGCTTTTTACCTCCCCTTTTTATAGGTTTCGTCCTCGAAATCTTGCTCATAAACTCTTGTACTGCTTCCTTGGCGTTTTCCAGATTTCCTTCATCTTCCCATGTGTCTTCTTCGGACGTATATCCTTTCCAGTGTATTAGGTATTGTTTTCGTTTTCCCTTTGTGCAGTGACCTCGGACTTCATCTACCTCGTAGTGTTCCTCATCATTGATTATCTTGGGGATCGGTGGTGGTGGAGTGCGCTGGCTGTCATACTCGGGTTTGTGATAGGGGGAGAGGAGTCTGCTGTTAAACACGTCGTGTATCGCCCATGTTTCAGGTAGCTCCAGTCGGTAGCTTGTTTCACCTATTTTCTCTTTTACCCGGAATGGTCCATATCTCCTGTGATCAAGTTTTTTTGTCGGCCTTGTTGTCCTAATATTGTCTGCTTCAAGCCAAACTTGGCTTCCTGCCTCATACTTGTGTTCTGGTTTTGTGCTATTCCGTTTCTCCATTTGCATCTGGCTCTGTTGTAGCATCTCAGTCGTTTTTTGGCGCATGTCTTGTAACTCTTGTATTCGTTCCGTGATCGCAGGTGCCTTGGATGTGTTTGAGATATCCCCTTTCCATGGATGTCGTCCATATACTATCTGGAACGGTGAATGTCCTGTGGCGCTATGTGCTTTGTCATTATACTGGAATTCCGCTGTGCTGAGCCATTTTTTCCAGTTGTCCTGCGCATGGTTGATTACGTTTCTGAGGTATGCTTCAACCTCCTGGTTGATGTGCTCTGTCTGACTGTCTGTTTGTGGATGGTATGCCGTGGATAGGTTATGTTGGGTGCCGGTTGCTCTGCAAAGTTCTGCCATGAATTTTGATGCGAACTGTGGACCTCTGTCACTGATGATTCTGCGGGGTATCCCGTGTTGTCTCCATATATCATCACAATAAATGTCTCCTAACTCTTCGGATGATAGGGTGGTGTTAACTGCGCGTAGTCTGATCATTTTGCTGAAACAATCAACAATGACAAGTATCACATCATATCCTTCTGATTCTGGTAGTGGTCCTATCATGTCGATTGATATTTCTTCCCATGGTCCGATGGGTATCGGTAGTGGATGGAGATGTGTGGTAGGTCGTATCTGGAGTATCTTGTTTCGTTGACATGTGTCGCATCCTTTGATGTATCGTTTGACATCACTGCGCATTTGTGGCCACCAATATGTCCTTTTGAGGAGTTCGATCATTCTGTGCTGTCCCGGGTGTCCTACGTCCGTTTTGTCGTGGTGTTGTTGGAGTATTTCTTGGCGTAACTCGGCGTTTGGTGATACATATATTCTTCCTTCAAACATGGGTAATCCATCAGTTTCCCAAATCTCCTCTGGTCGTTTCTCCTTTTCTCTTAGCCACTGTGTTTCTCTTCTTTGCTCCTTTCGTAGTCGGTGTTTCAGGTCTTCTTCTCCCGATATTTCCCAAATTTGTCTGATCTCGGTGATAGGGTTATCGAATAAGTGGTCGGGTAATAGTGTGATATCTGTGTTATCTCTGGTGGTGTCCGTTTTTGTTAGTCTTGATAGCACATCTGCTTTTGTGTTTGTCTTTCTGGGTATGTGTTTTAGCGTGTAGTGATATTCTTGTAGTTCTAGTTGCCATCTTGCCTGTCATCCTGTGAGTTGTTGTGGTTTCCTGAAGTATTCTAAGTTCTTGTGGTCCGTCCATATCTCGAATGGTTCATTGGCATCGAGTAGGTACTGTCTCCACGTTTTGACTGCTTCCCGGATTGCGAGTAGTTCTTTGTCGTAGATTTGGTAATTTCGTTCTGCCGGTGTCATTGTTCTTGAGTGAAAAGCGATTGGGTGCCACTGATCATTCTGGTTTTGTGACAACACCGCTCCTACTCCATATCCCGATGCGTCTACTTCTACCCTGTATTGTCCTTTGTCTTGAGGCATTGCTAATACTGGTTTGCTCGTGATCTTTTCCTTGATCTTCTCAAACGCCTGTTGTTGTCGTTCTGACCATAACCATTGCACATCTTTCTTCTTCAGCTCGTGTAGGGGTGTTGCTATGTTACTGAAGTCTTGTATGAATTGTCGGTAGAAGGTTGCGAAACCCAGGAATTTTTCAATGTCTTTTACGGATTTGGGTGTCGGCCATTCTTTTACTGCTTTCACCTTCTCTTCCTCCATTTTGACGCTGCCTTGTCTGACTATAAAGCCCAATATGGGTATTTCCTTCGCGTCGAACACACATTTTGATCGTTTGAAATAGAGTTGGTGCTTGGCTGCAATGTCTAAGAACTACGTTGTTCTTTTTTCGAGTTCTTCCTGTGTGGTTCCTGGGATGACAAAATCGTCCATGTAGTTGACAAGCGATCCCTCGTGTAACATTTCCCGAAATACTGTGTTCATCATCCTTTGGAAGGTCGCCGGTGAATTACTCATCCCGAAGAACATGACCGTGGGTTCGAATAACCCGCTGTTTGTTACAAACGCTGCCTTCCATTCATCCCCGTCTCTGATCCTGACGTTGTTATATCCCCAAATGATATCGAGCTTGTTGAATACCTTCGCGTCCTTTAACCGGTCTAGGACTTCGCCTATGAGTGGCAGTGGCGTCTTGTCTTTGATGGTGTGTTCATTCAGCTTTTTGTAGTCCTGTACCAGGCGTTTTGTTCCGTCCTTCTTTGGTATGAAGAAGCATGGGGTGGCGTAGGGGGATTGTGATGGTCTGATTCGTCCTGAGGCGAGGTTTTCGTCGAGGAATTTCTGTAGTTCCTGCTTCTCCGTTATTGTCATTGGGTAGACCTTGGACTGTAGTACCGGGGGTGCGTCTTCGGATAGATTTATCTCGTGGTCCCATACCATGTGTTCGGGTAGTTTGTCAAAGTTTTTCTTGTTGAATAGGTGGGTGTATTGTCGGAGGTATGGTGGTAGATCTTCATCGTTCGTCTGGTCCGCCTTTTTCTCTTCAATGTGTTCGCTGATTGTCTGTATTCTCTCGTTGAACCGTATGTTGCTATGTGATATTTTGCAATCATCTGGGCATCTGGTGAATTGTATGACGTGATTGTTCCAATCGATCTCTGGGTTATGCTTGACCAGCCAGTCGTGTCCGAGATATAAGTCCGCACTTTCCAATTGTGTTACTAGAGTGTTGATTTGTTCTGTATGGTTGCCATTGTTTAATACCAGTTGTGCTTTGTCCGTTATTTCTCCTTTTTTGTTTTCTGTTCCGTTGGCATTGATTACCCTGATTGGGGTTTCCAGGGGTTTAGTCAGAATCTGTTCTTCGTCTACTGTTCGTTGTGCTATGCACGTGTGGGTGCATCCGGAGTCTACAAGGGTTGTGATTTGTCTGCGTCCTTTTCTTGTCTGGATTGTTGAGTCGAGGAGAAGTTCGCGCGTGGAGTTTCGTTTCTGGGGGATCACATATTGTCTATTGTGGGCTAAAACAGAAACTCTAGATTTATTGGCTCACGGGTTTGCGCCTACTCGGAGCCTTCGACAAAATCCTCTTTCTCCTCCATTTCTCGTTCATCTTCCTCGTTGATCTCTCTGATATGTGCTTTCTTGGGTGCCCGGCAGTTCTTCGAGATGTGGCCCTGTTTACCACAATTGTAACACATTATCTTGGTGTATGTGACTTTTGTCTTCTTCCTGCAGTATTTGGCGATATGCCCGTAGAGGTTGCAGTTATAGCACCTCGGTTTCCCGTTCTGATTGGTGTCTGCTTTTTGTCTTCCTATCTCTATGGGTTGTCCTCTACCTCCATAAGTAACTCCGGTGGTGGTTCTGACATCTCCTCGGGTGATGTCTGTTGCTTCATACCCTTGTCCTACTGCAAGGATTGTAGTTTTCCATTTGGTGTATGTTGTTGGGACAGAGGTTGTCGGGTAGCCTACTATGGTTCGGATGATGTCTGCTCGGGTGTGGCGTTTGAGGAAGAATATTGCGTGGGTGTCGTCTGTTCCCGCTTGGGCTTTCAATGCCTCGAACTCAATTAGGAAATCTGCCGTGTTCCTCTTTCCTTGTTTGAACGTCTCGATTTCTCCTTCTGCTATGGCTTTCCTATTTCCCAAGGAAAATGTGGCTTCTATTTCCTTTGTAAAGTCATCCCAATCTGGTGTTTTCTTGTTTTGGATGGCTTGTAGCTGTGTGTTGGCGTAAGGGCCTGCTAGCCCTCCTTTCATTCTCACTAAAATTGCTACTATCTTCTGTTCTTCTTCGTCTATCTTGTTGAACATTAACCATAAGGATATTGCTCTCCACCAATCGTCAAATTGGGTTCTATCTCCATTGAAATATCCTGGCTCTGGAGCTAGGTTCTTTGGGACATTAACTTCTTCTGTCATCTCTGGTTCTGTCTCTGGTTCGCTGTGTTTGTTTGTGTGGGTCTCGGTGATTTCTCTATCAGCTGTGGCGTCAGCGACTTCTATGTCGATTTCTTCTTCAGATGCGGCTAGTTTCTCGTCTGTACCGTGTTCGGATTCTTTCTCGTAGGTCTCGGCGATATCTATATCGGATGTGTTCTCGGCGACTTCTATGTCGAATTTGGTTTCAAATAGAGCTGTGCTTTCGTCTACGCTGTGTTCGGATTTCTGCTGTTTAAGGCCTTCAGGGATTTCTGATTCGGTTGATCGTTTAGATCCTGTTGCTATAGGTGAACCCTGGATATCGGTTGGTCTCGGAGCTCTGTGTCTTCTCGGTGTTCTCGATGAGCTACTGTTGCTCATATACTGTTGTCCTGGTCGGAGGCTATTATTCCAAGCCTAGCTGCGAATAGTGGCACCTCTCTTGCAAGGTGAGTCGAATGACACTTTACCAAATGTTACGACCTTAGTCTGAGACTCAGGTTGCAAGTCTTTGGATAAAGACAAGGAAGTAGAGAAGAGAGTAAGGGATGATACGATTGGTAAAGTGTAAGGAATACATCAAGTATTACTACACTTTATATACTAGTAGTGGGGGCTAATAATAAGGGAGACGAGTAGACAAGTCAGATAGGAGGCATAGCCTTTAGAGATGAAACAGGAGATGAAACGAGGAGTGAAACAGGTGTGAAGGTACATGAGGTAACGGGTGCAAGATAGGAATGCTCGGTCTATCTATAGTTCGTAACAACATCCCAGCAACAACTTGTAATATCCAATACGCAAGGACCTAATGGATGGAGCAGATATGTGGTGGGACATACATTGTTCCTGTATGTCCCTCTCCTGAATTGCTACATAGTGTTTTGATACAAAGGGCATGTCTGAATTTATAGACAAACTATTGGGATACCCCTCTCCATTCTGAAATTTTCACAATGTAGCTGGGATGATAATAGTTGTGTCTACAGTGCTCAGCATACTATCAAGATTATTGTGCCTTCTGCTTCTCCCTTGACCATTTCTTGCTGACTCTTGTTCTCGTCCTCTTCCCCCCATCCTCATCCTCCTCCTCATCCACTGCTACATTGCACTCGCCCCTATCCTCATCTACTAATGACCCTACACTACTCCACCAAAAACTCACCCAAACCCAACCCAAACAACTCATAACTTCAGCTGTACAAACCATGTGTCCTGATTCATTCAACATCCACATTCACCAATCTCCTTGGGAACTTTTGTTGTACAGTTGGGATTGATGCTCATCTTACATTGAAGGGGAAGACTATCAGACATGTACGTTTGCCCCCCCACTTGTGTTTTAAGCTATTTTGATCTTGATTGACTAGCTTTATTGCCCACTCCAAGACTGGTTGATTACTACTAATGTGTCAGGAGTTTGTTGGTGATTATGTTGATGAAGTGATGTTTGGTATGTTTTTTTATACTCCTGTACATTATTAGTTCTTACAACTCAAAGAAGGGTAGCTGATTTGGTTTCTTGGGGTGCTGTTGCGATTGCAACATGGTTAAGAAACTCATTAACAAAGATGGAAAATAATTGGCTATACCAATGGAAAAATCAGATCTTGGGTCAAAATAACATAGCCAGTGAAATGTAAGTCTTCCCAAGCCCACATACAGTTGACATCTTCACACAGCCTTCAACAGTCTCGGTTCTACCTTAACCAACCATCCCAGCTACAAATGGCACACTCCTCATAGCCAACCATGACAAAATTGCTGTAAGGATCATACCCACAACAAAGAAATCATGTATATGCATTGTCAATGTACATACTAGCGAATGCAACAATGCCTCATATTACCATCGCCGGGATTGCTATTATCCCTAATTACAACAAAGTCTTCAAAATCAACTACAATGAAAGGTGTAGTACCCCTTATACCAATTTTGCTGTCGAATTTCTCGAGGCTCATCAGTATGTAGACTTGAGACAGACCCTGTGATTACAATCTGCCAGTCAATATGTTATAGGTATACTGTAAGACTCCGAACGTATTGTGTCTGGTGCTTAAGTAGGAACAATCAGATTTTGGTTGACAACAAAGTAAGGAACATGTGGTCCAAATCGGTTGTTTGTCTGGAAGGGCAGAACATTTCTATTTGCCACAATGCTTGGAACACACCCAAGTACCTTGCTCTACCTCTGTGGGCTTGAGGGTTGGTGCATAAAACTACCCAACTCTTATTCAAAGCAGGCCACTTGTCCCCATGATGTTCTTGCCAATCCTTGTCTAGGAGTTGTAACGATGAAACCACCAGAATCCCTTCATGAATTATGCATTGGAGGGTGGAAGAGCTAGGTGGAAGGTTTGGTAGTGGGTTTGCTTGGTTTGTACTAAGGGGAGAAGGTTGTGCACAGCTTGGAGGGTCTGTGATTCCCAGGTCTCAACTTCCCCTTCACCTGCACCACCAACCAATCCGGACCACTTGAAATATAAAGGTTAAAGATCAGAAGTGCCTCCAAAAATGAGGGTATGATTCAATATGTCTTCAGATAACATTCACAAGAGTGGGGGTTAGGCCCGTTGAGGAGCATGGGTGGCTGAGTGCAGGGTGAAAGGAGGTGGGAGTGACAGCCAAGGTTTTCACACATAGAAGAAAGGGTATAGACAAGGATTTTATGGGATCATGGCAAAGAGTGTTGAAGAGGGAGGCATTGAAGGGACGGAGGATTTTGAGGTTGATTTGTTGGATAGGCACTGAAACATGCAGAATTATGCAGCCTCAACCCACTTGGAACAAACACGAAGCTTTCCAAGCTTCTATGACAAAAAAGAGATACACTTGTTCATGCTTATAGGTTCAGGTCATGAATCAAATTACGTACACCTGTAAATATATGTTAAAAGAATCAAAGTTCACATGCCTGTAGAAACATGCTGGGGAGCTTGCTGAGGTTTGTGTGTGGTTGCCTTTGGCCATTATAGAGCTTCACATTATGTACCAGTACAATTCTTCCCATTTTCAGGAAGGCTGAGAGATTGTCTAGGTGTTTGTTGTTGTCAGGAGGAAGGAAGTGGCAACAAGGTGGTTATTGGGTTATGGTCACAAGCTGTAATGTGGTTGTCAGTGGCTGATTTGAGTTATGCCATAGCATGGGATCAACCTGCAGAACAAACGACTATACATTGCTTGGTTTTTCACCAACTTAACAACTTTTACTCAGTTCCAGAAAGTACTTGTGGTTGATATTTCTAGATAACTGTTTTGTGAAACCATTTCATGGCTTGGAGGTGATATTGTCCATTGTATTATCTCATTTGTGTCAAATACTAGATGGTACCTCTGTGCTAATCAACACCTTGGAACAGCAAAATACACCACTCAAACCAAATAGTTAGATACCTTTCCTATGTCGAAGGTGGCTGGCTGGTGAATACATCATTTGATTGACACTGACTCAACTTGTAGTTATGAGAAAACCTCACAGGTTGGTATCAAAACCAACATTCCACAGATAGTATTGCTGAGTTGGGATGCTGATGGGCTGGTGTAATGAATCCTGATCATCCTACCATCTGCTCTTACATCTGATAGGAAGACTACTCCATAGTCTAACCTTGTCCGAAACATTGTCCAATAATGATGGTTTCAAAAATGTGCTAATCAATAAGGTTGTGGACGAGAATGATGACCTGTGTTCCAAGGAAGTCTTTTTGTCCATCTAATTAGGTCGACTCTGGGAGAAACAAATTAACAAAGATAGAAGCATGATTTTTAGATAGACAAGTGTGTATACACCTCAAAACCACAGTTCATCATTATGTTGTTTCTTGGATCAATGACCCCTCACAATGACTTGGGGCTATCAAAATTCATCAATGTTTGCGCTCAATTTGGGTATTGCTTCCAATGAAAGCATCTCGGATTAAAACAATTGCACAACCTGAAGAACATCTGCTAACCAACACCAAACACACTAGTTGCCCAACCAGCAAAAATGGTGACATAGCCAATGAAGTCTTTGTCAGGATCATAACCTTCCTGGCTGTTGATAATCAGATGAACCATATCATATCAGGTTCTGCTTATTCATATCCATCAGTGACTTTGAACCAGAACTGTTCTTGGAGATTATCATGATATCTCCAATGACATAGTCTTTTCCAAAACCCTTCAGATATGATCTTACAGTTCACACTAGTAGTATAAAAGGACTATTCCTCAGTTTCTCTTAGAACACTTTTCCAGTCATATTTCATCACCAATATGGTTATTGCTGTCAGAAGGTGTATACAGGGTATGCTACCCCCTGCAAAGATCTTCTTATATGTTATCTCTAAGGGACTTTTTGTGGATCAAAGTCATTAGCACATTGGACACAATCTTGATACTGTTATGTCCAAACCTCGAACCTATATCAGAGGTTACAACAAGTTTCCAGAAGCAATACCACTTGTCCCACCACCATGATCCAACGATGTCATTATCAATTCTCTACTTCAACTAGCTTGGAAATACACACCATACTTACATATATGCGACACTAATGGACTCTACTTATGCACCATCAAGAACAACCTCTATGGCACCTGGAATAACAGTTGGAAAGCACGACCAACTACTGAAGAAACTATGTAGTACATCCACCCCTACATGTATACTTGTGGTCCAGCACTCGAAGTGCTCATTCACCAACAAATTGCCGATGGAATCTATTGCATAGAAATGCAACCTAAAGACTTATCACCAGACAACAAACCTGCTGTACCCAGTAGCAACAGTGACGACTCTCCCTATCTGTTATTGTGATCTACTCAAGCCTTTGTCGAGTTACCCGAGTCCTATCTCTCCAAAGAACCAATCACATCTACATCATCCCTATTATCCAACTCTAATCATCCTATGGATGCAGTTCTTCCATCAACACCATCATCATCATCACCTTCTACCACCTCGTCCTACATGTCTTGTGACTGTAGCTGTTCCAATGAATCGTCATCATTGTCATCTGAGATCTCTGAGGATGAGTAAGCACCCATCTATTTCACCATTATCAGTTTCACTTCGCTCTATGTTTAGCTATTTCATCTTTATCAGTTTCACATTTATCTTTAGTAGTGTTTTATCCTGAGTTTCATATCTATCAGTTTCACAATGTGAAACATGTTTCAGTCTCATTATCTATACTCCGTAGTATTTATAGAAAAGAAGTAATTAGTATAAATAGCCGACTGTATTAGAAAGTCAAAGCTTAAGCTTTGATCTTCTACAGGGATAGCCTTCTTGATTGCCCAAGAAAAGTTTCCATTGGCAGTTGCTGTCAATCAATAGAAGATTGCTTAATTGCTTATTCTCTACTCGTCCTCATCACTCAGAGCCACGAGATAAATGGGATTCCCATTTCTTGGTTGAGTAACAACAGTTTGATAACATTTGCTTATCCAGTTACTTGGCTGAGATAGGTATTAAGGCCATACCCTAGAGGTCATATCCTCTTCGATTGCCCATAGTAGCCAAATCTATAACAGATACCCCTAGGGCTGGTTAGTGACCTGGACATAACTGCTCAACCACTGGAATCACTCATGCAGTCTTGAATAGCTCTTTGGTGCCATTTTGGACATTCTACTCTTTGGGATCTTGACAGCACAAGTTTGTGAGTGTACCATATACTTGCCCTCTTTACAGTCAAAATAATCTTTTGCAATATTCAGCCATTTATTATATTGCCTTCCCAAAAGATAGGATCCTTCTCAAATCTGCTGTTAGCTGGGTCTATCTTGTTGGAGTGGCTTAAACAAGTCTAGCTCTAGTGGATCTAGAGCCCTTCATAATTCTTCAATTTGGGGTCCTGTGCTCTGGGAATAATTCAATTCTACCTGACCATCTCTGGCTTTCTATAGCTGCATCAAGTACTACTAGTAGGAAATAATCTGAATATGAATTGAACATCTGACCAACTTCTTGATCATCAGTGGCAGCTACAGTTCAATGGTTGTATGCATATAGGATATATATCATTTCCCAGAGAAAATGTATTGTGGTTTTGATTGTATGTGTGAGTCATCATCTCAAAGTTTTCAAATTCATGGCTGATATTGTAACAGCTTTCATTGGGACAGCTTGGGAGTGGTATTTTTGGTTGTGTTTGCTTTAGTAGTACATTTTATGGGTCACTAACATACTACAACCCAAATTCAATTACAATGTCTTGCCAAAGAGGATTCAAAATAGTATATATGTAAAAACTCTCTCTGGGTTTTCTCATATATTGCCAAAGATATGGGGACCATTCAATGTAGCCTGTGATCTCACCATTGCTACTTGCATGACTGCCTTTGTCAGTTTTCTTTTACTATTACTGTCACATTCCTTCTCACCTACAGTTGCAGCTCTTGAGACAGCACAAGAGAACAATGAAGCAATTCATACAATTGCATATTGTTCAGCTGGTCATTGAAACAGGAGTAGCAACAGGTAAGACTCCAGCTCATGATTTCAGGACTCTAATTGGTGTGGTCATCCCAGGTTTTGCTATACTCTGCTATACAGTGCTTTACATGCCTGAGACTGAAGTCACAATCTATCTCTTGCCAGGCCTTGCAATGAGCAAAATATATAGCAACTCAATGCTTATATTACTCAATAATCAGGGCATCATCATGGATGGAAGCCATGCTGTAGAAACTTTTGAAGTTGCTGAGATTTCATTAGGAGCTCTTGGGGATGATACTGGTGACAGGGACATGACTACCTCAGACAGGACTTGCTGAGGTGCCGGGCTCCAGCACATTTTCCTGTATGCCATGAAGCAGACAATTTGATGTACGGTGCTTTCAATCCCATTCCTGACATCAGAGTGTGGCTAATTTTCACATTCTGTACATGATACGTTATTTTGACTATATGCTATTCATTTTCGCGCCACTGGGCCATATATAACCCAGTGGCATCAAATATATGTTGTATGTATTCAGTGGGATGTATAACCGTACCACGGTGCTTTGGATATCATGATAAGTGGTGAAGGAGTGCGGCTGCCCCCAAATACGCTCCTATAGGGCGTCAGTCCCACTTGATTTGATCCGAATAATCGGGTACCTCTTCAATTAGGTCACCATAAAAATACACTCACCCTCTCATACCAGACGGCACCACGTCCTTCTGCCATTCCTACTAGTACATACACCCAATACTAATCTCCAATATACGCCCTTGTTTATATCCTCTTCCTCCCAATCCATCCTAGCCAGCCCACCTCCGTCCCCACGCGTGCCGCAAGAAAGATGCGTCCAAATTCACCCAGGATATGACGACTTGCAATGCCTCGAAATCCGGGGAAGTGTTTATAACGATGGTACACCCGTTGACATGTTCATACTCTCAGCACTTCTTCGCCAGCACAGCATGTTTGCTGATGATGAGTTTGATGCGAAGACGAGTGTAATGGAACCCCAACGCAAAACTGGGTCATAGAACCTGGAACGACGAAAGTGAAGTGGCTGAAAATAAAATTTGTTTAGATGCTGGTGGTAGACGTACGTACATGCGGATTTTTTTCAAGTGTTGTGCTGAAGAGGTTGGATAGACCCGCACAATGGGACGAAGCTGAAGATCTGGACTTGTTATACAAGCTTACCAGCGCAGACATGGTACTACACCGATGATAAGAGGATTGCTTTGACAGATCCCGGTATGTGATGTCGTTGTGGTTGTTGAGTTATATGCACTAATATTTGTGAAAAGGGATGCGTTTGGACTCGACGGAGGGTAGTGTCGCAGGGGTTCGGAAGTGCACGAATGGGAGTACAAATCAGATTTGTCTGTTCGGGTACTAGTTATAATTTTTCATTTGTAGACCATTGAACGCATGTATTCGCCACCCACGTCTTCTGGGAATGTTTACTTTATTGAAAGGGTTAGTGTTCTCTTTAATCGGGGATCGGAGAGAGGGAAACGTCCGAACAGCGTCATCATCGCTGAGGCTATGAAGCTCGGACCACAGCACGTTCTAGATGGTGCACATAATGGTCGACTGTCACGACATGAAATGACCTGAACTCAACCCTTGTCTCTCTATCTGGTACCAAGGTGGTTCTACGAGAGCTTTAGTTGAGAGCCACAGTGATTGGTTACGCCAGAGCTAGAATCCATAACTAACTGTAACCGCAACTGGTCATTGCCTCAAAAAGCGTACCAACTTCATTATAGATCCAGGATTACAGTATTAATTGCTAATGAAGTATAGTCTATGAACAAAGATGAGCGGTGTGTTGTCCCCTTACAAGGCAGCGACAATATTTTCGCTTGCGCTCCCCGACTTTTGGCTCCATGCATCCTTTTCGCAGGATCAAGAATAACCCTTCTCAACCGAACACTGCTCGGTGTCATCTCCACCATCTCATCATCACCAATATATGTAACTCAGCGCCTCTTCTGGGGTCATGACACGAGGATATCCAAGTACGATTTTTTCGTCAGCGCCAGCTGCACGGATGTTGATTAGTTGTTTCTTGAGACAGGGGTTTAGATAGTGTTCTCATTGGCCATCTAATCGACGACCGACAAGAAGAAACTCCCGGATTCAAAGAACCTCCTCCCCATTCCATACCCTTCGTTTCGCCTTTTAGAAACATCGTATACCATGGTGAGGAAGCTGTGTTGTAGGGGATATCAAAAGTTGGTTTAAATAATCTGTGATGACGACTGGGAGGGCGATGCTTTCACGATAATCTCGGCGGCAAATGATCCAAGTTCGAGTAGTAGGGCACAAAATCAGTGAAGGGAGAGATGTACATATTCGTCATTTAGCTGCTTCATGAGCTCTCCTATAGTTCGACGAGCTAACTCGACGACTTTGATACCGTCCACGAGTCTTCTCAGGACCTTTCAAGGGGAACCGAACTGGTCACTAGAGTAGACCAGTTCAGGAAACATTTTGAACTATACGAGTTTGCTACATACGATTCTTGGGATTCTCGAACTGGGTTTCGTGTTGCCGTATGTGAAACCGGAAGAGGGATACATACCTTGTGGTATGACTTCAGGGCGTTCCACGCTCGTCATTGAGGTTGAAGCGCGTGCGTGTCTAGGGTGAGATGAGGGGCGGGATGCGAGCGAGTGGCAGATCATGCAGAGCAAATTTGACGCCTAATGACGCGTCGCTGAGTGCGCCTGGCTCGAGTGTGGAACGAGGCTTGCAGAAGTTGGTTGTGTCGAGGGGAAGCGAAGAATCCTGGTGCGTTTCGGCTGCAGCAGTAAGCGTCTGTATTTTAGATCGAGCGTGTGGGTGCATAACGGGATGATTATGTCGAGGGTTCATTTTGAAGAAGAAATTCGGTGTCGTGAGACCAGTCAATTATTCCTTTCCAAAGTTGTGTCGAAATGCTGCTGCGCGACCACAGACGGCTCCAAGGGTTCTGTGTTTCCCGGTGTCCACCAGGTGTTCCGTAATTCTGGCCTTGTCAACAGAGCCATTTCAACCCGCGCCTCTCCGGCCTCACTCCCATACCCAAATGGACACGGCTGTCCTGTTGGACAACCGGTACGTCCCGCTTAGCTTGTTCGTACTTGCACATGTTTGTGAGGAAAAGTGGTAGGTGAGCTGCACCTGGTATACTCGGCGTCCTAGTGACAGCTCGTAAGCACAATACGCGAGGGCCAGGTGAGTGGTGTGGATACGTGGTGGGACATACACTGTTCTCGTACGTCCCTTTCCTGAATTGCTACATAATATTTTGATACGAATGACACATTGCTGAATTTATGGATGAACCGCAGTGATAGATTCCGAAAAATTCTACGATGCAGGATGGCGATGTTGGCGTCTACGGTGTTCAGTGGGCGGTCATGGTTATTGTGCCTTCCTCTCCTCCCTTGATCACCCCCCTACTCTGGTTCTCGTCCTCATCCTCATCCTCATCCCCTTCCTCACCGGCCGCTATATCGCACTCGCCCTATCCTCGTCTACCAACTCATTACCCACCAAAAAAAATCCCTCCACAACCCACCGGAACCGAAACCCTGACCAGCCACCTCATAACCTCAGCTTGGCCAGCACCTCCGTCAACATTCGCGGTTCTCTATCACCGCAACCGGAGGCTTTCGTTGTAGAGTTAGGGTGAGTGGTCCGGTGCTGGAAGAGATTGGAGATCAGACATGGATGTTCATATAGTTGTTTTGCAGTAATGTTGATTGATGAAGTTCAAGACGCTGTTGGAATTGCGAAAATGGTTAGAAATTCATTGATGTGGTGTCCTCGCCTTGAAACGATTCTCCTCAGATCCTTGCCCAGGATTTATAATGACGAAACCACCATTCACTCCAAATATATCCATCCCTTGGCGAATCAGGTGAAGGAGCATCGAAGAGGTAGGAGGTGAAAGGATAGAAGACCCCGAGGTTGAGTTAAGTTACTTGCCCGGTTGGAGAGTGATTAATACACGCAGAACGGAATCATTCATGTATCTGGTCAAGCTTACAATACTGTATCGCCTAGACAACTGCACTCGTGAGGTGGGTAGAAACCGAAACGCACAGCACAATTGCAACAAGTCCACGCCGCGGAATAGTGTCGTAAGCTGCTAGCCCCTTGGTTATGTCAAATTTTAGACAATTTGTTCACTAAACTATGTAACGAAGGTAAAGCGGATGGTATCCTGCCTTGCATGCATCTGGTACAATGTCTACGTGATCAGCATGAATTCTGGCGGAAGAGACATGGTAAAAGCGGGAAAATGTAGAGTATAACGTCGAGCCGAGGTCTAGCTTAGATTATAAGAAATATATTGTGCCCGTCATCAAGGCAGAGTTGGGCTTGGCATGCACGCTAAAGGCAGCCATTAGATTATGAGCAAGGGACATCTGGTCATCATCGCTTAACATCGCTTAGTGACGGACACCAAATTTTTGACTGTCCGTTTTGGGAATCCGTTTCGGGAACGAGTTCTGATCCAGTTCCGATCCACAGGATTTTAGAATTGAGTATCCCTATATGTTGCAGGAAATCATTTGTTCATCTGATTGGGTGATTCGGAGTCATTAGAATTCATTAATGTTAGTTTGCAATCTGTTCCTGGTGCCTTGGAGGCCTACAGGGCATTTTCTGTTGGCTATGTTACGGTACGAGATGTATCAGCTACATTTGTAATTTACCATATCCTCGTTGCGAATGAGAAGGCCTGGTGGAAGGATTTCCCAGCCGGTGTACTGAAACAATAATGTAGGATTGTCTTTGCCCATTTTGGAAGCCCAATAGCATTAGTGGGAGACATGCTAGCACACGCAATGAAAGTCGTCTCTCCTAAACGGCTTCAGCGCACCAGTGGAATGTCCACTTCTCAACAAAGTCACTCCCCATCACTTACCGCGGACTCGGGGCTGCCGAACGAGCTTTAGTCCGATTTCACCGCGGTATATTCGAGGTTTACTTAAGGATATATTCCAGCTGTTTGTGGCTGTTGCACCCAAATACTTTCTAACGCCCTTCACAAGGTAGCAAAAGCGTAATGAATTGATAACTTGCGATCGATTGTTGATCCTACTGTAGCGTTAAGCAAATTTTGGGCTCTTAGTGCTCAGTTTCAACCTCATTCGATGGTCGCGGTGCGAGAAGGGCAAAAGGCTTGCACAGGTGACCGAACAAGCAGAAATCCACACCAACGCTGGTGAAGAAGCATCATTTCCGACCTCCGCAGCCGAGATTCTGCCGTATAAAAGAGGTTGTAAGAGGCCTTCCCTCGAGTCTTCAAACTTCCATCATCGACCGCGTCGTATACTTACAATGTCTTCCGGAACTGTAGGAAAATCACTGCTTTCCATAATGTGGCAGGGAATATCTAACCTTATACCCAGGAAACGCCATCCAGTGTCATGCCTTCTTCGATGAAATCACAAATTGCGGAAGTCTTGTCAGGTTTATTGAAAGACTGCGATATCATGTACCCCCATGATATCCAACTCGACAATTCTTTCCGTGACACCTGCTATGCGGACGCTATCAAACGTGGCGTCGACGTGAAGCTCCTCGCAAAATATCTTGATGTTGGTATTGCTGTTGCTGATACATCGTATCGACACTTGGACAACCGCTCCACCCGAATCTTTATCGCCTTGTGGACGGCGCTCCTCACGCATATCGACGATGCGTATGAGGTCTATTCCGACGGTTTGAACGACTTTTTCAAACATTTTTCCAATCGGGAACCCCAGCGCTACGAGGTTCTCGACCAAATCGTGACGATCCTACGTGAAGCACCTTTGCACTGGGGAGTCGTTTCGTCCAATTTGATCATGACTACGGGGATCGACTATCTTACCTCGACACTTATCGACAGTGCAATCAAGGGAATGGAGGTGAGTCGTAGCTAGCTAGTCAAAGGGTTCAGATGATCCTGATTTCGCCCTGGAGATTCGATCACCCGGATTTCCTCAGTTTACTAGGCGCATGACTGGGCTTTCCAGAGCTTATTGCATTATGGTGTTCCCCCCACATCTAGAATTGAAGACCTGGATTCAGGTTGCGCCTGACTTGATGTACTACATAGAACATGCCAAGTGAGTGAAAGAAGCTGCTTTGACCTTCTTGTACCGTGAATGATTTTTTGTCTCTAGTGACTTGCTTTCGTTTTTCAAGGAAGAACTCGCTGGCGAGACTCTTAACTACATTTCTATGAGTGCTAATTCCAATGGAACCACCAAGATCGAGGCACTCCAAAAACTTGCTCATAAGACTGCCGAGTGCTATCACCGTGGATCTCTGGTTTTGCAGTCTGTTCCTGATGCCTGGATGATTTACAGGGCTTTCACTGTTGGATATGTTGCCTTTCATGTTCTATCAGTACGGTACAAGCTGGATCAGCTACATTTGTAATTTTCCATACCACCTTGCACTCGATTAAAACAAACCTGATGGTTCACAAATTAACATAAATATGAAATGTCCTTCCAAACCTACTTCGCGACGGCCCCTCTTGGTTATTTTTCTGGGCCTCCCGGGCCGGAGGCGCGCAGCGCGCAGAGGTCTCTAAGGGAACTGACAGGAATCCAGGGCAAGGAATAACCTGCTGTGTCTCCATGGGGGTTATTCGACTTCGATTTCGAGGAGGTACAAGTTATTAATTGGGGTGACCCATCTTTAGTAGGTGTCAAGCACTAGATCTGTTTGAGCTTTTGATGCCGTGACTCAATCTCGAAGAAACAAGGTTGTCTGCGGCATTCTGCCCCAAAATGACAATCCAGGCAAAGATGAATGTCAGCGGTTACACAAATGTACTGAATGCTACTGATACTATATGAGTACTGTGTCTGCTTTCATGGAAGCCCTGGTAGAATTAGGCGTGGTGAAACATGCCTAGTACCTGCAATGACCCTGTCTCCAACAGCTTCAACACACTGGTGAAATGTATGCATCCTCTCATACACTTGCCTGGAGACTGCCGAACAAGCTTCTACCCGATTCAAGCGCTTTATGGTTTGATAAAAACATTTCAGCTGTTTTGGTGGCTGTTGCATTTACATGGTTTTACCAGAATTCAAGACCGACTGCTGATCTCGCTATGACGTATAGGCAGTCCTGAAGCCTAACTTGAATTTCAGGTTCACTGATGGAACGGTTCCAAAAGCGAGTAAGAACACTTACGGTACGTATGACCCTTACAGCGAGTGCGTGGTTTCGGGCATCGAAGTTTACGCGAACACTGCCGACGTATGCACACCAACTGAGGCAACAGCACTTGATGTTACAATGCCCGATATTGCTGTTCCCTTACCTATCCCGGCGCCTTCCACGTCAACCACGACAGAAGGGACTGCACCTCTTACGTCCACTCCGTCGTCGAATTCCTATTATATCGGGTGGAAAAAGATAATGCAATTACAATCCATGCCAAATCCGTTACGACTTGCAGGTACGGCCCCATCTCGCCAACCGAAAATGTTCTCTGACTAACACTTGAACAGGCACGCTCGAGTTCCTAGTCAGCAACGGAACAGGTGCCAAGATTTCGCTGAATGGATGGAGAGAGGAATATGTAGTCTGGGCCGTCCCTGCGGAAGCGAATGGCAGCTCTGAGGCTTTTTATCTGGCCCAAGGTACCTGAGTACCTCGCTCTACATCCATGGGCTGGGGTTTCGGTAAGTAAGCCGTCGTGTAACTCGTAGCTCGTTTGAAAAAAATTGATTCTTGTTCGGGTAGGTCACTCGTTGCCGCGATATCGTCGCCTTGAAAACGATTCTCCTAGGATCCTTTCCCAAGAGTTGTATCAATGCAACCACCACAGTCACTCCCAGTATTTTCGCCCCTTGGCGAGTTAGGCGTCGGAGTGTCGCCTCCTCTCACTACACCCGATTCCTCACCAGACCCACTCGCCCAGTCTCGTATTGACACCAAGTTGCTATACTCTCTCGCACATTGATTATCACTGATCGATATCAAAACAACCCTGTCCCCCAACAACGCCCCTTTCTTTTCAAAAATTTATTTCCTTTTTTCTATCTTTCTGCCATAAAGAGGTTCATTTTCTCTTGGTTTCAACGACGAGGAGCAAGGGCCCGTCATTCAACTGACAGAGGTCCTCCAATCCACACACTTTCCGCTGTAAATTCTCACGTCTATCTCTCCATATTTCTCGAAAAATACTAACGAGGCCGTCGTAATTTTGCTCATCCTTTGTTCTCTGCACTCAGAAATATTTGTTGTAGGCAACCAGTATAAGTACGGTGCTCGAATTCTCTATCTGAGATCCATCTGGAATCAACCAATGTCACCCCAGTCTCTCCTTAGAATTGTCCCGTACCGTCGCAACCAGACCGAATGCGTTAAATCCATTCCAGCGGAATTGTCCCAGTAGCCGGTGGTGCCAGTCCGAGATGTTGTCCCAATCCCTCACTTCCTCTCCACTCCGGACCGTATCATCTTCCACTCAACTAATATGGGCTTAGTACTGTGCTCCATCCGCTCGTCAAGGCATGCCTGGCTTGCGCAACGGAAGCCATCCATCCTACACGGCATCACTATGGCCGGTGAAGGGTGCACGTCTCCACGGCGTCGCTTCCCAATGCTTGGCGTGGGTGGGGGCCTGCCGAACGGGCCTCGATGCAGGGTTTCTGTGCCGTGCATTCGATGGCTCGACCAACCATTCCAGTTGTTTTCTGGTCGTTGCACTCCAATGTATTTTTTACCACCCTTCGCACGACAGTACAAGTGAACCTGGGTTATTTATAGGACCGGTGACCCACGACCGACTGCCGACGTGCGGCCAATTATAGGCACCTGATGCCCAAGTTCACCGGGTGGATGCTGTCCGAGAAGTAAGAAGCCTTGTACAAGTGATCCGAACAATTAGCACTTGTATCGCTCCGTGAGTTCTTATTCCGATCGTAGCGTAATGAAATTTGCTACACTTTGCCGCCTTTCACCACGCTCGCCATTACGATGGAGAGAAGTGACCTACCTTCATAATCTTTATCTCGTGAAGCTACTCCGATTGAAACAGGATCTGGGGACTAGGAAAACCTAATCCCGAACGGGGAAGTGGCAAAAAAACAGAGGGACCGGATTTTTCGGGGAAACGATTAAAGATTTTCAGTCGGCTATTTTCAGTAGCAGGGTTAACTGTAATCCATGACATGCGTTCCGGCTGGTATGGGGCTGGCAGGTGGAAGCTTTGTCAGTATGTCGCGCACTGTAGGCCACCGACGGGTCTGTGAGATCTGAGCCATTAACATATTGAGCAGTCAGCCCTTCAACACAGTGGATCAGCGGCACCAACCTTAGCGAAGACACAGATTCACTTGATGCTCTGCAGGCGGGCTTTCACTGTATAAAAGCGATCGTACCCTTCTAATAGTTTCAGCAACAACACCTCTTCTTCCAACATCGATTGCATAGTGCCCTCCGGAACTGTAGGAAGATCATTCATTACTCGACATAATGTGGAATATCTGACTTGACATGCAGGAAATGACACCTAGTACCATGACCTCTTCAACGAAATCACAGATCGCAGAGATCCTGTCAGCTTTCTTGAAAGATTGCGATATTACATACCCTCATGGTATTCAGTTCGACAAGTCTTTCCGTAATGCTTGCTATGCCGACGCTCTCAGACGTGGCTTCAATATTCAGCTCCTCGCTAAACCTCTTGACGTCGGTATCGCCATCGCTGATACATCGTATCAGCACCTGGACAACTACTCCACCCGAATCTTTATTGCACTGTGGACGGCGCTCCTCACGCACATCGACGATGCGTATGAGACCTATTCCGATGGTTTGGATGAGTTCTTCGATCGTTTTGCCAGTCGAGAATCCCAGCGCTACGAAGTTCTCGACCAGGCCGTGACCATGCTTCGTGAAATCCCCCAGCACTGGGGGGTTGTTTCGTCCAATTTAATCGTGACTTCGGAGATTGACTACCTTACCTCGACAATTATTGATAGCGCAATCGAGGGAATGGAGGTGAGTTGTGATCCACTAATTAAAGACTTCGGACGATTCTGATTTCGCCCTGAAGATCCAATCGTCCATGGCACCCGGCTTTCCCCAGTTTACCAGGCGCATGACTGGGATTTCTCGAGCTTATTGCATTATGGTGTTCCCCCCACATCTAGACCTGAAAACATGGATTCAGGTTGTTCCAGACTTTATGCACTACATAGATCACGTCAAGTGAGTAAAGACGTGGCTTTGATTTCTTGTGTCGTCTAATAGTTTTTCATTCCCAGTGACTTGCTTTCTTTCTTCAAAGAAGAACTTGTTGGCGAGACCCTCAACTACATTTCTATGAGTGCAAACTCCAATGGTATCACCAAGATACAGGCACTCCGAAAACTTGCTCATGAAACTGCGCAATGCTATCACCGGGGATCTCGGCTTTTGCAATCTGTCCCTGATGCCTGGCAGGCTTACAGGGCATTTACTGTTGGATATGTTGCGTTTCATGTTCTATCAGTACGATACAAGCTGGATCAGCTACATTTGTAATTTGCCATAACATTTTCCATTGAAGTTAACGGAGCCGATGGTTCGAGAAATTAACATAAATTAAGGACGATCTGCAGTCTCGGGCTATTTGATCGACCACTATTCACACCGGTAAGGGGATTGTAGCCAACCTGTGTCAGGGGTGAAATGTGTGACCCAGCCCGAGTTTAGTAAGCTAAGGCTTAGCTCATTTCTTGTTTAGACGCATCATACACCACACCCAAACAAAGCTGCGTCTATGAAGGGCTTTAATCTCCATGTTGAAGTGAATAAAGGGATGGGTGGGTATTAACGGCAAGGTAGGTTACATGAGCGGTGATTGAGTAGTGTGCACGTTCATTAGGTATCCTGTTGGAGTGTTTGAAGCTGTACGTAGTCGTAATAATCTCCACGGAGGGACAAAAGCTCATTATGGGTCCCGCATTCGCTGATGCGCCCGTTCTTGATAAAGAAACTAAACGTCTCGTGTCAGCCAACTGGAAAAAGTAAAAACTTTGAAACTGACATCTTATCTGCATCTTGAATGGTGGAGAGTCGGTGGGCAATCGCAATGGTGGTCCTGCCCTTTGCAGCTTCATCAAGGGCGGCTTGAACAACTTTCTCGGAGGCTGTGTCCAAAGCTGACGTGGCCTTTACGAAGAACTATCAGCCCCTGGTAAAACCAACAGAAGTAATTGTGTGCTCACCTCGTCAAGCAGGAGTATCTTTGGGTTTCTGATCAGTGCCCTTGCGATAGCGATGCGTTCTAGCTGGGATAAGCCCCTGACAACATAAACGGAAGGTCAAACTACATACGTTTTTGCCCTCCGGAAAGCTGTGATCCTTTGTTTCCGACAGCAGTCTCGAAACCACTGGAATTGCGATCATTAATTAACAATTCACGCTACCATTGGAGATGGAATGAACGTACTCAGGAAGTTCTTTGATGAAATCAAGAATATTTGCCCTTCTACACGCTTCCTCGAGTTCCTCCTGAGTTACATCGGAATGCGGTTTGGCTGCTCCAAGAAGAATGTTGAATTTGATTGAACCAGAGTACAGTGTTGGCTCTTGGGAGACAAGCGCGACGTCTTCTCGATAAGCCGACAGCTTCAAATCCTTCAAGGCGAGATCATCGATCTATTGGGTTCCATGGATTTACCACTTTCGTATCATCGGCTGGGGAATCACTCACGTAGATGGCGCCACCGTTGACATCATAAAACCGTTGGACTAACTGGATACTAACAATGGTTAGTATTTCGTCGGTACTGGTAGTGTTAACCTACATTGTACTCTTTCCTGACCCACTGGGACCGACAAAGGCTACGTATTGACCGGGTTCAACCGTGAAATTGAGGCCTTTGAGAACCGGAAGATCCGGTCGCATAGGATAGGCAAAGTGAATATCCCTGGCTTCGATCCTCCCTTCTATGCGGTCGTCGGAATTGAGAACTTTCTTTTCTGAATCTTCCGAAAGAGATTCGATAGTAGAAGGCGTGTCGAGAAGCGTAAGGATATCGACGGCAGCGTTTCTACCAGCTGAAATGTCCGGGGCGAGCTGGAACATTCCTCCAGCTTGTAAAGCCCCAAGAGTCGTACTCTGTTTCGGAGGTCAGATAGAAATAGGCATACAGTATGCAATAACTACTCACCATCAAGCCAACAAACAGCTGAAAGATCGAGATCTCAAGGCGCGAGAATAACCGAGATCCATACCAAAAGATCAATGCAATAGCAAAGAACATCGACGCTTGCGAAAAAGCGTAGATCAGTGTGCTTAAAGCGCCTGACTTGATGGTCTTTTTAAGCGGGATTTCGAGACTTGAGCGATACTCTTCGAAGCACCCATCTTCACGAGTCAGCGCGGCGACAGTTCGGATGGCGGCTGCTGACTCGCACGCAACTTGGGCGGATTGAGCATGCGCTTCCTTGTTGCGCTCGTCTTTTTGTATTATTACTACCTAGGGAAGTGTAAGAAGTAGAACCTGTGTATAGTCTAGAGCCTACTAGACTTGCGAATCCTGTGAGCAGTAAAATAGGTGTGCAGGCTACATAAGTATCCTGTTAGGGAATGACTCGGTTCGAACAAGACTCAAAGGCCTACCCATTCCAACAAGCCCAATTTTCCAAACGATTACGAGCCCGGTTATTATACCAGCTAGGATCGTCGACAAGCTCTGAAGTATTCTGTCAGATGATCATCAGAGGGGAAGCATATGAGTCACGAAGCAAGTATACATACGTTCCTAGTGTGATCCCAGCTACACCGTTGACTTTTTTCGGGTCCGTGTTAATTCGAGCGGTCAAGGCACCAGACTAGAGGGGTCGCCTGTCAATAAATTTGATAGTTTGCGGAAGAAAATGTCCTAACAGTGTTCTTCTCGTTATCGAAAAATTCAACTTGGCGAATACTGTTAATCGGGTTCAGAGGATAATTCGCTCACAGCTCACCATCTTGACGCATTACAGCTCTGAAACTCAGTTTTCTCAGTCTAGTAGCCAGGGTCGCAGCTCCACTAGCGAGAAAATAGTTCTGTGCTCCTATGGCAGTGGCTGAGATAATCGCAATAATGAAGAACCTATTAAAGGTATCAAAAGATACTCAGCTTGATACCACAGCTGGAACTCACCATAATGCATTGCGATCCCCTTGGACTCGCCGAACGTGTGGGTCTGGTTGGGAGAAACCGTCGACACTGAGAGCGTAAATTATACCAAAGGCGGGATATACAAGACCAACAACTAGGAAAGAATTAGTCGTTATAACTCCAAAATCAAGGGAATCTGATACCGATTGAACATGCGAACCCCAGTGCAAAATTTAACCACTCGTCCTTGATGAGGCTCCCCATGCGCCTGAACAAATAAAGAGTACTGTATTTCTTACGCTTAACATCTTTCAATTTTGAATGGGGTAGGTCAGGCTGTTCGATCTGCAGCTCTGAGCTAGTCACTATCAGATCAGTTTTCTCCTTGGATAGACCCGAAGATCGGGGAATAGGAGTGGCTGATCTGACAGGCGTAGAAGCATCCAAAGTGCTCCCGATTTGCTTTTTGAGGCCTTGGGCTTCGACGAGTCGAAAATAAACGCCTTTGAGGTTCAATAGGTCCTCGTGTGAGCCTTGTTCGACGACCTTTCCTCCACTGATCACATAAATCGTATCTGAGTTCTTGATAGTGGAGAGTCGGTGGGCTATGGTAATTGTGGTACGACCTTGACGGCAATCACAGAAGAATAAGTGACCAAGTCAGAGAGATACGACTACTCTTACCTTCAGACGCCTTTGACAACGCATCCTGCACGAGTTCCTCTGATTGCGTATCGAGGGCACTAGTAGCTTCGTCAAGCAGAAGTATCGGGGGGTCTGCAATTATAGCACGTGCAATCGCAACGCGCTGTTTTTGGCCGCCTGACAGCATAAACCCTCTTTCTCCAACGACGGTATCGTATCCCTTCGGTAATCCCATGATAAATTCATGGGCATTCGCCTTGATACAGGCCTGTTTGATCAGCTCGAATTTGACTTCATCGGTAGCGGACTCGTGTGGTGTTCCAGCAAGTCCAAAAGCAACGTTATGCTTAACAGTCGTACCAAACAATACTGGCTCTTGTGCCACGAGCCCAATCTGCCTGCGGAACCACTTCAAGTTGAGCGTCTTCGTGTCTATGTCGTCTAGCGTAATCGTTCCGGATTGCGGATCGTAGAATCGCTCGAGAAGGGAGATAATGGTCGATTTCCCAGAACCAGAAGGCCCGACGAGAGCGTAAGATCTACCGGCTGTGAATGTCATTGATACGTTATGGAGGACGGTCACGTCGGGACGGGAAGGATACGCAAACGTCAAATCTTCAATTTTGATCGACCCGTGTACAGTTGAGGGCTTAGTTCCCGCTGGGCTGGAGGAGTCGATCACTGGCGTTCGGTCGATTGTAGCAAATAATTTCGCGGCAGCTCCGCACGCCGTCGTAATAGCTATTACATTGTCTTAGCCCATCGCAAAGACACAAAGTGAATCACCATACCAACTGCTTGTGGAGCGACCACTGAGAGTGAGAACGCGCCAATGAAGATTGCCATGAATACTGTGATTACTTGGCCAGCGTCGACTGTGGGAGACTGTAAGCAAACAGCAGATGCGTGCACTGGTCAAAGGTCCCACCGTAACCCTGGTTTATGAGGGTGGTACCAAAGGAGAAGGCTGTAAATGCATGAGTGGGATCGGTGGTCGAACACAGTAAACAGACTTACCCAGTCCATACGCAGCATAGCTAACGAAAAAGAACGCGGCAAATCCAAAACCTTGGGTAAACGCGACCTTCATATCACAGCGACTGGCGAGGAGAACCTTGGCATCGAACAGAGTACCGAGATGGTGTTGGATGCCGAATGCTTTTGCAGTGCGGATGGTTGATATGGTTTCTTCCGCAATGCTTCCAGCACTTGCTGTGCTATCTGTGGACATTCTAAGGGTGGATTAATACGATTGACAGAGCTCTAGTTGAGTGAGACGCACTGCGTGTATCGAGTCATGAACTTTGCCATTATTCCACCAGCCATCATAATACACGGAAGAATCGAGGACATTGCGAGGGCGAGACGCCAGGACTGTGTGAAAGCGAGGATGAAGCCAGCGATGAAAGATCCGGTGAATTGAAGACACATGGGGACCTTCTCAGATATCCCGAGCTGGACGAGGTCTACAAAAAATTAGGAGCTCTGATACCTAGACAAGACGAGAAATCACTGGCTGTACGTACGAGTGTCCCCTTGTATACGTGTCGCAACCTCTCCAGGCCCAACTTCATCAAAATACTCAACTTCTTGCTTGAGGATGGCCCGTAGGTAGTGTTCTCTGATGCGCTTCGAATTCACTTCTGATGTATACGCCCATACGTACACATAGAAGAACGTGCAAGCGAAAACACCAATGCCTGATGATCTATTGTCATTAACGCAACAGTAAATCAACAACATAACTCACCAGCAAAAACAAAATACAAAGCGTTCAAGCTAGCGGATTTACGGAACTCTTCCCCTGCAACACGCAAATCGACCGCTGTCGCTTGTCCATCTTGGAAGAGTTTGACTGTGGTGGCGAACGAGATAAAATTAAGAGCGAGGGAACCGAAGAGGAGCGCCAAAATGGGCTACGACAGTACAACAAGGGTATGAGCACGACGAATGGTGAAGCCATGAAACTAGGTGCTTACCTGAGCTGCTCCAGCACCTGCAGCAGTGATAAGTCCAAGAATATCGAGGAAGATATCGAAGGGTGTCGAGTACCTGCGTATCCCTGGCGTCAAATTGTGCCGCCCGGTTTGAGGTTGAATACTGACCTGAACAAGCGGAAGAACGAAACAGGCGGAATGAGAGCCTCCTTGGCCGACTTCTCTTCATCCTTGTCGGGCTCCTTCTGGCCCTCCTGCGATTTCTTGTTCATCCACCTCATGGAATGAGGTCAACTGTTCGCTGTCCCGAGCCTATATATAAAGCGCCAAGGTTTTAACACCCTGAGTCATACCCTGAAGGCACCGAGGATGACCTAGCAGGATGACTTCCGGAGGCCGCAGCCAGCAGCCAGTAACCAGCAGAACCTAAATATGACACAATGATGAAAACACGTCAGAGCCTAGTGCTGCTAATATCAACATGGATACCAATGTTATGTTCTGTGAACATTCTGCGGACAACTCAAGGCAAATAAGGTACAACAATGGCAAAGGAAACCTTATTTGTAACAACCACTGCAATCACATTTCTACCTTGATATATGGAAGTAGTACCAGGGAATTTGAGCCCTTAAGTCTGCTCATGGTTGACAGTCCTTATCTCAGCGAATTCCCGGGTGGCTATATCTGGGGACATCAGTTTTGGCTGCGGGGTCGAACGTCACGCAACCAGTCGAACCCGTTATCAAAAGTTGATGATTTTCTGGTAGAACGAACTCTGGACATCGCTGTCGCCGCGCTCCGTAATGGCGACATTACGAGCCGACAGACGAGCCTAGAAACGTTGAAGCGCAAAACAGGATACCCAGTATCCTTATCACCTTGGAGCCGCGCGCGCACGCTGGGTTGCTGATGGTTCTAGACGATCTGTACATTCTGGGTGAAGTTTCATCATGCTCACAGCATCTGCGAAGGACGGTGGCACTGGTCAATTCGTCGAAAAGAAGACTCAACACGCCAAGGACCGCAGCCATCTGCGGTTGGGATGCATCATCCATTGAGTTTAACACGATGTGAAAGTCATCTGCGGAACGCCCAGATTATCGGAAAACCTGGCCTTTGTACGTTGCGGAGTGAGCGCAGCTCCGACTTATCAGCACGCGGTCGTAGGGTGATAAACATCGATAAAATGTAGTTGAGTAGAACAATCGCAATTCCGATATGGTGTAACGGCTAACATTGCCGCCTTTCACGCGGCAGCTCGGGGTTCGATTCCCCGTGTCGGAACTGCATTTTGTCAAGATTTGTTTTTGCAGGTTACGAACGATCCGTCCGCGAGGTATGCGCATGCCACATTCACCACTCGTAATCGCGAAGTTTAGGAGTTTGAGAATACACTTCACTTTTATAACAGTCTATGGTTGAAGCTCAGACAGCGATATGATACATTTATTTCATCCGGATAGCGATACAGGGATGTTGGTACGTCTAAACATGGCAAGAGCCGTGAGGGAGACAGCTGAAAGGTGAGTACCATTAGCATGCCACAATAAACCTGGCGCATCAGGAGATATGATAAGTGACTCACGTAGCGCCCCTGTGGGTTTTGCCACAGCAGACGTAGCCTTTGACGCCTTCAAACAGAACCAGAGTCAGTGGTCATGAAGATGTGGAGGTAACAGCAGACATACACTAGAGGGTGAAATAGTCAGATACGATGAACGAAAAGGGATAATAACGTTAGACGTACAGATCTATCAGCGCCACATTCCTCATGCTTGACACCGAGGTTTGTTATATCAGATTCAGGGTGTTCTGGAGGAGGCAATGAAGGGACTTTACCGGTCCACCAGCACGTGCTATACACATATCGAGGGTCAGAAAATATATGAGCATGATAAGAAGAGCGCCCACCTGCGATAGTGCTAGCCGAAACGGAGAAAACAGCGGCGAGGAGGACGAGAGCGGTAGTAAAGAAACGCATTGTAGGTGTTATCAGTAGTTTGATTGGGGTACTTACTATCTCATCCAGGGCTCTTTTATGTGTCCTGGCTGACACTTTCTTTGGAGCCATTGAACCTTCTAGTGCACACGCGTAGCGGGACGGGTGAACGCCGTACGGCCAGTAGTGCTGATATACCAGTCATAGAAACGGGGGCGAGGACTTAGAGCGGACAGAAGAAATGGAAACCAAGTAGCGCGGGTTGGGTGTTACCCAGAATGCGAACCAGCTTCGAGGGCAGTGACATAAGAGGGGATTAGAGTTAGTGCCTCTGATACGAGGACTCGGATCCCGACCTATTGCATGACAGGCGATAGTACTAGCTACTACATCATACATATCTCATGTTATCTTATCTGTCATGTTATTTTATCTGTCAAAATTACATGTCGCCAGGATAGTCGGAACAAAAAAGTGAGGCCAAAGCGGTGTTCGGAGTCAAAAAGATGTGTATTAGGTAATGTGATCGGAATGAAGCACCACAACAATAAGAAGGCAATGGGAGGCGAGCAAAAAGTAATACAGGGCTTTCCTCTCTCTTATCCATCGATCATCATCTCCCCATGACTGACAAGGCTGCTCGTCGTGCACGTTTCGAGAATGTATATCTTAGAGTAGCGGATGGACTGGTTGAAGAGTTGAGGAAGGAGAATATTCCTGAAGAGGTGATCGCGTGGTATCGCAAGGTTTTGTTTTTGTTTTCTTTCTACTGCAGTGAACTAAAGTATCAAACCAATAGAACTTGGACTACAATGTACCCGGTGGAAAACTCAACCGTGGCATGTCTGTCGTGGACACGGTCGAACTTCTGAAGCGCCGACCTTTATCAGAGGAAGAATACGTCAAAGCTGCCGTACTCGGCTGGTGTATCGAGCTCGTAGGTGTTCCTGGCGACTCTGATCGGATCCCGCTAACTCTCCATCAGTTACAAGCGTATTTCCTCGTCTCTGATGACATCATGGACGCGTCGATTACACGCAGAGGACAGCCCTGCTGGTATCGCAACCCTGACGTTGGGATGATCGCGATCAACGATTCTTTCATGATCTCTTCAGCGATCTACCGTCTTCTCAAGTCTTACTTCAAGAAGGACCCTTACTATATTGATCTTATGGAGGTTTTCCTCGAGACGACTTGGCAAACCGAGATTGGCCAGCTTACCGACCTCATAACTGCCCCAGAGGAAGTTAACCTCGACAAATTCTCCCTCGAGAGGTGAATGACATCACTTACATAACGATCTACCTTTACTGACATATCACAGACATTCATTCATTGTTATATGGAAAACTGCATTTTACTCCTTCTATCTCCCCGTCGCATGTGCAATGTACATGTGCGGTATCTCCCATACCCCTATTCCGTCGACCAATCCTTCCAAGCCCGCACAGGATCCTTACGAAATCGCTAAATCCATCCTAATCCCTCTCGGCGAATACTTCCAAGTCCAAGATGATTACCTCGACTTCGCCGGCACACCCGAACAAATCGGTAAAATTGGCACCGATATCATCGACAACAAATGTTCATGGTGTATCAACACTGCATTACTCCATGCTACGCCCGCTCAACGTCAAATTCTTGACGAGCATTACGGGAAGAAACCAAGCGGTGGAGAAAGTGAACTGAAAATCAAAGCCGTCTTTGATCACATTGGGGTTCGTGAGAAGTATGCTGCGTATGAGGAAAAGGTTGTTGGGCTGTTGAAGGAGAAGATCGCGAGTGTACCGGATTTGGGCAGGGAGAATACGTTGAGAGGCGAAGTTTTTGAGAGTTTCTTGAGTAAGATTTACAAGAGGAGCAAGTAGAATTTTTTCACGATCTATGTACATAGTCACCGTACGATATTTTCTGAATTAATCGCTGCCGTTAATTTACATAGTCACATGACGCCAACCAACAATAACACGACCCACGTTGGTCTCTCCGAAAAAAGCTGTGTTGGTTGGAGTGCACATAGATTTAAAGGTGATTTTACACATGTCCCACAACAAACATGTCTTCGTGGCTCTCACCCAACCCCACGATCAATCACTTTGATTCGTGTCTCATCTCCAAAAAGAAAATCAGATTTTCTGTTTCAATTCTTGGAAAATACCAATCACTGACAGGTTCCTAGGTCAAATACAACGAAGCCTTGGAACCCGGTGATGCCTCGCTCATCTACGTATCATTCTATTTTCAATCTCGACCGCTCCCATGCCCGCATGAGTTTCATTCTGGAAATCATTGCTCATATCAACCCATCAGCATGGTGAGTCCAAATTTAGCTGAGATACATGGTGCTCAGTGAACCACAACACTGGAACGTACGCTGGACCGCTATCACCACTGCGGTGTGAAAGATTTGACGAAGTAATCTTGTGGGACAATAAATACATAAGAGTACATGCGACGCGGACGCACAACGTCCGATCTTCTTTCCACTACCTACAAAAAACAGCTGTGCAAAAACAATAGATCACGATGACGCCTGATTCTGGCTCGCCGTCTAGCCCGCGCCAAGTTCAGTCTGACTATCCGAATTCAGATTCAAATTTGTTGAAAAAACTGGGTATAAACTGGGTGTTGGAACCCACAGAGTCGTCATCTTAACCACTAGGCTTCCTCTCTTCATTGGATTGTTGGATAAACGCAATAGGGGAGATTGTAGGGAGGAGAACCGGCTTGGGGGTCGTTTCCAATGTTTTCAGGTTGCGGAAAACTCGACATCCCATGGATACGGCCAACGTTGTTGTTAAAATTGTCATTGACTCCTTGTAGTTAGACGGGACGGAAGGGAGGTAGAGGACAAGGCCTGATATAACTGTGATCCCAAAGACAATCCTGGATGCGTCTGGGTAAGTGGAGCTGGCATTTTTGTCAGGGAAATTGGTGCTCACAGATAATATTGCTGGCTGCCTTGTAACAGCACACGCGAGAGACGAGGCAATGTTTTCCCTGTAATAATGTTCCTCCAATTTCGGCTCCCGCCAACTATGCCATGAGGGGCGATAAGTTTGTACGAGATAGCAAAAAACACGAGGCTGTCAAAGGCAGCGGGGAGGAAATTGATCACGGATACATAGCTGTCGATCTTGTATAATATGCAGTAGTTGGTTCCCTTGATTTGTGCCATATGGATGCCAACAAAGGTTGAGACTCCACAGGTTGTTACCCCGAGCCACAGAAGTGTGAAGGTCCATCGTACTATACGATTGTCGGTGTAGACAGCGTAGAGGCGTGGGAGGAAGAGGAAGGATGCGCATGTCATGGACAAAATGCAGCAAACTTCGATGCCAATTGAAACTGGTCCACACTGTATTCTTCCAGCTGTAAAAGAGTGAGTAGGGATATTTATTGGAGGAGTTATCGGATTTACTTGCGCTTAGCATAAACAGTATTCCATAAGCGATAACAAAGACCCTTGAAAGGCATGATATGTCCAGCGTTGCGTATGGACATGAACCTGTCACTTACCTTGAGAATATAAAGCAGAAAATGACAGGAGTAAATCCCTTCGAGATGATACGGATGTCAATGGGGATGTAGACGAAAGCATCCCACAGAGTAGCCTGATATAAATTCCTATTTAGTAGGTGAATAGGTGTCGATGACCGGACGTACTCCGAGTATGGTCAAATAGAAATTCCTAACAAACTCGAACTGTGTAGCTCCTTCAGGAGTCAGATGGTTGAGGTAGACATCTGCATCTGGGAGAGTGGTTGCATTCTGCATCTGGGTGGATGTTTTTCGTCCATTATCATGAAGTTTCGGTTTCTTTTTAACAAGAGACGCTACAGTACGTGGGTAAAACCGATGTCAAGATGAGCTGTTGCAACAGTGGCGTAATCAGATGGAGGGATGCAATCGTCTTTGTGTTCATCGATGTATCAATCACCGGTCATCAAGGACCAACTTTCTTACCTTTTGCGTGTATGGTCAGATATAGGTAATAGTATATATATATATAGAGAGAGAGACATAAAACGACACATGAAGGGTCGGGATATGGAAATTTGGCAGCCGGAGGGGGTGCATAATTCCAGATTTGTGGGACCGAAGCTGAACGCGGCGGGTCACGCTTCGGCTCACCGCGTGGTCGTTCTCGATGTTAGAGGGTGAGGGTGGGCGCGAGAAAAAGAGCGAGCGAGACCCCCGACGGGGCGAAACAGATATGTAGTTAATAAAAGGGCAGCGAGTAAGGGGTAGTACATATTGACGTGATCGTCACAGCTCACATGCCACATCTGGCTCATGCGTCGCAAGATCTGTCAAAGAATTGTTTCTGTGATGTTGGCAGCTGTACACGGAATTTGATGAAGGTGTTGTTTGTGCCTCCCACAGTGCCTCCTGACCCCTGGGCTGAGGCTGGAGAGAGCGCACTCCTGGAAAACGAGTGCAAGGAAATGGTAGCACTCGCGTCCACACAACGCCCAATATTCAAGCCCTCAGTAGAAGATCAGAACCAGCCCATCTCAGAGGTTTGGGAGGCTCAACTTCGCATCATTGGCAATTTCCCAGAGCCTATTTTTAGAACAGATACATATCGGCTAGCAACCTGGGCGCGATGGTGGGCAACTTGCTTAGCTTGGAAGGCGAAACCTTTCTGGGGGGAGTGAGTGAAAGGTGTGATTGGAAAAACTTGCCCGAGACACCGGTCCAGCCTAGCTTGCAGTACACACCTCAAAGACAGTAGCTCTGCCCCCAGGCCCGTAAACGATTCTGACACAGCCAATATAAATTTTATTACAGCAGTCCCCATATCGACCTTTCTTTCCTGAGACGGCTCTCGTACCAAGCAGAATCACGTTAGTGAACATTTTCAGGTTGCGTGTGAGCGTAGTCGGACCGCTCAGCTTCGAGCGAACCTCACCCGAGAAGAGGAACGTCCTAATTCACATCCAAGTCAACTCCCCCCTGCCAACCATCTTCGACCTTCCGGTACCAGACCAGTCCTCGATAGTGTCCATGGGTATACCCCCAAGCTGAGTGACGTGATTTTCCTGCAAGTGCCAAAGTCATACCATACACGACCCAACGCCGCTCCATACCCGGCACCATTGACACTTAGGGAAAAGCTCAGACAAGTAGGCAACCTATGCCATATGAAGACAACGATTGGCTATATTGTTTGTGCTAAACCCGGGGGACTTGGGGTCAGTTAGTCCGTAATATTTTTTTCCATCTCGCTTCCGCACTTAGTTCATTGACTCTGTCACGAATTACAGTACAAAAGACCACGCTGGATCCCCCATTGCATCCAAGGCGCATACCTGTTCCTGAATTCGACTAGTCATGATGTTCCCCAAACTTGCTTTCACCATAATGTCTGCAGCAGCCATTGCTTCTGCCATTTCTGCCGATGCTCCAGGTGGTACTGTACCTCCCAGTGCTCTCGTTGACCCAGACTCAGATTTCGACCAACCACTCCCTCTGCCGCCGCTGTCACCGCCTCGGCCCCCGGTCACTGGAAAGGAGTGTAAGGGCTCTGAGACCTACCTATGCTGTTCGTTTATTACGTTTTTCCCCTATCTTATACCACGACTCAATGTTCAAATTCTTGTAGGCAAGAACCATGAAATCAACTCTCCTTTTTTGGGAGTCACCAAGGACCTTCTACGACGGAACGATGTTGATCCTAATCAGTTTGATCTTCATGAACGAATTGCTTGGGCATGCACAGAACTCAATGTCGGTGATGCGAATTGGTATGTTAATACACTCCTACTGTTTCGGCGGTTGGCTAACTCTATTGACACGTCTTGTGTAGCCCGACTGAAACACCTATCTGCTGTGAGAAGAAGATAAGTACGTATATTTTTCGTGAAACCTCCAGATTCGTGAACCAACCTCGCTGTTGAAGGCGGCAATCTACGTGGTGTCTGGCGACACTGCGACTCAATAGACCATTGAAGCAAAAATTTGGGCAGATATCATAACGGTGTTGTGGATGCAAACGCTATACTTAACGGGATGGTTATAAATGAAAGGATTGACAGTTTCTGCAATTGAAACAAGGTTTATTCTAATGACGTTCAGGAAGCAGGCCTGTTTTGGTAGTCTTGGACAGATCTGGCGACGGAATGAGTCAAGAGGTGAATTCTTGTGAAAAGTGTGACTGTCACGTCCTGTGAATAACCCGTTCCTTCGTACGACTTCTCTCTCATTAACTACTATATCCATGCTCTATTACGCTCCCTCAGCGATCTCGCTCGCTCTATTTTTCCTACCCACCCTCACCCTCTAATATCGAGAACGGCCACACAGTGAGCCGAAGGGCGACTGCGGTTCGGGGGTGTCCCGCCGTGTTCAGCTTCGGCCTCAAACCTGGAATTGACCGCCCCTCCGGCTACGAATTTCCATATCCCGACCCTTCGTGTGGTCGTTCTCTCTCTCTCTATATATATATATACTATTATTCATATCTGATAACACACGCAAAGAACAAAAGGTTCTGTAACAACTATGTTCGATGTTCTAGGCCAGTGCCAATTTCGAGGGGAGAGACCCATATTCTTAGACTCTCTGCAAGACGGGACATGATTTTTGGCGGGGCGATGGTCAGTTGCGAGATGAGGACAATAAAGACCAGCTACCGGAATACAGGCATTGCACTTCGCCGTCATAGAGGGAATACTGAATGGCTTCATGAGAGAGGGGCCAACTTCATTTTGGGATTCCAGCTGTTCTACCTAATCAAACGGGGGAGTGATGGGGGTTGCCACCCATTAGAAGTACCTTTAACATTGGCCATGAAGGCCTGATGCAGTGCGTGCACAAACACACAACTCTGAACAACTTACTTGCCAACAGCGATGCCGGCGTTTCCCCTGAACATAGTCTCATTCACTAATTGTACGAGACAACTGGTGAAGAGGGGGAATGACGATAGAAGGCTTAAAATGTTGAAAAGGGACAGAGTGAAAGGTTTACGAGCACTGAGAGAGGCTGAGAATGGGATATTGAGGTGGGATTCTATTCCATGATTGTAGTAGCAAGGCACCATCGTACTATCTATCATACAATTTGTTATCAAAGTCATCAAGTAGCTATACATTCACCGTACGTGCTACAAGGTCGGTTTAGTCGAAGAAAAAGGCGAGAGAGCATTAAGTGAAGAGCACGTAAGCACTACTTCGAGGCCAGATAGTCGTTTACTCAACTGGGCCGCCTCTCACCTCCACACTAAATGGACCCATGCTCCTACCCTGGCTCTCTGCCTGTTCCGTTATTCTACCTCCCCCATCTCCCGGTGTGGTGGGTTGGATGGGCCAGATCGGCTCTGCTGTAGGGAAGTAAAATGACTGATCATCACTCTCCAATGTTTTCATATTACGGAACACCCGACATGCCATAGATGCAGCTAGTGTTGTTGCGAATTCCCTTAATGGACGGTAGGTGAGGGGAATAGAAGGAGTGTAGAGGGTCACGCCTGCTGCAACCGTGATCCCAAGGACGATTCTGAATTAGTCGAATCCAGTTAGTACTCTTTTTTATCAGAGTAAATCGGGACCCACAGATAATATTGTTGACCACCTTGTAGGAGCGCCCGCGAGAGCCGGGGTAATGCTTTACCCGTAATAACCGTCCTCCAATTGATTCCCTCATCAGGCACTCTATGAACAGAGATAGCCTTGAACGAGATCGCAAAAAAAACGACGGTATCAAAAGCTGCAGGGAAAAAATTGATTATAGCCATATAGCTTTTGATGCTGTAGTAGACGCAGTAACTTGTTCCTGGTATATGCTCCATACGCACAAACAAGAAGGTTGGGATTGCACAGGTGGCCACTCCAAGCCATAAGAATGCGGAGATCCATCGAATTATACGATTGTCAGCGTAGACGGCCAGGAGTCAGCGAAGGAAGAGGAATGATGTGCATGCCATGGATAAAACGCAGCAAATTTGCATAACGATTGGGACCGCTGGACAGTGTGTTATCGGATGAGCTAACAATGTAATTAGGTTATCAATTGTTTCCCAGGGGGATTGAATATACTTTGATTTACAACAAACAAGAGTGCATAAGCGATGGCGAAGACTCTTTGAATGTGGTTAATGCTTAGAAATACACATGGTCGGAATCCGTAACTTACCTTGAGAATACAAAGCAGAATATAACAACATTAAATCCCTTTGACACGATATGGATGTCAGTCGGGATGTAGGCCAAAGTATCCCATATAGTAGCCTGGTATAAAGCCCTAGTCAGTAGATGAAGGGGTGGTCAATGGTTGGACGTACTCCAAGGATGGCCAAATAGAAATTTCTCGCATTTTCAAACTGTGCAGCAGTTTCAGGATCCAAATAGTTGAGATAGACATTAGGATTTAGGGGAGTGGTTGCGGTCTGCATAATATGTATCTGTCTCTGAGTCCTCCATCCCTAAGTTTCCTTGGCTTTTTAAACGGACACAACAGGTCCTGCGGGATCAGATGACGGGCCGAAATCATGTTTGTGATCATGGATATCTCAGCATGGCATTCAGACACTCCGTTTCACGGGTTGAATAAATACCGGTGGAGTTGTTTCCGTGACGTTGGCAGGGAGCTGTGTGAGAGATCTTGATGAATAGGACACGAATCGTTGCATATGGGCGACAGTACGATAGGACGACTTAAGGATTGGGATCGTGGGTTAACGGGTGATTAAGGGGCGCCCTTCGAGTTTCATCCTATCGTGAAGTTCAGTCTTAACTCTTGTGACTAGGCACGAACGACCAATACTGTAAAGGGTATCAAGTTCTGGAGTATACACAGATATTCGCGGGATCAAATTACAGAACAAACCCATCTTTCGTCAAAGCTGTCTGATCATCATGCTGGATCAACTTCTCCCGAGGCGCTGATAGTGACAACGGCTTTGGACGAGCCGCTCTGAGCCCCTTGGGCCTCGATGGCCTTCACGACGTCCATACCCTCAACGACTTCACCGAAAACAACATGCTTTCCAACTGAAATGACGTGTGCCTGACCGAGGGTTGTTCAATAGCTAAATATACGCACCCATACAGTGGGGGCAGTAGCGATGAAGAACTGTGAGCCGTTCGTGTTCATTCCGGCAATAACCATGGATAGATAGACTTCCCACCTGTTCCGTTCCCGCGCGTGAAATCACCCCCTTGAATCATGAACTAGTAAATATAGTGAGCACAGCGAGAGAGACGCGTCAACATAGATCACGGACACTGGGAATGATGCGGTGGAGGTTGCTGCCAGAGTAACCGAAACCGTGTTGCCCTGTTGCGAGCTCGCGGAAATTTTGGGCAGTCTTAGGGACGTCATTGTCATAGAGTTTGAAACACCCCGACCACTAGGTTTTTGGTTCATGGCAACATCAAACAGAACAGAACAATCAGAAGACGCGTAGAAAATGTAATGAATGTTGGTGACATACGTAAACGTCGGTTCTGTGATTGGAGTCTTTGGGTGAGTTATCGTTGAGAATGGCATAGCGGATAAGATGGACGCAGCAAGGAACATGTTGTCAGACGCGGTGGGTAGCGAAGCGACGGAGAAAAGTGGCCATTCACTGTGAAGATGGACGCACGGCTACTCATGAAACTATAACCGGGCGCCCTCTTCCATACAAAACCGATGACCGCAATTCAGTAATGACAGCCTCTGTCATATAGTGACGGCTCCGCTACGCGCCCCTGATCAGCCTATAACAGAACTGCAGCTAGTGTAACGGCGCTCCGACTATCTCGACACACACACGCTAAAAAACTTACTGTACCATTTATTTCTAATGTTTCAAGTCTCTATAGCCTCGGCTTTCGTGCGTGCTTATGTTATTTAAATTCTAAAGACCTCACAATCTTTCATATTTTCCTAATGGACCATTTTCTGCTATTCTCGTTCGACTTTACGGACTTCAAAGGACTGATTAGATAAGACCAGGTACGAAGTAGTATAAAGAGGACGTTGCAAGAAGAGGAGAGGGCAGCTTGCTCTGGGACCGTATTGGCTCTTTAACAATATTCCACGCTTTTATCTCTCTCAATACCAATACCCCCTGTCTTAATAATTTATCTCTCTGCTTTCGTATTCCTCTGGAACTGTGTGGACGACATTGGACACAAGCCAGCGATCAAAGGACACGATCGCACCCGCCTCGACCGAACTCGTACAGTCCCTTTCTAAGGGGAGAACGTTGAGCTACCTTCATCACTGCATGCGGATTAGAATTAGATCAATGTTTTAATTTTGGTATACAAATTACTGTATAATACCGTCTAAGCTTCGTTTCGAAACCAACATGGCACGAGAGTGACCTCAATCATACTCGATACCCCTCAATCATACTCGATACCTCACAGGAACAAATCGACCGTGTAGCGCTATCAGTTCGAACCCGTCTTTGTAGCAGAAGAGCAAAACAAACATATGAATAAGCAGATCATATACTATAACCAAAGCTGAAACACTACTTCCCTGCATAATCAGATTTGTCTCATTGACTACCACATGAATGGCCTTTCAACTGACTCCTGCGGCCAGCTCAAGGGCTGATGATAAATCCCACCATTCAATTTCAGCTAAGTTACATGGTGCTCAGTGAACAACAAACACTAGAACGTACACTGGACCACTATCACCACTGCGGTGCGATATTTTTGGCGAGTGATATTGTGGGACAATACATGAGAATGCGGACGTACACTGCTTAATCTCCTTTCCACTACCTACAAAAAAACTACACCGGGGATTCCAATAGCCATAGCCTCGTTCGCCGGCTGTGCAAAAATAATAGACGACGATGACGCCTGATTCCGGCTCGCCGTCTGGCTTGCGCTAAGTTCTGACCGACTATCCGAATTCAGATTTGACTTTTCCGATTTTTTCGAGAAAGCCGGGTATAAGCTGGGTGTTCGAACTCCCAGAGTCGTCATTGCAGCCGCCCCGTTCCGTTCGTCTCTTGACTGGGATTGTTGGGCAAATCTAATTGGGGAGATTATGGGGAGGAGAACGGGGTCTGGAGTCGTTTCAAATGTTTTCAGGTTGCGGAAAACTCGACATCCCATGGATGCAGTCAACATTGCCGTTCCAAATGTCATTAATTCCTTGTAGGTCGGCGGGATGGAAGGGAGGTAGAGAATGAGGCCTGATACAATCGTGATCGCAAAGACAAGCCTGGATGCGTCTTGTTCAGTGGAACTGGCATTTTCGTCAAAGAGATTCATGCTCACAGATAATATTGCTGGCTGCCTTGCAACAGCACACGCGAGAGACGAGGCAATGTTTTCCCTGTAATAACGTTCCTCCAATTTCGGCTCCCACCAACCACGCCATGAGGGACAATGAGCTTGTACGAGATAGCAAAAAACACGAGGCTGTCAAAGGCAGCGGGGAGAAAATTGATCACGGATACATAACTCTTGATTTCGTATAGGGTGCAGTAGTACGTTCCCGGGATTCGTGTCATATGGACGCCAACGAAAGTTGATATTCCACAGGTTGCTGCCCCAAACCACAGAAGCGTGAAGGTCCATCGTACTATACGATTCCTGGCGTAGACAGCGTAGAGCCGTGGGAGGAAGAGAAAGGATGTACATATCATGGATAAAATTGGCTGGAAATCGAAATTGCTCCACAGTCTATTATTCCAGCTGTAAAACAGTCAGCAGGGATATTTTTTGGAGGAATTATCGTATTTACTTTGAGTTATCATAAACAAGAGTCCATAAGTGATAGCAAAGACTCTGGTAATGCATGATATGTCCATGGATGCGTACGGACGCGAGGCCGTCGCTTACCTTGAGAATATAAAACAGAACGCGACAAGACTAATTCCCTTCGAGATGATACGGATGTCAATGGGGATGTAGACGAAAGCATCCCATATAGCAGCCTGGCGAAAGTCCTAGTCAGTAGCCAAATGGGTATCGATGACCGGACATACTCCAAGTATGGTCAAATAGACATTCCTTGCAAACTCGAACTGTGCAGCTTTTTCAGGTTTCAGATGGTTGAGGTGGACATCCGGATCTTGGAGAGTGGTTGCATTCTGCATCTGGGTGGAGGTTTGCCGCCCATCATTTCATGAGGTTTCCTTTTAAACGGGGGACGCTACAGTACATGGGTAACTCTAGAGGTTGATATCAAGATGAGCTGATACAACAATGGTCTGATCGTTGGTGTGATCGGGAGAAGGGATGAAATCACCTTTGTGTTCATAGACATCGAGTCAGGATGATAGCATCAACCAGTGGTCGTCGAAAGACAATTTGGAGTGCCTTTTGTGATGTTGGCAGCGCTGTACAGGGAATATGGTGGTGGTCCCTGAGATGAGGCTGGAGATAGCACACCCTTGGAAAATCTGCGCAAGAAAATGACAACACCCACATCCACACAATGTCTAATGTTGAAGACCTCAGTCAAAGATCAGAACCAGCTCATATCAGACGTTTGGGGGCTCAGCTCCGACATCGTTGGCACTTTCTCGCACTCTTGAAGTATTTTGACAAGAAATCTATATCGACAACCAAACTGGGCGCGAAGATGAACAGCTTCTTAACCTGGAACGCGATAACCCCTTGGTGGGACCGGGACTAGTGATTGGAAAAACTTTGCCCAGACATGGAACAGTCAATTTAAATTTTATCACAGCGGTCCCCCGTCCTAAAGCGGCTCTCGTACCAGGCCGATCGCAGACTCCCATAACCAGCTATGAATATATGACCTGTGGTTACCGGAACCGAAGCGGGACTGATTGGTTCCATATGATACACCAACTTCATTTCGGGTTTCGAGCTGTTCATCAAATGCAAGTAGTGAGGAAGAATTGCCGCCCATTAGAAATACTTCGAACTTTCATATGATGAATGTCCTGTGCAGTGCCTGCACACATCACACAGCTCTGAACAACTTGCCAAAAGCGATGATGCACGAGACGACTGATGAAGAGGGGAAATGACGAGAGGAGGCTTAAAATACTGAAGAGAGACAGAACGAGGTTTGCGAGAGCTAAGAGAGACTGAAAAGGGGATATTGAGTCGGGACTCCGTTCCACGATTGTAGTAGCAAGGCACCATCGTACCTACCATACAATTTGTTATCAACGTCATCAAGTACATTCACCGTACGTGCTACAAAGTCCGTTTAATCGAAGAAAAAATCCAGAGAGCATTAAGTGAAGAGCAGTTAAGCACCAGTTCGAGGACGGATACTTGTTTACGCAGTTAGGCCACTTCTCACCCCCACACTAGACGGACCCATGCTCCTATTCTGGCTCTCTGCCTGTGAATCTTCAACAGTTGACCGACGATCCGAGCTTGCCGCCGGCTGGTTGGAAATAACCACCACTTGGCCGGGACTGGATTGCTGCCCTTCCTCGTGGATCATTTCCGTTATTCTACCTCCCCCATCTCCCGGTATGGTTGGTTGGATGGGCCAGATCAGCTCTGCCGTAGGGAAGTAAAATGACTGATCGTCACTCTCCAATGTTTTCATATTGCGGAACACCCGACATGCCATAGATGCGGTTAATGCTGTTGCTGCAAGTGTCATTATTGGGCGGTAGATGAGTGAGATAGAAGGAGTGTAGAAGATCGCGCCTGATACGGTCGTGATTCCAAAGACGATTCTGAATTAGTCGAATCGAGTCAAGTCAGTACTCTTTTTTATCAGAGTGAATTTGGACCCACAGATAATATTGTTGACCACCTTGTAGGAGCGCCCGTGAGAGTCGGGGTAACGCATTCCCCGTAATAACTGTCCTCCAATTGATTCCCTCATCAGGCACTCTATGAACAGAGATAGCCTTGAACGAGATCGCAAAAAAAACGACGGTATCAAAAGCGGCAGGGAAAAAATTGATTATAGCCATATAGCTTTTGATGCTATAGAAGGTGCAGTAATTTTTTCCTGGTATATGTTCCATACGCACAGACGTAGAGGTCGGGATCGCACAGGTGGTCACTCCAAGCCACAGGAGCGCTGATGTCCATCGAATTATACGATTGTCAGCGTAGACGGCCAGGAGTCGGCGAAGGAAGAGGAATGATGTGCATGCCATGGATAAAACACAGTAGGATTGCATCGCGATTGGGAGTGCTTGACAGTGTGTTATCGAATGAGCTAACAAGGATCGGAAGACCGTTTCCCAGAGGAATGGGATATACCCCTTTGACATGATACGGATGTCAGTCGGGATGTAGGCCAAAGTATCTCATATAGCCGCCTGATAAAAAACCCTGCTGAGTAGACGAATGGGTGATCGATGGTTGGACGTACTCCAAGGATGGCCAAATAGAAATTTCTCGCATTTTCGAACTGCGTAGCTTTTTCGGAGTCCAAATGGTTGAGGTAGACATTAGGATTTGGGAGAGTGGTTGCGGTTTGCATAAAACGTATCTAAGTCCTTCATTCCTGAGTTTCCTTGACCTTTTAAACAAGAACAACAGATACTGCCCTGGGAAATCTAGACGCTCATGACTACCTTAAATCTTGTCCCAACACTCGTCCGATCAAATCACCTGGTGAAATTATGATCGACTACTCATCATGGCGATGGGATTAATCAAAGACTCTATTTCATAGGCTGAATGAACCCCCGTTTGAGTTTCTCCTGTGATGTTGACAGAGAGCTGCGTATGGAGCTCGAGAGATGTTGATGAACATAACACGAAGCATTGTATATGGGCGACAGCATGATAGGGATTGGGATCGCGAGTTCACAGGTGACTAAGGGGCGCCCCTGGCGATTCGTCCTATCGTTAAGTTCAGGGTTGACTCTTATGACTAGGCTCGAACGACCAATCCCCAAAAGGGTATCAAGTTCTGGAGTATACACAGATACCCGGGGGATCAAATTTCACAGGACGATATAGTTGGTGAGTAGTAGCGTTGTATTGTATTTGTGCATTAAGATCTCTAGTGAGAAAATACAGAACAAACCCATCTTTCGTCAAAGACGTCTGATTATGCTGGATCAACTTCTCCAGAGGCGCTGATAGTGACAACGGTTTTGGGCGTGCCGCTCTGAGACCCTTGGGCCTCGATGGCCTTCACGACGTCCATACCCTCAACGACTTCACCGAAAACAACATGCTTTCCATCCAACTGAAATGGCGTGAGCTGACCGAGGTTTGTTCAATAGGTAGATAATATACGCACCCATGCAGTGGGGACAGTAGTGATGAAGAACTGTGAGCCGTTGGTGTTCTTTCCGGCATTAGCCATGGAGAGAAGACCAGGTTTGTTGTGTTTGTGGATGAAGTTCTCATCTAAAGTACATGTCAAACTTGTCGTTTTTCGCCAGTTCAGGGAAATAGCGAGCGCACCCGGGAATTTCTCTCCGTAGATAGACTTCCCACCTGTTCCGTTCCCGCGCGTGAAATCACCCCCTTGAATCATGAACTAGTAAATATAGTGAGCACAGCGAGAGAGACGCGTCGACATAGATCACGAACACCGGGAATGATGCGGTGGAGGTTGCTGCCAGAATAACCGAAACCGTGTTGCCCTGTTGCGAGCTCGCGGAAGTTTTGGGCAGTCTTGGGGACATCATTGTCGTAGAGTTTGAAGACAATCCGACCACTAGGTTTTTGGTTCATGGCAACATCAAACTAGAACAGAACAATCAGAAGACGCGTAGAAAATGGAATGCTAGTGACATACGTAAACGTTGGATCTGTGATTAGAGTCTTTGGGTGAGCTATCGTTGAGAATGGCATAGGCTGGTATGGTGGACGCAGCAAGGAATATGTACATATTTTTGCCCGCAGACGCGGTGGTAGCGAAGCGACGGAGAAAAGTGGCCATTATAAATCTCTAAAAACATGTTATTCACGGTATTTCCTGGTCAGAAAGAACAACGTACAGGGTGTGGAAGACAGCGGGTGGGAGGAAAACATTCCGAAGCAAAACTATTTACACCTCAGAATCACGTGATACTACTAATAAGGCTTTGCCGAGGTCCCTTTCCGGGCTCGTCTCGGCCTACTCGGTCCACTTGCAGGCTCACTGGTTTCTGCTGCTTCGTCCCCAATGTTCCCCGTCGACTCTACGAGTGCCTTCTTGTGTTGCTTACACTCATCTGAATGATACCTCCCACTTCCCCTATCAGTCCGGATGTGTCCACAGCAATCAGCTTCGGCAATACAAGGCGAAGGTTGGCCCTCCTGGTACAAATGACTTGCGATGTGCTTGCTAAAAGCAGCGCGTGTATAGTACCTTGGTGGCTGAACCTCCTCGTTTTCCTCTTCTTTCTTTTTCCCCTGGTTTTCCCCGGTTTTTCTTTTGACTTTTCTGATCTTGTGGCAAACACCCTTCCCATACACGACCCAACAGCATAGAACTCCCCTCCCTTCACCCTTCAGGTGTCCACTAACGAAGTGCTTATTCAAGCCGCTCATAGTCGCGGGTACCCGTGCATTACACCCTAGCCAGCGGCATTGCATCATATCGCCCTCCTTCGCCACTACAAGTCTAATGCTGATTATAACTCTGCGTTTGAATATATACGCTCGCGATCACGTACTTTTTTCTGGGTGGTAGCGGAATTTCGGTCCCTAGTGATTTGATACGACCAAATACGAGAAATTCTTTAGGAAACACGAAATCGTTTTCGTTCGACATGGGGATGAAACGAAGGCTCTCTTTCTCGAAGAATGCTTAAATACACGCCACCGCGCGTTGGGTCTAGTTGCTTTGACATCCCTTATACGTTCAAATTCCATCCAGAGATGACAATGGATTCACTGACACAGTCCGTGTCCAAGCTCAGCCCAGCAACTAGACCTTACCCATTTTGATCCTGAATGCATATGGCCTTTCTCGCCTGCAGTGGCGCACCTTTCTGGGCCTGGATCTCTAAATGGCTCATTGTCGCAATTTTCTATAGTGCACTTTTCGCGTAAAATGTTACACTACACCGTCTAAGCTTCGTTTCCAACACAGCTATGGCACGGGAGCGATGCCAATCATACTCGAGACCCCACAGGAACAAATCGACCGTCTAGAACTATCAGTTTGAGCCGCTTGAAGGCCAAAACAGACATATGAAATAAGCAAATCATGTATGACCAAAGCTGAAACATTACTCCCAGCGTGACCAGACTTGCACCACATCAATAGCGTCTCAACCAACTTCTGCAGCCAGCTCAAAAGATAACTTCCACCAGGGATTCAACGATAAAAAAGCCGATATCATCATCTCTTCCAACCAAGCTTTCCGCATGCACAAACTCATTCTAGGCGGTGAGTCCAAATTCAGCTGAGCTACACGGTACTCAGTGAAGCGTAAACACCAGAACGTACACTATCACCACTGCGGTGCGATATTTTGACGAAGTGATCTTGTAGGACAATAAATACATAAGAGTACATGTCATGCGGACGCACACTGTCTTATCTTCTTTCCACTACCTACAAAAAAATATACCGGGACTTCCCATCGCCATAGCCTCGTTCGCGAGCTGTGCAAAAACAATAGATGACGATGACGCCTGATGCCGGATCGCCCTCTGGTTCGTGCCAAGTTCCGACCGACTATCCGAATTCAAACTTGACTTTTCGGATTCTTCTGAGAGAGCCGGGAGAGAACTCGGTGTTGGAACCCCTGGAATTGTCGTTCTAGCTGCTCTGTTTCCTTCATCCTTTGATTGGGATTGTTGGGCAAACGCAAGAGGGGAGATTATAGGGAGAAGAGCCGGGTCGGGGGTCATTTCTAATGTTTTCAGGTTGCGGAATACTCGACATCCCATGGATGCGGCTAAGGTTGCTGTTATAAGTGTCATTAACTCTTTGTGGGCAGGCGGGATGGAAGGGAGGTAGAGGATGAGGCCTGATATAACCGTGGTCCCAAAGACCACCCTGGATGCGTCTGGGTAAGTGGAGCTAGCATTTTCGTCAAGGAAATTGACGCTCACAGATAATATTGCTGGCCGCTTTGTAACAGCACACGCGAGAGATGAGGCAATGTTTTCCCCGTAATAATGCTCCTCCAATTCTGGTTCCCACCAACTATGCCATGAGGGGCGATAAGTTTGTAGGAGATAGTAAAAAACACGAGGCTGTCAAAGGCAGCGGGGAGGAAATTGATCACGGATACATAGCTGTCGATTTTGTATAATATGCAGTAGTATGTTCCGGGGATTCGTGTCATATGGACGCCAACAAAGGTTGAGATTCCACAGGTTGTGACCCCGAGCCACAGAAGTGTGTAGGTCCATCGTACTATACGATTTTCGGCGTAGACAGCGTAGAGCCGTGGGAGGAAGAGGAAGGATGCGAATGTCATGGATAAAATGCAGCAAATTTCTGTGGCAATCGAAAGTGCCCCGCAGCCTATTCCTGGAGCTGTAAAACGGTTTGAGATTGTCGGTAGGGATATTTCTTGGAGGTATTATTTGATTTACTTTGAGTTATCATAAACAAGAGTCCATAAGTGATAGCAAAGACTCTGGCAATGCATGATATGTCCGTGGTTGCGCATGGACATGAAGCTGTCGCTTACCTTGAGAATATAAAACAGATCGTAACAAACCTAATTCCCTTCGAGATGATACGGACGTCAGTGGGTATGTAGACGAAAACATCCCATATAGCAGCCTAGTATAAAGCCCCAGTCAGTAGGCGAATGGGTGTCGATGAACAGACATACTCCAAGTACGGTCAGATAGAAGTTCCTTGCAAACTCGAACTGCGTAGCCGCTTCAGGGGTCAGATGGTTGAGGTAGACATCTTGACCTGGGAGAGTGACTGGATTCTGCATCTGGGTGGACGTTTGTCGCCCATTATCATGAGGTTCCTTTTAAACAAGAGGGGCACGCTACATGAGAAAATCTAGAAGTTGATGTAAAGATGAACTGTTGGAACAGTGGTGCTATTAGTGGTGTGATCAGATGAAGGGACGAAAACATGGTTTCATCATGAAACTATGTTTGTGTTCATGGATGTATCAATCCGTGGACATCGAGGAATACAGATCGGAGCCGTTCCTGCGATGCTGTACACCGATTGTGGTCACCACTTCCCCGACCCCTGAGATGAAGTCGGAAATAGCACACCCTTGGAAAACCAGCGTAGTCGACCCACTCAACTTCAAGCGAACCTTGGTCAAAAAGAGTAATGTGCTGGTTCACATCCAAGTCGACGTCCCTGCGCCAACCATCTTCAACCTTCCGGTACTAAACCAATCTCCCAGTCTCAATAATGTCCATGGGTATTCCCACAAGCTGAGTGACGTGGTTTTACCGCTGAGTGCCAACATTATACACGACCCACACCACCACCAACTATTTCGGAAGACAACTGTTGGTTACCAGGGCGTTATATGCGCTACACGCTGGATCCAAGGAGCATACCCGTTGGTCCAGGTTGTTCCAGAAACTTGGTCTCATTGCCTCTGTCATTTCCGCTGATGGTCCAGGTGGTACTTGCCTTCCCGGCGCTCCCCATGACTCAGAGTCGGATTTCAATCAACCACTTCCTCCGCCTCGCCCCCCGGTCACTGGCAAGTAGTGTAAGAGCTCCGAGACCTACCTATGCTGTTCGTCCATCCCGTTTCTCTCCTATCTTATACCACAACTCTTTGTTGAAATTCTTGTAGGCAAGAACCATGAAATTAATTCTGCTTTCTTGGGAGTCATCAAGGACCTTCTAGGACGGAACGATGTTGATCCTAATCAGTTTTATCTTCATGAACGAATTGCTTGGGCATGCACAGAACTCAATGTGGGTGATGCGAATTGATATGTTAATACACTGCTACTGTTTCTGCGGTTGGCTAATTCTATTGACACTCCTTGTACAGATCAACTGGAACCCCTATCTCCTGTGAGGGGAAAATAAGTACGTATTCTTCGTGAAAATTTCCAGATTTGAGAACAAACCTCTCGTTATTCAAGGCAACGTGGTGTCCGGAGACACTGCGGTGTTGTGCATGCGAACACTATACCCAACGGGATGTGTTATGAATGAAAGGATAGATAATTGAAACAAGGTGATGTTCGAGGGACTTAGGATACCGGCCTGTTTTGGTAGTCCAGTTCTGTGCCAAAAAACTGAAAGTAGTTCAACGTTCTTCCCCTAGAAAGGGGGTTGCAAGTTTCGTCGAGGCGGGTGCGATCCCATCCGTCGATCGCTGGCTTCTGCCCAACGCTGTCCACATGGCTCTAGAGGGGTACGAAAGTAGAGTGTTTAATTATCAAGAGAGCGGATATTGGTACTGAGAGACAGAGAGAGATGAATAAGAAATTTGTTAAGGAGTCAATACGGGTCCCCCGAGCAAGCTGATCCTTCCGCCCTCGAAGTGGCCCTTATATACCACTTCTCTACCCGTCCATCGTATCTAATCTGTGCTACAAGGTCTGAAAAATCGAACGAGAATGAGCAGAAATAGTTCTTTTTAAGAGTATGAAGGAAAGTGAAGTTTTTAGAATTGGGATCACCTAAGTATGCACGAAACCCGAGGCCAGAGAGACTTGAAATGTCGGCAATGAATGGTATAGTAAATCTTTAGCATGTAGAGTGTTTGAGGTAGTCGGAGCGCCGTTACGCTAGCGGTACCCACTGTATAGACTGAACAGGGGCGTGTATCGGAGGCATCATCGACTGACAGAAGCTGTCAGCAGTATATTGATGTGTGGGCGTCAGTTTTGTATAGAAGATGGCGCTCGGTCGTATTTTCTCGAGTAGCCGTGCGTCCGTCTTCACAAAACGATGCTCCAGGTCAGTGTCGAAACTTATATTCCTATACCCTCTGGAAGAGGTGGGACGCGGTTGTAATTTGGTGGGCTGATGGTCAGTTGCGAGATGAGGACAACAAAGACCAGCTACCTGAGCGGAAGTCTTGGACCCCGCCGTCATAGAGGACTGATTGGCTTCATGAGAGAGGCCAACTTTATTTCGGGATTCGAGCTGTTCTATTACGCGATGCCAGCGCTTCGCAAGAGCATAGCCTCATTCGCCAATTGTACGAGGCAACTGGTGAAGAGGGGACTCGACGAGATGAGCGTTGAAGTGTTGAAATAGCCAGAATGAAACGTTGGCGAGCGCTGAGAGAGGCTGAAAAGGAGATATTGAATAGGGATTCTATCCCATGATTTTAGTAGCAAGGCACCATCGTATTTATCATATAATTTGTTATCAGCATCATCAAGTAGCTATACATTCACCGTACGTGCTACAAGGTCCGTTTAATCGGAAAAAAACAAGCGAGAGAGCATTAAGTGAAGAGCACGTAAGCACTAGTTTGAGGACGGATAGTCGTTTACACGGCTAGGCCGCCTCTCACCTCCACACTAGACGGACCCATGCTCCTATCCTGGCTCTCTGCCTGTTAATCATAAACAGTTGACCGACGATCCGTGCTTGGCGCCGGCTGTTGCGGGTGGTTGGAAATATCCACCACTGGGCCGGGACTGGATTGCTGCCCCTCCCCGTGGATCATTTCCGTTATTCTACCTCCCCCATCTCCCGGTGTGGTTGGTTGGACGGGCCAGAATTAGCTCTGCCGTAGGGAAGTAAAAGGACTGGTCATCACTTTCCAATGTTCTCATATTTCGGAACACCCGACATGCCATAGATGCAGTCAACGTTGTTGCTGCAAGTACCATTATTGGGCGGTAGATGAGTGGGATAGAGGGAGTGTAGAGGACCGCGCCTGATATGATTGTGATTCCAAAGACGATTCTGAAATAGTCGAATCCAGTTAGTACTCTTTTTTATCAGAGTAAATTTGGACTGACAGATAATATTGTTGACCACCTTGTAGGAGGGCCTGCGAGAGCCGGGGTAATGCTTTCCCCGTAATAACCGTCCTCCAATTTACGCCCTCATCAGGCACTCTATGAATCGAGATAGCCTTAAACGAGATGGCCAAAAACACGACGGTATCAAAAGCTGCAGGGAAAAAATCGATTATAGCCATATAGCTTTTGATGCTGTAGTAGGCGCAGTAATTTGTTCCTGGTATATGCTCCATACGCGCCAACGTGAAAGTTGGGATTTCACAGGCGTTCATTCCAATCCATAAGAGTATGGAGATCCATCGAATTATACGGCCTTCAGCGTAGACGGCCAGGAGGCGGCGAAGGAAGAGGAATGAAGTGCATGCCATGGATAAAACGCAACAAATTTGCAGAGTGACTGGGAGTGCTTGACAGTGTGTCATCGAATGAGCTAACAAGGTAATGAGGTTATCCGTCGGAACACTGTTTCCCAGAGGGATCAGATATACTTTGGATTACAACAAATAAAAGTGCATAAGCGATGGCGAAGACTCTTTGAATGTGTTCAATGTTTAGAAATACACATGGTCGGAATCCGTAACTTACCTTGAGAATATAAAGCAGAATATAACAACATTAAATCCCTTTGACACGATACGGATGTCAGTCGGGATGTAGGCCAAAGTATCCCATATAGCCGCCTGGTATAAAGTCCTAGTCAGTAGACGAAGGGGTGGTCAATGGTTGGACGTACTCCAAGGATGGCTAAATAGAAATTTCTCGCATTTTCAAACTGTGTAGCAGTTTCAGGATCCAAATAGTTGAGATAGACATTAGGATTTAGGGGAGTGGTTGCGTTCTGCATAATATGTATCTGTCTCTGAGTCCTCCATCCCTAAGTTTCCTTGGCTTTTTAAACGGACACAACAGGTCCTGCGGGATCAGATGACGGGCCGAAATCATGTTTGTGATCATGGATATCTCAGCATGGCAATCAACGACTTTTTTTCACAGGCTGAATGAACGCCCGGTGGAGTTGTTTCCGTGATGTTGGCAGGGGGCTGTGTGTGGGGTCTTGATTAATAGAGCACGAAGTGTTGCATATGGGCGACAGTACGATAGGACAACTTAAGGATTGGGATCGTGGGTTAGCGGGTGACTAAGGGGCGCCCCTCAGCGCCCCTCGAGGTCCATCCTATCGTGAAGTTCAGTCTCAGGCCTTGTGACTAGGTGCGAACGACCAATCTCGAAAAGGATATCAAGTTCGGGAGTATACACAGATATTCGCGGGATCCAATTACAGAACAAACCCATCTTTCGTCAAAGTTGTTTGATCATTATGCTGGATCAACTTCTCCCGGGGCGCTGATAGTGACAACTGTTTTGGACGAGCCGCTCTGAGACCCTCGGGGCTCGATGGCCTTCACGACATCCATACCCTCAACGACTTCACCGAAAACAATATGCTTTCCAGCTGAAATGACGTGAGCCTGACCGAGGTTTGTCCAATAGGTAGATAATATACACACCCATGCAGTGGGGACAGTAGTGATGAAGAATTGTGAACTGTGGGTATTCTTTCCGGCGTTAGCCATGGAGAGAAGACCGGGTTTGTTGTATTTGTGGACGAAATTCTTATCCAAGGTAGCTGATCGTGTACCTTTGATGCTCAGGGAATCATCAACGACGCCTTGGTCATTCTCTGCAGAACTCGAAGTAGCAGTCAATGTAAAGCAGTGTGTCTAAGTGCACCTGCCCCACTATCAATCATCCGCGCAACATGCTTATTACCTTTATTTCATTCCGAGCCTATAGGACTCTATGCACTTGCAACACAAACGATGCAGAATCAGACGAATCTCAAATTGAAGCCCAATTATCTCAACTCCCTGCCTCCGCTCTCCTAAAATTACATCAATTACATCCACAACGTCGAGATACGTTTCGCTCCCACCTTCTTTCATCAAACGTGGGGAATGTACGATCCTGTCGTTTTTGTAGCAAGCTAGTATTTGATAAAGATGTTGATTTGACTGTGATTAAGAGGATTATTACGGCGCTACTAAGAGCACTTGATGAATGAAAGCTCTAGATATTTGGAATTATTATCATATAGTACCAGAAGGAAGATATTACACGACGAGACAGTTTCTAGTCATACATAAAGGTTCTAAAATCAATAGCAATACCTCTCACATCCATCAATCCGGCTTTAGTAGCCTTCATCTTGTTTGATATGACCGGTTTACCAGTCCCACCCCCACGCGGACTTGCCAGTTCAATGGATATATTTCTTAGAGAAGGGAAGACATTACCATCCCCGATCAAAGCTTGGAAGAGGTTCCACTTCGAACCCTCTAATGGCGTCCATTTCGAGCTGAGATCAGGAAAGCTGGGACCATCAGCAGCGAGGCGGAGTCGTTCTAAAGGTATGACGTGTTGCTGAAGCATATGAAGGAAGGGATAGGCATATCGAGTCATACATTCCCGCTTGAACTCGATGAGAAGATCCTCGAGAGCAGGGAGATATATCTCGTATCCAACCCAAACAGGAGGATCTCCACCTGTATTTAATGTTAGTATGGAAGAAAATAATATTGAATGTGAAGTCCTTACGGTAGCCACGGAACGACAGACGTAGTTTGGTAACATATGATGAAACCCTCGTCAGAAGTGAGAAGCCCACTTCGAGTTCAGCACGATTTGCTACTGTCATGCGTAACTTCTTGATGCATGCGGTATCCAAGGATGTATTTCCACAAAAGAATGCCGCTGTTGAGGATGCGTTGTAGAGCACGAGTGATCGCGCGGAGAAGGAATGATGAGAGGGAAATGGGAATCCAGTGGCGTTGGACGGATTGCGAGTAACCACAAGGGTGGAAGACTCCACGTGAAGGCGATGAAGGGACCTAAGGATGGAGAAAGGAAAGTCCAGGATAAACCTGATTACGAGTCTCCCTGACGGTGCCGAGGAGGCGTTCATCTTGAGAGATGATCGAGCTTGCCAATCCTTCACAAAGATTTCAATGGGATACTGTGTTGATCCAAACCAATCCCAGGGTACTTTCATTTGATCTCCAACGGATTGTTCAAGGTTCAGCTCGAGATGGTGTAGTTGGGGTGCCCTGTGGAGAATTCGAAAGATCTCCGCAAGGTAGGGGTGGCCGAGACAATGCCTGAAGGTATCGTAGGGGGATCCAACGCGCCCTTCCACCGTCCAAGGGTCACATTCAACAACAACGCGGCTGACGTGGTTGAGAATATTCTCTTGGGAAAGTTGTTGTAGAGAGGTCATCCACGGGTAATCCCAGCTTCCAGGGACAACACGAATACAATCGGGGAACGTAAGTCCTTCGGGCATGTCGAAGATGGAGTGATTTTACCGGTTAATGTTTTGTGCTTTGTGGACAGAACGAGGGGTTTGGCTTCCGCGCAGATATTGGCCGCAAAGACTGGAGGCTTTTATAGGATGACCGTTCATAGCGTCGCGAAAGAAGTAAACGAGCCCGGAAAATTCGGGTAGGATAACGATCAAACATTGCTTTATACCATTGTTCCTTTCACCGAACCTAGTGGCACCAAGCACGAGGCACTAAACGTTTGAAACTCAGATTTCACCAAGATATATCATGACAATGCGGAGTAGACATGCGCGATATAGTCACAATCACGTGTTGCAAGGCACCAAGAACTGGACTCGTGATGTCCTCTTCGACTACACACGTCCTTTCCAACCTGCCGTGATGAACGCCCCGACCAACAGCAACATCGCGCTCATCGTGAAGGTTGACGAGAGGACCGGTGAAAGATGTCAATATCGGGCCTGTTCAGCATGCAAGCGCTTTGATGTCCCTCATCACGACCCCAAGAAAACCTGTGAACGATGCCGCGCTAAATCGAGGAAAAGTTACGCGTCCTCACACGAGAAGATGCTTGCTAGGTTGAAGACAACAGTAGATCAATATTCGCTGGAGACTTCCCCTCTTATTCAATCGGAGTCGTCTGGTCCACCCTTAAAACCCTTAAAACGCAAGGCCGAAAAAGCTCCCGAGGAACTGGAGGGAGAAGAACAAAGACGGGCGGCCAAGACAATGAAGAGTTCGCCCGACGTGAAAGCGAAAAAGCCAGAACACGTGAGTGAACATCAAAGTACCTGTACTTAACCCTTGATGGTTCAATCTAATTCTAGCACACGAAGCCCAAAGTGATCTCCTTCATAGAGTACCAGAGGGCTTCTTTGCTGTATGATGCTGTCGGGATCGCTTCTTCGTCCAGCCCTCTCTGCAACTTTACAGGATCTCATTCCATTATTCGTTGTGACAACATTGATCACAATAAACGCGTGAAAATGGTCACAAAGGATCTGCGGAAGATCGTAAAGATCCCATTCAAGTGAGTCTCTACCTTTCACCAGAGTCAGATGCCACCCCTCACTATTCAATAGACATGATCTGCCCATCAAGAAGATCGTCAGGGACACCAAAGTCCGCGTTAAATACAACTGCACTTGTGAATCATCTACTCCGAAGACATTGACTGCTTTAACCAACCCTTCGGGTCGAAAAACCGTTGGGCCCGGAGGCGCTACTGCAGTACGAGCTAATCGGAATTCGAACACCCCTGACACATCGTGTGGAGGATCAGTAATCATTACTGTTCGAAACGACGACTCCCATTTCTTGGGCATCCCGGGTCAGAAAGTTGTTGTGGAGATTGTACATTGATCCAATGTTCTTGGCGATTTCTAGTCTCTTCCTCTCATTTTGACGGTAAACCCTGTATATTCTCTTATTTTCTCTATAATGCATAATGAGGACTCTATCGGGACTACTAGCAAATCTACTCCAACCCCACCTGCTCCCGCTTTTCGCCCGTTTAAAGGCCGATACAGTTGTCTTGATCCGGCTTCTAGACCTCTTAAAGGTTCACGTACGTTGAACAATGTCGAAACACAAGCTGTAACAAGCCGCTTGCCGCCGTTGTAAAGCAAGGTGTCCGGCGTGTTACAAAGTGTTTCTGCGATCTTGAGATCTCGCTTCACTGTCTCGAACACACGTATTATGTTCCTCAATCAACCAACGGCACCGGGCCTAGAAAGCGGTGCACGTCCTATCTCACTAACACGAACGTACCAGTAGCTATAGATAAATAGACTCGTTACTCGTTGCCAACATGACAACCTTCAGCCAAGCCGAGAATAAGGGTAAAGATAGACTAAACTAAATTGGACCTGCAACTGCCGTTTTGGCTATTAATAGCTCCACATTGTGCAAAGTGGAGACGTTGACACGAGTCTCGAGATTCGGGGTGCCACAATCGGACACCAAAGACTGGTAAAGCTCCAGAAGAACAGAAGGCATTGGAGTCCTTAAGATGCTGTCAAACAAAAAGGAGCCCCGAAGGATCTTTTGTGAGTTCCTCGTCTCCGCATATCAAACGAATTCCTTTCTCATCCTAACATGGTATCCGGAATTCGTATATAACAATTACGAGGCCAATTATCGTACCCAGTATCACCAAACGAGCACTTGGTTGTTTTTTAAACATACGAACCGATCTACAATGTTCTCCAAACTCGCTGTCGTCTTCATCTCCGTTGCTACCTTCGTTGCTGCTGCAAACAAGTGCAACGTTGGCGAACTCAACTGTTGTAAGCCGGATTCTCTTACCTCGTTCATATCATCTCCAACGGATGCATTCAGGCAAATCCGTCCAGAAAGCTGACAGCACAGAGGTTACCAACATACTTGGTAGTCTTGACGTCGCTGCCGGTTCCATCACTGGCTCGGTTGGGTTGAACTGTAGCCCTATCACTGCCCTTGCTGGTGCTACCGGCAGTAACTGGTACGTGCTTCCAGGGAACCATTGAGCCCCCGATAGACTATCTCATCGTTATTACAGCAATGCTCAGCCTGCCTGCTGCAACGGCAATAACGTCAGTAAGTACTCATCAACAAGTCGAGCAAGAAGTTGAACAGTTTGACTCATTCATTGATACACAGACGGCATCCTCACCCTTGACTGCAGTCCCATCAATGCCCCCATCTAGACAAACGACTCCTCGTTGGATTGGTGGGTGTATATCTCGGGTTTCCATGATATCTATACATTATATACGAAGCTCTGTCACGACCTCTATAACGAATGCTACAATGAACCTGGGATGTGAGGCTCAACCCCCAATGTAAATCTAATCTCGTCCGAGGTGTGTACTGAGAAATATCTCAGAGAAATGATAGAAGTCTAGTACCCACCGAAAGCGGTGGGAGCGTTACGCTAAAATACTAGCAAAACTAATTGTAACACTAATTATCTATCGAGAACCCTGGATCTGATTCCGATGGCACTGTGAAATGTAGGAGTCATGTTCTTCTCTTCTCATCCATCATTCTCCCATTCCGCATCGATTACCACGCGTTCCGTCGTACGTTCAAGACGTTAGCTTAGCACCCGAGGGTCTGTCGAGGACCACAATAAAACACCTCGCCCTGCTTCGATCGACGAAAATAATCAGAAGGGAAAGCTTGAAAGTAAAGCAATGCATTCAGCTCGTGTGGAAGACCATCGGTTCGCATAGACGGCCTCCCGACCCATCCACTCCCCATTAGGGCACACTTTACCTCCGATCGCGCCTAGCTGTGGGATGTGCATGAGAATAATACATCTCCGTTGAATATACACCTTGTCCCCCAATCCAAGCGCCCTGCGCAGCATCGCCAAGCGTTGGGAGTTTAGCCTTAACACCGCAGCAAAGGGAAATCGATCCATAATTTCGACTCCTACCTCTGACCCTCGCGTAAGAGAAGAACTTCATGCCGGTGAACGTGTGTACCGTAATCATTCCGTCATTATCATATCCGTTTCCGTACGCCACAGTCGAATTCGCTGATTGACATGAAAAGCTCTAGAAGGGTGAAGAAGCTTCCTTGTCCAACTCCAATTATTGCTAGAACCATCACAAATGAGGTATTCCGTGCGCCCGGACTTCAACGTATTCTTTATTCTTCGTTTCCGCTCTTTCACCACAACATTCAAAAAATAAGATATTGTTATAAAAGAGTGGGACCCGACCCTACTTTACAATCTTCATCTTTTCCACAATGTTCTCCAAGCTCGCAATTGTCCTCATCTCTACCACTGCCTTGGTTTCTGCTGGAAAACCAGCTAATTTCAACAAAGTGACGGGAAAGTGTAATGTTGGCGAACTCAACTGCTGTAAGTAGAGTACCGAGGACACCTGTCGAATGTCCGACACCTACTGACTGCAAACCAGGCCAGAGTGTGCAGGACGCCAAATCGAAAGCCGCCCAAGCTGCAGCGGGTACCATTAACGGTCTCGTTGGGCAAATAACTGGCTCGGTTGGGTTGCAATGTAACTCGATCAGCGTCCTTGGCGTTGGTACTGCCTCCAATTGGTATGTTCGATCGGCTCTCAATCTCGCTACCAATTCTTACCTTTTCTGAAGCAATGCCCAACCTGTCTGCTGCTCGGGCAACAACTTCAGTAGGTCTTTACCTTTCGAAACAACGCCATCGCTAACAAGAATTTACAGACGGCGTTATCGTTCTCGCTTGCGATCCCATCAACATCGACCTGTGAGATGCGGATGGGATAGTGTAGTTCCAAATTTACTGCTAGTTCTCTTCAGGAGTAGACTTGTTAATTTGTTCGCCGAACATCCCTTTCTCTGTATCTATTGGTCGATGATCTCGCATGCATGACCATCCTACACTCTACACTCAACTTAGCGTTATGAAACCACTAGTGAAACATAGAGCGCCCTGGATGTGGCTGTTGATTCGAGAGCATTTTCTTCCGTCCACCCGAGTTTACCCAGGCTCATATTTGGAATGGGATGGTATTTCAGGATCAAAGTAACTGACCTTAACTGGGTATTCGGAGCTCCTTGCCAAAATAACCACGCCCCACGACCACCGCATAAAACATTCATAATCAGGATTAGAGACCGCCAATATTTTAGGGTACTGCAGCGATGGGTCCTTCTGAAGCAGTACACCAAATCTTATTGAGCGAGTCAGACTAAGTCAAACATTAAACAACATCTATTGTATCTCGGTTGGACGAGAACTAATTGCTATACGGCGCACAACTTACCCCTCAAATTGTATTAATGTATATTAGCTGCGGCATATATCAGAACCCTCCATGAGAACCTGTCGCCACGCTATATAAATTCTCAAGATGTTGGTTTGCCTGTACGTATGAATTCTGCAGTTACTTGCGCCTCTGTGCAATTACCTGACAACCGGTGCTACCAGAACAATGACAAATAAACCCTGAGGATTTCCGTCTGGTAGCGAAACAGCTATACCCAGGAAGAGCCGGGGTTCCGTAACAAATCCCGGGACGGCATCCAACCCACCAGCCCACTCGTCTTGACCAGATGAAACGTTTATCGATGAATTACCAGGGGGTTCAAAGCAAGACGAGCGCATAGATTCCCTGGCATTATACACATCACCTCTTCAGTACGAGAGCTATTCGATAGCCAAAAGATGTTTTCCAATCCATCTGCCAATAAAACGTCAATGAACAAACCACTCTCGCCGAATGTCTTCTGTCAAAGGTAACCCTCATCACTGTAGGCTCAGCGCCCGATGTCAATAAAATGTCGCTCCACGGCGGCATCAGCCCTAGCGAATGCAGAAGTGTGATTATGATCAGATATAAACCACCATCAATGGGAATGAGAAAGGCGGTATAGTCCATACTATAGTCCAGAGAGGTTGTCCGAGACGTGGGGTATAAGTAGTCCGTATTAGAGAAAGAGAATAAGAAAAAAGCCTTATTATGATAGTGGGCTCAAAGGAATCTTAACGTAGCTGCCTTGCCTGTCCGAATCGTTCGGGTCCGGTACACAAGAAATTCAGTAAGAAATGCCATGCTTAGAACTTAATGCGCTTAAGACTCACAAGACTCAAAACTCAGACCGCCGCATGGGTTTTGACCTCAACACTCAATCTTGTGTCTTGTCGAATTTTTCAGAAAAACTTGAAAGCTGTTGATGCGAACGAACAAGGCGGTCTTGATGATTACGATACGGCACGGTATTCGCTTCTTCAAGGTGCTCGCTTGCAGTAGTAACCACGCTCTCATTCACTGATTCGGTCGTGCTTGTAATTTCGAGGTGTAATTCCTGGTAAGGCGGAGGCCTTAAAAAGGGGGGGAGAAAAAGATAAAATCGTAGGCTAAGTATCGTGAAGGTTAAAAATAGGGTGATCATTTACTCATAAACACGGATCGAGGCGAAATCAAAGTAAGCATCAGAGAAAGCACCCGGGTTGTTGTTGACAAAGTCTATGTATGGACATGCGTTAGTTTCTGTTTGGGTGATCTCCATACCAATGTCACGTACCAACACAAGTGGAGGGACAGCCGCTCTGTGAATAGACATTGCCAGCCCAATCGCCACCTGAAAACAGGATATGAGATAGGTAATGTTGGATCCAAGAATCGACTCACAGAATGTCAAGTTGATAATAATGTTATGGTTACTGAAGTGTTGCGCCAGGTTGCATGATGTATCGGGGAAGTTAGCCACGGGCGTTCCCTTGAGACGCGTTAGTTGCACATGGCGCCCAAACCGCGAAAGGACTCACCCAGTTGTCCGGATTGACGCTCGAACCTCCATTTCTAACCTCACTCGGAACTGAGCCAGAATTGCGGGGCCAGAAGAAGACTTTGATAGCACTGGACGAGCGCTCTACAGCGTACCTGTATTTAAAAAGTAGTCAGTTAGATGTCGTTCAGCACATATGGAACACCAACCATCCGCCACCATTGCTATTGAACGAAGGGCCATAGCTGTTGCTTGTGGGGAACCTGACACCGCATCCGGTGTTTCCGTTGACTGCCGTGTTGCAATCAAGCTGTCCAGAAGTGCTTAAAATACATGAGACGCTGGAAATAGAACGATAGGAGCCGGGAGAGAAGTACCCAGTCTGAGATCGAGAAGACGGCATTGTGCACCCTGAGAGTAAATCAGGCACTCAGTTTTGGCAAAAAGGGATTGTGCTTGGGCTGACTGACCTGAGCTGGTATGAAGGGTGGCAGCATTAGGAGACTGATCGTTGACACCTTCAACGATATCAATCTCTCCCTGATGTATCCACCAAATTTCAGCGTTACCAACGAGCAGAAGGTAAATGCGATACATACGCCATTTGGCCATTGAGACTCGTTCGTTTCCCAGATAGCTGGCCAAGTTCTACCCTGCGATTTAATACACGGTATATGGGTACAACCTCTAATAAACCTACCCGCATCCTTGCGGCATGTGGCGCACATCAAATCTGGAATAAAGTAAACCTCAGGAGCTCTGAAAGTTATAGGTGAATCGACTTACACAGCGACGTGAGTGGTGAAAGTCTTGGTTGATCTAATCCTTGCAGAGTTCCTTCCAGGTCCGCTCGAGCTCAGCCTAGTACTGGAATCTGCACGTAGAATGAAGCTCGAGGAGCTCTGGGCAACAGCTAGGCCCAGTGACCTAGCAGTGCCTTCATCGACGTAGTTTCTGTTGGGTAGCTTGCCATTAGGAAAAGTGATAAATCACAACAGAAGTTTATCACGCACACACGCCCGTGAGTGGGGTCCGCTATAGCCTCAAAATCGAAGAAATCGAAGAAGCCGGAACCGGTAACGGTATCCGAGAGGCTATAGGTAGCAGCGAGAGAGGGCGCGAATAGCGCTGAGAGGAGAAGAGCGCGAAAGGCGGATTTCATTGTGGTATTAAGTCGTATGTTGTTAACCGAATGTGAAGACTGAAAAGATAGTGATTTTCCAAAGGAGAGACGAGAGTTGTTTAAATAGGGGCAAGAAGCGGGTTCCCAATCAAGTGTCAGAGGCGAATTGAGGACAACATGGATACTGGACAGATGGGTACCGCGGGAAGGTGGGTGTGGAAGGGGAAGAGGTGAATATTTCCGAGACAAGCATCACGCGTCCGTTTCTTGGATCCGAAATAGTTAGAGCGAATCACGCGAGTAGTGACGTTCAGCCCTAGCAATTTTTGGATTGGAACGAAAAAAGTGATGCAGAGGGCGCTAATTGTGCAGTGTCGGAACCGTGGGAACTGGAGGTAGATAGGGGCAGAATATACCAGCGATGATAAGAGACCAGTTGCGCTTGTGTGGAGGTAGGTTTAATGAAGCCATGACTGAGGCGCTGGATGAGATACTGTTACGAGACGGTAGCGTCATATGGATCAAGTCCTGCCCAAGAGCTTCTGTTTGCTCCTGCCACAAGGACAAAGATGTTTCAAGGCAAAAGACATGCGCTGCCCAGCCCATGTGTCCAGGTAGTTGGTATGGAATTCGTCTTCCTTTTGCTGGGGTGAAGGAAGAGGCTGAGAGTATGTGGCGGGTGCTCTGCTCCCAAACACGTGGTCTCCCAAGGTCTCATGAGGTCAGCGGGGTGTATCGGACCTACCTTGGTTCTTATTCTGACTATTTTGTGTTCAACGAGTTCGGATGACCAGTTGGGGTACATGCGATTGGACACTGTAAGGTTTCTTGATGTCTTTGACCGCATGTACAAATCGTCTCATGATATTTCTTATCATTTGTTGATATGTGGAGAAAGTCCGAGGGTTACCCAGGGTGGGGCGTATATTTCTGGTATTGAGGATTTGTCAAAGCTGTTGGTCGATAATTCTAAAATGAGGCTTAAAATATTCTGCCGTGACTACTTAGAGTTGATGCGAGCCTGAGAGCTAATTCCGGTGGCTAGACTAAATCACCCAATTTGAGGTAATATTTTCTCCCGGTCGAGGCCTTCCTCGGATATCTCTTCTCACCCCACACCCTTCACAAATCCACCGCCACTCGTGAATAGACATAGAAGGAGCCCGAGTCAACGAATATGTCAATCACTAGGTACCAAATGTCCAAATCGAAATCCCTGTTGGCCCCCGGCTCCCCCCAAGCCCATATCGATGGAATCCTTAACGATACTGAGTAAGCATACCTATGCATCCAGTGAGTCGGCTTTGTATCAGTTCACCCGCTATTTGGCCCCTAGGGGGTTGAACACTGCCATCGTTCCTGCAGCAACAGTCGAGTAACCACGCCACCTCTCCAATTCTATCGGCAGATTTTAAGCTCTCCTATCAGTAGTTCTGTGCTCCAACCCGTCGGTCGTTAAGGTCTCGAGGAGTGGACATAATGTGCCCCTTTTACACAGTGTGGGGTAACCGGATCAACGGGGGGATTGATCCATACTTTAGGTCGGCCCGTACTTTGGACAACGAGTTTCCAGGTCGACCTTGGTTAACCACGTACATTATCGTAGAGTGCCTTCTGAGTGTGAAAGCGGGTTCTACAAGAACAGCGGCCATGAATCCCTTATGCTTTATATCAGTAAGCACAAATTTGAACATGGGACAACGTTCCTCTGGAGCCAACATTAAGTTCCGATCAGATATTTCAAGCTCCGATATGGCAGATCTCGGCCAAGATGACTTTTGATCCCTCCGTCGCTCTGTGCATTTTTCCCTGAAAAATGTATACACAATGATTAAAGTGTACCCTGATTGCAGTTTACCGTTATTAAGAGTAAGAGTGAGTGGGTGGGGGTGTAATAAATATACGTCCGAGGGACGCAATGGATGGTTGAAATTCGTTAACGGCATAACGTCAAGGCTTGAAAGTGAATTGTCCCTTGACGTCTTACTCACTTCAACACGTTCCAACGTCAAAATTCTAGCACACCTTCGGTGCTCTATCACATCTCATCACTTTAACCCAAGATGTTTTCACCTCAGTACGTGACGACGCATTCCAAAACACATAGTCGAATTAATATCACCACCAGGTTAGGCGTCCTGTGTTTTCTGCCCTTCCTCACCTACACCTACGCTCTCCAACTAGTCAAATTCTCGTTCTGGCATGGAAATGGTGGAGATACTTTATGTCCTATACCTCAAGATATCATTTTCATCACAATGAAAGCCGAAACCAATGATCCGAGTTCTGTGGAATTGAGATTATACAATATCGATCGAATGAATGAGACGTTGGTGTTGTCTGGTTTGGATCCTGTGAGAGATGAGAATGTGGGGTTTGAGGTGCCTTGGGTACCACCCGGGTGAGTTTTCTTTCTCTCTTATTTTGGATTTATCAGATTGACTGGGGGGGGATGGGTTTGTAGGAATTTTTGGATACGTGTTTATTCTGATTTTTCGTAAGTTTGATTGGGGGGTGAAGTTTTATATGTTGGGATTTATTATTGTATAGGACTAAGAATTTTCTTGTGCAATCTTCAACGTTTCAAATTTATGCGCCGAATGCGACTGGTGTTTCGATACATCCACCTTCTGCGTCGGCTACTATTGCGTACGTTCATTTGGTATTCAATAGCGACTACTAATTCATTTCATTATAGAACAACTTCAACGCGCCGTTCACAACCCTCTTCCTCATCCGACATGTCCACCACATCATCGAACAAAACAGGTATAATCATCGGAGCTACCCTCGGTGGTGTAGCATTCCTTCTCCTAGTCATCATTCTTATCTTCCTATGGCATCGAAAATCATCCAAACCAAAAGAACATTCTACATTCTCATTATCACACTCCAAACCTTTACCAACTCTACCTCCGACAACAAACCCAGAAGCACCATTCGAAGCTGCACGGAACGCCGCAAGTCGGGCAGAGAACCTCAGAAAGGAACGAGAAAGGCTAGATAGAGAAATCATCACTCTTGAAGGAACCGTTCGTAGTTTGACACGACATCCATCGAGACCTGCTCTCTCCGACAGAAGGGAGGGCAGTGGTAATGGTGATGGCATGGCACGAAGTGTTGGAGAGAATGGAGAATCGGATGTTCATTCCCAGTTGGAGGCCCTACGCGCTCAAGTCAAGCGATTGGAGAGCACAATTGATGCCCCTCCTGAATATCACTGACTATGATACTGTAGTCGTGAAAACTATTTTTAGCCAATCGAGCCGTGGCATGCCACGTGAGCTGATATTTATGACGCGGAAACCCGGAGAATTAAGTTTGTAAGATGCTTGGCTTCTGGCGACGCAGTGCCTTTGTGCTGGCCTGCAGAGCTCAAAACATACGCTCTTATGCCTCTGTGAGTTCACTCGAGCCAGAGCGCATTCGCAATATTGCTATAATCGCGCATGGTGCGTTGTTTTTTTTTTTCATATGTCAGCGGTGTAATTGACTTCTTACCCTCAGTCGATCACGGCAAAACAACGCTCGTCGACCAACTTCTTCGTCAATCTGGTACAATAAAACAACTCTCACCAACGGAACAAATTGTGCATACTCCTAATTCGACTTTGACCGTTGCGGACGCTGGTATTCAAAATGGTTTCGTCACTCGTGTGATGGATTCCAATGACCTCGAACGTGAACGCGGGATTACGATTCTCTCGAAATGCACGAGTGTTAATTATCAAGGCAATTTGATTAATATTGTTGATACGCCTGGACATGCGGATTTTGGTGGAGAGGTGGAGAGGATTATGAGTATGGTTGATGGGGTTGCGTTGGTTGTGGATGCTACCGAGGGTCCTATGACTCAAACGCGATTTGTCTTGAGTAAAGCTCTCAGTAGAGGTCTTCGGTGCGTTTTTCGAACATTCTTCTTATGGTATTTTATTAATGAATAATATAGACCTTTGGTCGTGGTGAACAAAGTCGATAGATCAACATCACGCGTCGCTCAAGTCGAAAGCGACTTATTCGATCTTTTCGCTACTCTCGGTGCAACCGATGAACAAGCAGAATACCCCTTACTTTACGCCTCTGCGAAACAAGGTTGGGCCGCTGACGCTATCGCTCCACCAACTAAGGATCCCACAATGGAACCTCTCTTCAATCTCATCCTTTCACACGTCCCACCTCCAACACATCTAACATCCACCGGTCCCTTTTCCATGCTCACTGTTCAAATTGAGAACGATCCATACCTTGGTGTTCTTTATCTCGGTCGTATACAGAGCGGGACTCTTAATATCGGTGATACGATTTGGGCTCTGGATTCGGAAGGTAATAAAGTTGGTGAAGGGAAGGTTAAGCGGATTTTGGGAAGGAAAGGGTTGGAGAGGGAAGAGAAAGATGTTGCTGGTGCTGGTGAGATTGTGAGTATAGCTGGTATCAAAGGTGGTGGTGTGAATGTCACACTGGTACATGCAGACGGCTGGGGCGAAACAGGTCCACAACCACTTCCTGTAAGTAACCCATCTAATCTCTTCGACTCATTCATACCTTTCCACAGACGACACCGATAGATCCTCCAACCATCTCAATCTACATATACCCAAACGACTCTCCTCTAGCCGGCAAAGAAGGCAATAAACTCACTTCCCAACTCATCCGCGAACGCATTCTAAAAGAATCCCAAACCAACGTCGCTCTAAAAGTCCTCCCAGGTCCAACATCCGAATCCATAGAAATCAGAGGTCGGGGTATCCTCCACCTCGGTGTCCTCCTCGAAACTCTCCGTCGCGAAGGTTTCGAATTAACAATAGGATCACCTAAAGCCGTCATGATTCCCGACCCAACCAACCAAAACCAACTACTCGAACCAATAGAAGAATGCACCATCATCGTCAAAGAAGAATTCTCCGGTCCCATAATCCAAAAACTCACTATGCGGAAAGGATGTATGATTTCGTATGATTCGGGATCACATGGTGAAGGTGATGGTTGGGTTAAAATCATAATGGATATTCCATCACGAGGGTTAATTGGTTATCTTGCTGGAGAATTCAAAAATGATGTTCATGGACAAGGGAGTTTGAATCATATATTTAAAGGATATGAAGCGTTTAGAGGGGAAGTTGATACGGGGAGGAGAGGGAGTTTGATTTCGATGGTGGAGGGTGTTAGTTCGGCGTATGCTATGGCACCGTTACAAGCTAGAGGAACAATGTTCATTCATCCAGGAACTCAAGGTCCGTCCTCCTTTCCACTCTACCACCATTCTTAACCTGAACTCCCACTAGTATACCCCGGTATGGTCATCGGAGAAGCTGGCAAAACTCAAGACCTCTATCTAAACCCCTGTCTCAAAAAACAACTAACCAACATCCGTGCAGCTGGCGCTGACGAAAAAATCGTACTTGGATCGCCTCGTGTGATGACTCTAGAAGAGGCGCTGAGTTATATGGGTGATGATGAGATGGTGGAAATCACACCGAAGAGTATTCGGTTGAGAAAAGTGATTCTTGATCCTGCAAAGAGGATGCGTGGAGGCAAAAGTCGGGGAGCGTAAGTTATGTTTAGACCGCCCTGTACGGGGACGACACACTGCTCATAGAGAATATTTTACTAGTAGCTAATACTGTAATCCTGGATCTATAATGAAGTTGGAACGCTCTTGAGTCGAAAGCCAGTCACGGTTATACTTACTACTCTGATATATCCGATATTCGCGACCCTCAACCAACGCTCCCCGCTTTGGTACTCCATAGAGAGACAGTTCGCGTTTTGTGACTGTTAACTATTATGTGCACCGTCTGGAACGTACCGTGGTCCGAGCCCCACAGCCTCAACCATGATGAGGTTGTTCGGATAACGTTTCCTAAGTTTCCTCTTACCGGTCTTGGAATAGGGAGAACGCCAACGCATTCGCTAAAGGAAACGTTCCCAGAAGACGTGGGCTGTGAATACATGCGTTCAACAGTCTACAAAACAAAACCTATGACTAGTACTCAAACAGACCAAATCTGATTTGTATTCCCATTTGTACACTTCCGAACTTCTACATTACCCTCCGTCGAGTCCAAACACATCCCTTTTCATGAACATTAGCATATACAATTCAATACCCACAATGGCATTACACACCGCGATCTTTCAAAGCAATCCTCCTATCATCTGTGTAATACCACGTCTGTGCTGGTAAATTCGGATAACAAGTCCAGATCTTCAGCTTCGTCCCATTGTGCGGGTCTATCCAATCTCTTCAACACAACCCTTGAAAAAAATACGCATATACGTACGTTTACCACCCGCATCTAAACAAAAACCCTTTCCAGCCACTTTCACTTTCGTCGTTCCGGGTTCTATAACCCAGTTCTGCGCTGGGGTACCATTACATTCGTATCTACAATCAAATCATCATCAATAAACACGTTGTGTTGGCGAGAAAGTCATGAGAGTACGAACATATCAACGGGTGTGCCATCGTTATATACACTTCCTCGTACATCGAGGCATTGGGACTCGTCATATCCTGGGTGAATTTGGACATATCGCTCTCGGGGGACGCGCGGGGATGGAGGTGGGAGTGCTAGGACTGTGATTGGGAGGAAGAGGATATAAATGAGGGCGTACATTGGGTGATTAGTATTGGGTTATATGCGCTAGTAGGAGTGGAAGGAAGATGTGGTTTGGTCTTGTATGAAAGGATGGTTGTATTTAGAACATTTTTATGGTGACGTAGTTAAAGAGATACCCAATTATTTGGGTCAAATTAAGTGGGACCAACAGCCTGTTGTAAGGGTAGCCACTCGGCTACGGGAGGAAACAACGCTTCAACGGAATGGGATTGAAAGTGCTGTATATCAAATTGTCTGCTTCACGGTGTACAAGACAATGTGCTGGGTCCTCAGCGAGTCCGGTCCGAGGTGGCCATGTTCCTGTCACTGACATCATCCCCAAGAGCTCCTAAAGAAATCTCCGCAATGTCGAAAGATTCTACAGTGTGCCTTCCACCCATGATGATGCCTCGATTATTGAGTAATACAAGCATTGAGTTGCTATATATTTTGCTCATTGCAAGACCTGGTAGAAGATATAATGTGGATGGGAGTAAAGGCATGTAGAGCACTGTATAGCAGAGTACTGCAAAACCTGGAGTGACCACATCATTTAGAGTCCCAAAAGCATAAGCTGGAGCCCTACTTGTTGCTATTCCAGTTTCAAGAATCAACTGAATAATACTTGTGATATGTGACTGCATGAATTTCTTCATTGTTCTCTTGTGTTGTCTCAGGAGCTGCAACCATAATAAGAAAGGATATGGCAGAAGCAGTAGTAGGAAAACCAACAAAGATAGTCATCCAGGTAGCAATACTGAGATCACAGGCCACATTGAATGTTGAAGTTTCGGACATATTCTAGAAATAGACTATGAAGTCATTATGATAATAATAGACTGATCCGTTACTTTCCAGTAACTTCATTCCGTAGTAACTTCCTATGAGTTGCTCTGCATACGATGAGAGTCATAAGTACTTGATAGATTATTCTACATAGTACCAATGACTAGATACTACGTTCCGCAGTACTCCGCAGGCACTACGCCGCAGTTAAAGGGAGTCATAAGGAACAATCCATGCAAGCCTAGTATTTTATGTAGTATGACTCGTACATGTTACAATATGTATATAAACCCCATGTAGCAGACCTAGTTCTGTATCTTGTTCAATCGAACAACTTCTTCACAATTGCCTATCTCTTTGAGTACAACACCTCCATCGATCTCATCGACCTTGACCTCTACTCCTCTGATGTTAACTGCTTCATCAATAATATCTGTCTATCCGAATTACCTTTCTACAGGTATCAGATAGAAGCTTATTATCTCGGTGAGTAGACCCTACGTTCTCTCCCACTGCGTTTACTGCTGCCCCCAGCAAACAACTCGTTACGGTCGTTTCCTCAACAGGTTATGGGCCCCGGTAGCCTTACCGATGGTTAAACCATTATCATCCCCTCTAACCGAGATAGGATGATAGGGCTTCACCTGACAGAGTTATCCTTGTATTTGATCATTGCTGATACGAGAATTTTCTTCTAGAAAGAAATACACTCGACGAAGATATTATGTCTACTAATAATATCGTCGCTGGTTTACCTAAGCTTAATGGGCCAAAGAACTATGTGTTCTGGTCTAGAAGGCTTCAGGATGCCCTAACCCTCATTTCTGTCACTGGTTCTGACCAGTCCGGATGGACTGTGACAGACCAGAATCTCTCCCCTAAAAATCCTGCCGCTTTAACGGAGGAGGATAGAAGGAGAGAACAATTGAGAGGTCAGGCATTGGCTGTTATTAATGGCACCTTACCTGATTCCCTGTTACTCCATGGGCATGATGCCCCTGGATTCCTCTGGACTGATTTGAAAACCCGCTTTGGGACACCTTCTCCTGCCGCAGTGTATTCAATTCTCCAAAGAATGTTGCGAAAGCGCATTTCAGGGAATCAAGATCCAGCAATGGATCTAGCTGAATTGAGAACAATGGCTTCTCAATTAGAAACAGCTAAGGTAAAATTGCCAGAAGTTCTTGGCGCGATGATCGCCTTGAATGCATTACCACCGGATTGGAATGCAGTGGCCCAAACAACATTGGCGAATAATTACGATGTTGTAGATATGACCTGGGAGGTAGTTCAGCAGGCTATAAATGCGGAGTGGTCAAGACGTGAAGGGTCAAGACCCAATATGTCTAACCCACAAGCCTCCTTTGCAGCCACCGCTAACTACCAATCTCGCCCTCACGGCAATATCTGTTACGACCTTAGTCTCTGACTCAGGTTGCAAGCCTTTGGATAAAGGAAAGGAAGTAGAGAAGGGAAGAAGGGATGATACGATTGGTAAAGTGTAAGGAATACATCAAGTATTACTACACTTTATATACTAGTGGTAGAGGCTAATAATAAGGGAGTCGAGTAACGGAGTCATAGGAGACGAGTAGAACGAGTCAGGTAGGAGGCACAGCTTCTAGGGTGATACAGGAGATGAAACGAGTATGAGGGTACACGAGGTAATGGGCGCATGATGGGAATGAACGGTCTATGATTCGTAACAATACCTCCCTTTCAAGCTTCATGTCCTCATGATACGTATTACTGTAAAGGTCCTTTGTAAGATAGAACATATGGAATTTGTTAAAGTTTAAGAAAACCCGATGAGTGTTTTTACTCGTTCATAGGTACGGCCGCTCCCAGAGCTCTGGCCAAGTCCTTCTTGTTTCCTCCAATGAGAGGTGTCTTGTCAACACGTCGTAAACCAATCCAGAGGGGTGCGTGTGGTGGTCCTTCTTTAAACAGGAAGTGGGTGTGGTTGTTGTACGTAGTGTTGTCGTTGGTGTGATTGCTTAAAAGTTTGTACACGATCTCTTTCCAATAATCGTTGTCCTTTTCTCCTTCTGATTTCAAAGTGTTATATCCTGTCGGCGGGTGGAAAGTCATGGGTGTGATGGGGGGTACTACCGTGGTGAGTATGGTTTGGAGGTGAGCGACTTCCTCTTCGATGTCGGGGTGGAGTAGTTGGTCGGCGGCGGTTCTTTCTTGCGTCTTTTGTTCGCATGTGTGGCAGATGTGGTGTTGGATGGGGAATGGGTCGTTACTAACGAGTAGTCGATTAACGATGTGGTGGGAGAGGTTGTCTGTGCTTCTGGATTCATACGTATTGAGTCGTTCGGCTAGGGCTACAAGGATACTGTGCATCCGAGCTCGTATGTTGGAGATAACGAGGAGTTGCAAGTCGTCGTTAATCTCGTACAAGTGTCTCTCCAGTTGGTCTCTCCTTCCTTCGTTGATGATGAACTAATTGAGTCTTGGAGTGGCGTCAGATAAGGTGTCCATAATTTTCGAGGCTCCTTCTTGGGTTGCTTTTACTGCTGCTCCCAGTAGTATTATGGTGTCGACTAGGGTTTCTCCTTCTATGATTTCTTCCTGGTTGGTCCTTTCTGGGACGAGTTCTTCAAATTCTGCGAGGTAGGGGTACGGGGTAAGTTGGCGTTCGGCGGGCATGGTGTATTGTAGAGATAGTTGGCAAAGTCAAGGGTGAAGTGAATACCACGAGTGATGCGATGAGTGTAGTGGTTACTTGAGATGCGAGGTTTGCTGTTCATAATTGCTGTTTTTTACCTCCCCTTTTTATAGGTTTCGTCCTCGAAATCTTGCTTATGAATTCTTGTACTGCTTCCTTGGCGCTGTCTAAGTTTGTTTCGTCTTCCCATGTATCTTCTTCGGACGTATATCCTTTCCAGTGTATTAGGTACTGTTTTCGTTTCCCTCTCATGCAGTGTCCTCGGACTTCGTCTACTTCGTAGTGTTCTTCATCGTTAATTATCTCGGGGATCGGTGGTGGCGGAGTGCGCTGGCTGTCATACTCGGGGTTGTGATAGGGGGAAAGTAGTCTGCTGTTGAATACGTCGTGTATCGCCCATGTTTCAGGTAGCTCCAGGCGGTAGCTTGTTTCGCCTATTTTTTCTTTTACTCGGAACGGTCCGTATCTCTTGTGATCTAATTTCTTCGTTGGTCTTGTTGTCCTAATATTGTCTGCTTCCAGCCAAATTTGGTCTCCTATTTGGTACTCGTGTTCTGGCTTTGTGCTGTTTCGCTTTTCCATTTGTATCTGGTTTTGTTGGAGCATTTTGATCGTTGCTTGGCGTATGTCCTGCAGTTCTTGTATTCTTTCCGTGATTGCTGGAGCCTTGATCTCGTTTGAGATGTCACCCTTCCATGGGTGTCGTCCGTATACTATCTGGAACGGTGAATGTCCTGTGGCGCTATGTGTTTTGTCGTTATACTGGAATTCTGCCGTGCTGAGCCATTTCTTCCAGTTGTTCTGTGCGTGATTGATTACATTTCTGAGGTAGGCCTCAACCTCTTGGTTGATGCGCTCCGTTTGACCGTCTGTTTGTGGATGGTATGCCGTGGATAGGTTTCGTTGGGTGCCGGTTGCTTTGCAAAGTTCCGCCATGAATTTTGATGCGAACTGTGGGCCTCTGTCACTGATGATCCTGCGTGGTATCCCATGTTGTCTCCATATGTCGTCCCGATATATATCTCCTAGCTCCTCGGATGATAGGGTGGTGTTAACTGCTCGTAGCCTGATCATTTTGCTGAAGCGATCAACGATGACAAGTATCGCGTCGTATCCCTCCGATTCTGGCAGTGGTCCTATCATGTCGATTGATATCTCTTCCCATGGTCCAGTGGGTATTGGTAACGGATGGAGGTGTGTGGTAGGTCGTGTTTGGAGTATTTTATTTCTCTGACATGTGTCACATCCTTTGATGTATCGTTTAACATCGTTACGCATTTGTGGCCACCAATATGTCCTTTTGAGGAGTTCGATCATTCTATGTTGTCCCGGGTGTCCTACGTCCGTTTTGTCGTGGTGTTGTTGGAGTATTTCTTGGCGTAATTCGGTGTTTGGTGGTACGTATATTCTTCCTTCGAAGATGGGTAATCCATCAGTTTCCCATATCTCCTCTGGTCGTTTCTCCTTTTCTCTTAACCATTGTGTTTCTCTCCTCTGCTCCTTTCGCATTCGGTGTTTCAGGTCTTCTTCTCCTGATATGTCCCACATTTGTCTGATTTCGGTGGTAGCGTTGTCGAATAAGTGGTCGGGTAATAGCGTGATATCTGTGTTGTCTCTGGTTGTGTCCGTTTTCGTTAGTCTTGATAATACATCTGCTTTTGTGTTTGTTTTTCCGGGTATGTGTTTCAACGTGTAGTGATATTCCTGTAGTTCCAGTTGCCATCTCGCCTGTCGTCCTGTGAGTTGTTGCGGTTTCCTAAAGTATTCCAGGTTCTTGTGGTCCGTCCATATCTCGAATGGTTTGTCGGCGTCGAGTAGATATTGTCTCCAAGTTTTGACCGCTTCTCGGATTGCCAATAGTTCTTTGTCATAGATCTGGTAATTTCGTTCTGCCGGTGTCATTGTTCTCGAGTGGAATGCGATTGGGTGCCACTGGTTATCTTGGTCTTGTGATAATACCGCTCCTACTCCGTACCCTGATGCGTCTACCTCCACTCTATATTGTCCTTTATCTCGGGGCATCGCTAGTACTGGTTCGCTCGTGATTTTCTTCTTGATTTCTTCGAACGCTTGTTGTTGCCGTTCTGACCATGACCATTGTGCGTCTTTCTTCTTGAGTTCATGTAGTGGTGTTGCTATGTTACTGAAGTCTTGTATGAATCGTCGGTAGAAATTTGCAAAGCCGAGGAATTTTTCGACATCCTTCACGGATTTGGGTGTTGGCCATTCCTTTACTGCTTTCACCTTTTCTTCCTCCATTTTAACGCTGCCCTGTCCTACCACAAAGCCCAGTATGGGTATTTCTTTCGCGTCGAACATACATTTTGATCGTTTGAAGTATAGCTGGTGTTTGGCTGCAATGTCTAAGAACCGTGTCGTTCTTTTTTCGAGTTCCTCCTGTGTGGTTCCTGGAATGACGAAATCGTCCATGTAGTTGACAAGCGTCCCTTCATGTAATAGTTCTCGGAATATCGTGTTCATCATTCTTTGGAAGGTTGCCGGTGAATTGCTCATTCCGAAGAACATGACCGTAGGTTCAAATAATCCGTTGTTTGTTACGAACGCTGCCTTCCATTCGTCTCCTTTCCTGATTCGGACGTTGTTGTATCCCCAAATGATGTCGAGCTTATTAAACACTTTTGCGTCCTTTAGTCGGTCTAACACCTCGCTTATAAGTGGTAGTGGCGTTTTATCTTTGATGGTGTATTCATTCAGTTTCTTGTAATCTTGTACCAGGCGTTTTGTTCCGTCTTTCTTTGGTATAAAGAAGCATGGGGTGGCGTAGGGGGATTGCGATGGTCTGATACGTCCGGAGGTGAGGTTTTCGTCGAGGAATTTTTGTAGTTCCTGTTTTTCCGTTATTGTCATCGGGTAAACTTTGGACTGCAGTACCGGGGGTGCATCTTCTGACAGATTTATCTCGTGGTCCCATACCGTATGTGCGGGTAGGTTATCGAAGTTCTTTTTGTTGAATAGATGGGTGTACTGTCGGAGGTATGGTGGTAGATCTTCATCGTCCGTCCGGTCCGCCTTTTTCTCTTCAATGTGTTCCTTGACTGTCCGTATTTTCTCGTTGAACCGTATGTTGCTATGTGCTGTTTTGCAATCTTCTGGACATCTCGTGAATCGTATGACATGATTGTTCCAATCGATTTCCGGGTTATGTTTGACCAGCCAATCGTGCCCCAGGTATAAGTCCGCGCTTTCTAATTGTGTTACTAGAGCGTCGATTTGTTCCGTGTGGTTGCCGTTGTTTAGTACCAGTTGTGCCTTGTCCGTTATTTCTCCCTTTTTATTTTCTGTGCCGTCGGCATTGATCACTCTGATTGGGGTTTCCAGAGGTTTAGTCGGGATCTGTTCTTCGTCTATTGTTCGTTGTGCTATGCACGTGTGGGTGCATCCGGAGTCTACGAGGGTTGTGATTTGTCTGCGTCCTTTTCTTGTCTGGATTGTTGAGTCGAGGAGAAGTTCGCGCGTAGAGTTTCGTTTTTGGGGAATCACGTATCGTCTATTGTGTGATAAAACAGAAACTCTAGTTTTATTGGCTCGCGGGTTTGCGCCTACTCGGAGCCTTCGACAAAATCCTCTTTCTCATCTATTTCTTGTTCATCATCCTCGTTGACTTCTCTGATATGGGCTTTCTTGGGTGCTCGGCAGTTCTTCGAGATGTGGCCTTGTTTACCGCAATTGTAACACGTTATTTTGGTGTACGTGACTTTTGTCTTCTTCCTGCAGTATTTGGCAATATGCCCATAGAGGTTACAATTGTAGCACCTCGGTTTTCCCGTCTGATCGGTGTCTGCCCTTTGTCGTCCTATCTCCATGGGTTGTCCTCTTCCCCCATAGATAACTCCGGTGGTGGTTTTGACATCTCCTCTAGTGATGTCCGTTGCTTCGTAACCTTGTCCTACTGCAAGGATCGTGGTTTTCCATTTGCTGTATGTTGTTGGGACGGAGGTTGTCGGGTAACCTACTATGGTTCGAATAATGTCTGCTCTGGTGTGGCGCTTGAGAAGGAATATCGCATGTGTGTCGTCTGTTCCTGCTTGGGCTCTTAATGCTTCGAATTCGATTAAGAAGTCTGCTGTGTTCTTCTTTCCCTGTTTGAACGTCTCTATTTCTCCTTCTGCTATGGCTTTCCTATTCCCCAAGGAGAATGTGGCTTCTACTTCTTTCGTAAAATCCTCCCAAGCCGGTGTTTTTTTATTCTGGATGGCTTGTAGTTGCGTGTTGGCGTAAGGGCCGGCTAGTCCTCCTTTCATCCTTGCCAAAATGGCTACTATTTTCTGTTCTTCTTCGTCTATTTTGTTGAACATCAGCCATAAGGATATGGCTCTCCACCAATCGTCAAATTTGGTCCTATCCCCATTAAAATATCCTGGTTCCGGGGCTAGGTTCTTTGGTACGTTGATCTCGTCTGTCATTTCTGGTTCTGACTCTGGTTCGCTGTGTTCGTTTTCGTAGGTTTCGGCGATTTCTATATCGGCTGTGGCGTCGGCGATTTCTGTGTCGAATTCGGTTTCGAATAGAGCTGTGTCGATTTCTTCTTCAACCGGAGCTGGTTCTTCATCTGTGCTGTGTTCGGATTCTTCCTCGTAGGTTTCGGCGATATCTATATCGGATGTGTTCTCGGCGACTTCTGTGTCAAATTCGGTTTCAAATAGAGCTGTGGTCTCGTCTACGCTGTGTTCGGATTTCTGCCGTTTAAGGCCTTCAGGGATTTCTGGTTCTGTTGATCGTTTGGATCCTGTTGCTACGGGTGAACCCTGGATGTCTGTTGGTCTCGGAGCTCTCTGTCTTCTCGGTGTTCTTGATGAGCTACTGCTGCTCATATACTGTTGTCCTGGTCGGAGGCTATTATTCCAAGCCTAGCTACGAATAGTGGCACCTCTCTTGCAAGGTGAGTTGAATGACACTTTACCAAATGTTACAACCTTAGTCTCTGACTCAGGTTGCAAGCCTTTGGATAAAGGAAAGGAAGTAGAGAAGGGAAGAAGGGATGATACGATTGGTAAAGTGTAAGGAATACATCAAGTATTACTACACTTTATATACTAGTGGTAGAGGCTAATAATAAGGGAGTCGAGTAACGGAGTCATAGGAGACGAGTAGAACGAGTCAGGTAGGAGGCACAGCTTCTAGGGTGATACAGGAGATGAAACGAGTATGAGGGTACACGAGGTAATGGGCGCATGATGGGAATGAACGGTCTATGATTCGTAACAATATCCCCAGGACTCGCCCTGGACCACCCTGGAACCGCTTCCACCCTGGAGGTGATACCAGGGCCCAGCCTGCGCGAGGTCCATGCCACCCTGCCAATCCGAGTGGGCAGCCTCCTCAGCCTTCTCCCCCTTCTCCTACCTGGATTAACGTCCAGAAGAAGAAGAAGAAGCCCAAAAAGCACCAGGGTAGACCCCAGGCCCACATGGCGGAAGCCATGGCGGGCTTTGCCGCTGCCACGGAACCGGTGGTCTGTCGTTTCACTGGTCCGGGGATGACCCCCTTTGACCTGATGAGGCGCATGGACGCGCCTCGACCCATTCCTGCTCCCGCTCCTCCGACCACTCGTGTACTTGTGAGTGAGAGACCAAAACCTCTTACTTGGGTTAATCCCAAGAAGGTCCAGCAGGCATGAGAGAATGCTCGTGCTGAGCTCGAGAAAAAGGTGTGTGCTGAAGCATGAAACTTATGTTTCACCGCCCTCCTTGAAAACTCACTGCAGATCCAACAGGTGACCACCTGGCGCGACCGCGTCACTGGTCCTTCGCCTATGCAAATGGCGAAGAAATGTGCCCTCGATCATTATGATCGACGGATGCACGAGGTCTCTCACCCCCGCGCCCCGAAAGGACGATCGGTGACACCGCCAGGTGCACCTTCGGTTCCTTCTGGTCACCCCCCAGGTTGTACCTGTGAGGGACACACGAGGGTAAGCAAATGGTTCACTAAAAATAGTAACCCCGATATTAACGCGACCCGCGTCCGTTTTGCCTTTCTTTTACCTCATGGTTCGCCATACGCCTTATTGATTTCTCCCAAATTTGGGAATAAACTCAATTTGGTAATGCATCATGTGGTAAAGATCCCAAGCATGGACTCCGTTGCCCGGGGCGACTCGCTTGAACCTGGAGAGGTTCAGCCGTACTACCTTCCTCCTCCGGAGGAAATAGTAACTCCGGTCGTCAGGACCTACGAAGAGGAGTTTCCTCCTCTTCCAAGGGCCTCCCCTCCTACGGAGCGCTTCCAGAGTAAGAGATTCTCTCTTACTCAGAAGAACAAGACTGCTGATAGGCGTCCTGCCACACTTTTAGTGTTGGTAGACGAAGCCTTCAAACGGCTTGAGAGCGAGAAAGAGGTCGACGACCTCATGGCGCTGGCTCAGGATGTCGCCTACGACATCCACGACCCCAGGAACCCTGCGAACGTCGCAGGACCCTCTTCTGGGCCTCTCCCCAAGTCTCCAAAGTCCGAACCTTTTGCTTCGGCACCTCAATCTGAGGTGTCACTCGGACTCTCATTGACTGACTATGGGAGCGACTTCAAGAAGAAGGGAGGAGCTGGGTACATGATCAATTCGATCTCAGATACTCTTACTAACCCTGATACACAGTCCTGTCACCAATATGCTGACCGGCCATCTTCGCAAGAAGAAGGGCAAGGGCAAGGGGAAGGGACGTCGGGGGCCGGGCATATAACTACGATATTGGGATCTTTAGGATCCCATAATAATGTTATTTCAAGCGAATGGATAAATGAGAAGTGTTTTAACACTTCTCAACTTTTTTGTTTCTCCACGTGCATGCTCGATCAGTATTTAAGAGTACCGGATCAATTTAGATCTCGATTGCTAAGCAATGATCAAAGCATAACGCCACTAGAAGAATATAGTGACGTATGGTTATTAGACTCAGGGGCATCATGTCATTATACCCCTTATGCGGAAGACTTCATCAACTTCGAAGAACTCGAAGTTTCGATCCCAATTAAGACTGTAGGAGCACATAGCCCCTACCTTAATGCGGTTGGTCTTGGTGCAGTTATGCTTAAGCATAGAGTCTATAACGGGAAGACTGACAGCGTTCAACCAACACAGATATTAATATATCCAGTCTTCCTTCTAAAAGGAACCTCTGAACAACTAATGTCAGTGGGACAGTTATGCCAGGATGGCAAAACTGTTAGAACAGATGCCAACGAATCAGTAGTAGTTGATAGCGAAGGAAATGCTATTCTTCAAGCATATCCTTCAGCAAGTCGTAATACTACTTTACATTTTGTTAATACAAAAATTGTACATTCGGAACAAGCAGCTATGACTGTGGATCCGATCGTTGGCTATAAAGTTGTACATGCGAGATTAGGACATCCCTCTAATTGTATCCTCAATCACTTTGAGAAAAATACGATTGGGTTTACTCCAGTGCGGATTCCCGAGCAAAAGCCAGTCTGTGACGGTTGTGCCAAGGGAAAGATGCACCAGAAACCCTTTAGAGAGAACCCTACACGCGCAAAGCGTCCATTCGAAAGAATACACTCGGATTTAGTTGAACTTCCGATTCTTTCTTACCATAAATTTAAATGGGTCATGACCATAATGGACGACTTTTCCTCTCATGGATGGATTCGCTTCCTCCATAAGAAATCAGAAGCAGCAGAAGAAATGAAAAATTTCATTGCCTTAATTCAGACTCAATACGAGACTAAATTAAAATATCTCTGCACTGATAGAGGAGGAGAGTATGCAACTGACGAGTTGCAATCTCATTTGCGCTCATTAGGGATCATACATGAGACCAGTGCACCGCACATACACCGACAAAATGGTCGAGCGGAACGCTTGAACCGAACTCTAATGGATAAAGCAGAAGCCATGCGGCATCATGCTTGTATTCCTGATGGTTGGTGGGAGTTTTCTATAGATCATGCAATACATATCTATAATAAAACACCGGTATCACGGCTCATGTGGAAAACACCTTATGAAGTGTTGAATCAGAAGATTCCAGACATCTCCAAAGAGAGAGTCTTTGGCTGCGGTGCTTATGTCTTTCTCCCAAAAGAGATAAGAGACAATAAACTGACAGCGAAGTCAGAACTCATGATTTTCCTTGGTTGGACATCAGACAGGAAAAATTATGGTTTCATGAGGTACCTAAATGGAAATGTAATCTATACATCTCCAACAGCCGTATTCAGCGAAGAACACTTCCCTAAATGTGTTGGGAAGAAGCAAGAAGAACGGATGAACCAACCATCATCTTCTACTTCTCGAAGTACACCTTCGGAAGTTATTGTCTTTCATGCTCCAGATCCATCTACTGGTTTACCTATTGATAAACCACCAAGCCCTATTCCCTGAACTTCTACCAGAAGTTCTCCGGAAGAAAGGACTTATAGATCTGTACATGGACGAATTCCAACTCCTTTCCCTGAACCTAAAAAGAATAAAGGAAAGGGAAAAGCACCGAATATCGATACTGATGTTCAGGAGGAGTGGGATAGTATTGTGCAAAACATTCTCTTTCCACCAAGAGAAGCACAAACACCAGAAGACGATGACAGTGATGGATTATCTTATGCTGATCCACCTAATCACCCTGAAGGACCGAACCATCTGCCTTCTCTAAGAGATGATCCGGATGTACAACCATTCATACCCTATACCCCTGTTGAAGATGATCGGGATACTGGTCCTTCTGTACCACGAGGTCACTCGGATCAAATACCGGTTCCCGAAATACCTCAGAGACCGCAAAGAACCAGAAAAGTACCTGAACATCCAGGAAACTTCTATGGTTCTACCAAGCATCCGACCAAAATACTCCAGGACTATGAGATGTTCCAACCTCCTAAGTCGAAATTAACAAGTTCTACAAGTAGACTTGTTAGACAAATTCGATCAGAGGCTTCCAAACCTGGAATAATCGATAGACGTTCTCAGCATGAAGCTTCTACATTAGAAGACTTATGCAGAGAAGGAGGAGTAGGGATGATCGATTATCTGTGCGCTCAAAAAGTCGAATCACCATTAGTTCCTATTTCTTTCAAGGATCTAAATCAACTACCATCAGAAGAGAAATCTAAATGGTGGAAAGCGTGCTTAGAAGAGTTAAATTCACTCAAAGAAAGACATGTTTATGACTTAGCTAAACTTCCGCCTGGAAGAAAAGCTGTCAAAAATAGATGGGTCTTCACACCCAAATCAGACGGTCGATACCGTGCTTGACTAGTAGCAAAAGGATTCTCTCAGATAGAGGGAATCGATTACGATGAACTATTTTCACCAGTAGTCTGTTATGAGACAGCACAACTCATATTTGCAGTCGCTGCCCTCAACGTTTGGGAGATGCTCAGTTTAGATGTTAAAACTGCTTATCTCTATGGAAAACTGGATGAAGAACTCTATATGGAACTTCCAGAAGGTTTCAATACAGGTCGTGGTAATTTGGTTTGGAAATTAAACTGAGCTATTTATGGATTAAAGCAATCTGGACGACAATGGTGGAAGAAATTGACTAAGTCAATGACCGACCTAGGATTTGTCCGATCCAAACTAGATGCTGGAGTCTATTATTACTACGACCCTGAAACCAAAGAGCTTATTATAGCTCTGGTCTATGTAGATGACTCAATGTTCGTCGGAATTAGAGGCTCTAGACTTCTACATGAGAAGCGAGCACTCTTTATGAAGAAATGGGAATGCCGAGACCTTGGTCCAACCAAAGAGTTCCTTGGCATGAAAATTTCGCGAAATCCTATAAACCGATCAATCACCCTAGACCAAATGGATTATCTAGGAAAAGTTCTTGATCGATTTAATATAATTGGAAAGGAAGAAATACCATTACCAAATGGATTTATCTTCGAATCCAATACAGGAAAAGCGACACCTGACTTCATAAAGAGGTATCAACAATTAGTAGGATCGGTTATGTATCTGATGATAGGCAGTCAGCCCGACATAGCTTTCGCCACTGTCAAATTGTCACAACATATGACCAATCCAACTAAAGCGCATTATAATGCAGGCTTACATTTGCTAAAGTATCTTAATGCTACTCGCAAATATAGAATTACCTATAATGGAAGTTCTATGCAAGGCCTGAATGCCTTCTCCGACTCTGATTGGACTGGTGATCCAATTAGTCGCAAATCTGTAACTGGATATTTCTGTTTATTAGCCAGCAGAGCCATCACTTGGTTAAGTAGGAAACAGAAAACTGTTGCATTATCTTCTACTGAAGCTGAGTATATGGCTTTGTCAGATTGCAGTCGACAACTTGTTTGGACTGTCAATTTGTTGGAAGAAATTGGTATCCAATCATTGGCCCCTTATCTCTTTGGTGATAATGAGGGTTCAATATTTTGGGCCAAAAATCCAGTAACAGAAAAACGATCAAAACACGTCGACGTCAAATACCATTACATCCGTGATTTGGTAGAGGACGGAAAGATTGAAATATTCTCTGTAAAAGGCACTGAAAATCCTGCCGATATTCTCACAAAGAATTTAGACAAAATAAAATTCAATCTATTCCGACCTCACCTTGGCTTGACATTTGAGTGATTAAAAACTCTATATCGATACAGAGCAAGGAGGAGTGTTGAAGTTTCAGACATATTCTAGAAATAGACTATGAAGTCATTATGATAATAATAGACTGATCCGTTACTTTCCAGTAACTTCATTCCGTAGTAACTTCCTATGAGTTGCTCTGCATACAATGAGAGTCATAAGTACTTGATAGATTATTCTACATAGTACCAATGACTAGATACTACATTCCGCAGTACTCCGCAGGCACTACGCCGCAGTTAAAGGGAGTCATAAGGAACAATCCATGCAAGCCTAGTATTTTATGTAGTATGACTCGTACATGTTACAATATGTATATAAACCCCATGTAGCAGACCTAGTTCTGTATCTTGTTCAATCGAACAACTTCTTCACAATTGCCTATCTCTTTGAGTACAACACCTCCATCGATCTCATCGACCTTGACCTCTACTCCTCTGACGTTAACCGCTTCATCAATAATATCTGTCTATCCGAATTACCTTTCTACAGGTATCAGATAGAAGCTTATTATCTCGGTGAGTAGACCCTACATTCTCTCCCACTGCGTTTACTGCTGCCCCCAGCAAACAACTCATTACGGTCGTTTCCTCAACATTGAATGGTCCCCATATCTTTGGCAATGGTTGAGCAAACCCAGAGTAAGCTTTTTACATACCCACAAATTTAAAGCCTTTCTGACAAGAGACTCCAATAAGTGTATCTTGGGGGGTGATGATTGTTGAACCAAGGAATTCAGCACTGAAGCAAAAACAGCCCAAAATACCAGTTCCTAGCTGTCCTAATGACAGCTTTACAATATCAGCTGTAAGATTAAAATAATGTGAAGCCTCATTACTCACACATATGATTAAAACCACAAGCCATTTGTTCTGGGAAATAATATATATCCTGTATGCATACAACCATTGGACTGTGGCTGCCACTAATGACCAAGAGTTGAGTCAAAAAGTCTATTAACATTGGGATTATTTCCTACCAGTGGTGCTTGATACAGTTACAGAAAACCAGAAGTGGTCAGTAGGAGAGTTAAGGTTCTGAAGAGTGACAAAATCTATTAGTGCTAGAGTTGTTTGAGCCACTCCAATCAGATAGATCCAGATGACAGCAAATTTGAGCATGATTCTATCTTTTGGGAAAGCAATAAAATAGATGTCTGAATGTTGCAAAACATCACTTTAGTTGTAAAGAGAGTAAGCATCTGATATACTCACAAACTTGTGCTGTCAAGATTCCAAACAGTAACATATCTAAAATGACACCAATAACCTACAGAAAACCACATGTGTAATTCTGATGGGTAATCAACTACATTTAAGTGTAACTCACTATCCCTTGAGGCAATGGGGCATCTTGAAGAGGATTTTTGATCCATAAAAAGTCTCTTAGAGATAGCTTATAAGAAAGTCCTTGCTAAGAAAAACTCACCCACAAGAGTAGTATCTTCCATATTATTGATGATAAAATATGACCAGGGAAGTGGCACTGAGAGAATAGTCCTTTGATACCACTAGTGTGAACTGCAAGATCATATCATATTTGAAGGGTTTTTGAGGGGGCTATGTCATTGGAGATATCATGATAATCTCCAAGAACAGTTCCGGTTCAAAGTTACTGATGGTTCTGAATACCTGGAACCTGATATGATATTGAGCATGAACATTAATGAATTCCGATGGCCATGAGGGTTCATTGATCTAAGAAACAACATAATGATGGGCTGCGGTGGTTGGAGCTGTACACACAATTGTTCATCTAAAAACACACTTCTATCTTTGTTGATTCATTGTTCTCAGAGTCGACCCAATTATATGAACAAAGAGACTTGCTTGGATTGCAGGCCATTATTCCCATTTACAACCTTATTGGTTAGCACATTTTTGAACCCAATGAGCATCATTGTTGGACAATGTTTCGGACGAGGTTAGACTACGGAGTGATCTTCGTATCAGATATGAGAGCAGAGACCCAAGTTGACGCGATGGGGATCTGAGTGTCACATCAACAGTGCCCAGCATTCCCGACTCAGTAATACTGTCTGCGGGATATTGGCCTTAATACCAGCCTGTGAGTTATTCTCGCAACTACAAGCTAACTAAGGCAGTGTCGATCAAACGATGCATCTACCAACTAACTACGTTTGACATAGGAAAGGTATCTGGATATCTATTCAGTTCGAGTGCTGTAGTTCGCTGTTTCAGGGGGTTGATGAGTACAAAGGTGTCATTCAGTATTCGGCACAAGGGAGATATTACAACAGGCGATATCACGGCCGAGCCACGGCGTAGTTTCACAAAAAAGGTTATCTAGAAATTTCGACCACGATTACTTTCTGGAACCGAGTAAAAGTAATTAAGCTGGCGGAGAACCAAACGATGTACAGTCGTTTGTTCTGCAGGTTGACCTCATGATGTGGTACAACTCAGGTCGGCGGCTGACAACCACACATCACAACTTGTGACCATAACCCGATAACCAATCCTCGACACTCTTCGTCGCGTCATACTCGATCCCGTGAAATAACTATCTAGACCATTTGTTCCATGTTCGAAAACTTCGGCCGCCACTCTGGAACTCGTCCCATCTCGTTCCACCCCGCACTCAGCTATACGCCCCTCAACGCGCCCAACCCCCTCCCCCGTGAATGTCATCTGAAGGCACATTATATCATACCGTCGTTCTTGGATGCAGTTCTGATGCTAAGCTTTATATATCGAGTGCTTCGGGTTCAGATCGTTGGCGGTGCGGGTGAATGGGGGCCGAGACCCAGGAATCACAGACCCTCCGAGCTGTGCGCAACCTTCTCCCCTTGGTACAACCCAGGCAAACCCACCACAAAATCCTCTGCCTAACTCTTCGACACCCAACGCACAATTTGTGAGGGGATTGTGGTGGTTTCGTCCTTACACCTCCCGGGCGAGGATCGACGAGGACATAGCGGCAACGAGTGGCCTGCCCTGTCGAGTGTAGGCGGGCTTGGGAAGGCTTATATTTCACTGGCTCCGTCGTTGTGACCCGAGTTCCGGCTCACCATTGGTATAGCCAATCACTTGTCATCTTTATCAACGAACTTCTGAACTACTTTGCGATCGCAACAGCGCCCTGGGAAACTAAATCAGCTACCCGTCTTTGAGCGATAAGGGTTGATAACTTACGGAAGTGTCAGAATGGACACCAAACGTCACTTCATCAACCTGATCACCAAGAAACTCCCGATGCACCAGTGGTAATCAACCGGTCTCGGAGTAGGCGATAAAGCTAGTCAATCAAGATCAGGATTCCCTGAAACACAAGTAGGTGGTGAACGTGCATGTCTAATGGTCACCCCCTTCGACGCAAGATAATCATCGATCCCAACTGTACACTAACAGTTTCCGAGGGGATTGGTGACCGTGAATGTTGAATGAATCAGGATGCGTGGTTACCCAAGCTGAAGCTATGAGTTTGTTAGAGGAAGAGGACGAGGACAGGAGTAAGGAGGAAATGGTTAAGGGAGAAGGGGAAGACGCAATAATCATGACTGCACGCTGAACACCGTAGACGCTAACATAACCGTCCCAGGTGCACCGTAAATGTTTCTGAATCAAGTGACATATCACCATAGTTCATCTATAACTTCACCGACGTGTCCTTTGTATTAAACAGTTCAGGAGAAGGGGACGTACGAGAGCAGCGTATGTCCCACCACGTATCTCCTCCAGCCATCCGGCCCAGTCTTTTTGTTGTCTTTCGAAAGTATTCACGTATTGCGCGTTACAAGTTGTTGCTGGGACGCCGGGTATGCAGCTCACTGCTACTTTTCCTCATAAGCACGCGTAAGTACGAACAAGCAAACAGGATGCTCCGGTTGTTCAACCAGGGGGTGGTGTCCGTCGAGATCACTGGGGTATAGAGAAATCCGAATGAAGTAGCATTTGAGGAGGAACGGAGAAGAAGAGCGTCGATAATAAGATCTACCAAGCCATGAACAACATCATTGGATGAAAGAAAAGCTGATGAGAATAGAGCCCGTTTCTCCAGTCTCTGTTCACCAGTTTACCAGTTCAGAAATTGCGAAACACCCTGCAGGAAAGAAGGTCTTAAAACATAGAACATGTAGAGAGCGCCCAGAAGCACTTCAAACGGCCATCTCCCGGAATAAACATTTTTGGACGTGAATAATAACTCACCACCCGTGCACAGGAACCTGATCGATCTAAAATACAGACCTCACTCACTGGTACAGACGAAGCGGGACACAACTTTTCGCTTCCGCCTCTCCACAACCAACTTCTACAACTCTCGTTCCGTACTCAAAATAGGGGCAGGCGGGCGACGTGCCATTACGCGTCAAAGGCGCTTTGCATGGTCCGCCACCCACTCCTATCCCACACCTCACTTTACCATAGACACATACACACATCAACATCAACAAGAACAGTGATGCTGGTACCACAAAAGTTTCCGATTTAGGTGAGTGTGAATCTCCAGCAGTGAACGATTCAGTTAGCGGAGGGGGGTTCTTGGTGGGGTATGATGTCGTGACGAGGGGGAGAGCGAGGACGAAGCCGAGGATAAGGATGAGGGTGAGGACAAGGATGAGAGAGTGATGGAGAGGAAGGCGAAAATAACATCCCACAGGATCTGAGCGGATTCAAAACAACCACACCCCTAAACACCCAAGAAGCCAATAACACCAGAGCACTATAAAGTTTCGAAGGGAACCGGGCGGTATGTGAATCAAGAGCGAGAGAGGGGAGGACATACGAGGGGAGTATACATCCCGTCATGGATCGCTTTCACCCTAATCTCTTCGCTGCCCTTTCAGACCATTTCGCATGACTAGTCCACCCTTTGCCTTTTCCTCAAAGCAAAGTGAAGCGTACCAATTGATACGAAGAGATGGGTTGAGTGGTGGGAGGGGGAAGACGAATTAGGTTGAGTTCAAGGATCGTTTGTGTACGCCGGGTTGATTCTGTCACAGGATTCCTGGAGGTAACTTGGATTTCTTGACGAGTCGTTGACTGACAACCCGTTTGTTATATACTGGACAATATCAACAAGAAGGGCGATCATAATATGTGCGGAGCATAGTTGGGCTTGGCTACCATGGGATCACTCCACTCAGCCCCAACCCCGATGCCATGACAAACTCAGAGTACGACCTGGTTATCACTTGTATATATTCCACTTTTCTTTGCAATGACAACGACGGGAGACGTCATCCTCTACGTTCTTTCCACCCCATTTACCTACATTCTGCTTGCAACGTCAGTGTTCACTGCGTCTATGGTATGCCGAATGTTCCGTAACCATGCAACATGTGAGATAGACCAACCATGTTTCTCTCCTCTTACAACACACATACACACGCAACCCAATCCGGTACTTATCACTGATTACTTGGAGACAATGGCTTCCATTGCGCACATCAGATACGCCTTGATGAGCTGACAGAGGGCCATACTGAGTCGGTGTTAGTTGAGTGGAAGGTGAGTTGAGAGGAGGTGAGTGTTGGCTCATTCCAACTGGGTCTAAGGTATAGAATTGGAGCTGGGAGTGGTCTGGAGTAATTGGGCATGTAGTCACTAAAGAATTTCGTAGAGACAGCACAGTACTTATACCAGTTGCCTACAACAAATATTTTCAAGTACAGAGAGCAAAGGATGAACAGAATTACGACGATTTTAAGAGGATTTTTCGAGAAATACAAGGATAGACATGAGAGTTTACAGCGGAAAGCAGGCGGATTGACGGACCCTCTGTCATTTGAATGACAAGTCCTAGCTCCTCGACTTTGAAGTCAAGAGAAAACAAGCCTTTTTATGAAAAAATAGAGCAGAAAAATCGAAAAAAGAAGAAATTTTTGAAAAGAAGAGGTGTTGGTGGGTAGTCAACTCACGAGGTTGTTTTCATATCGGTTAATTGAGAATTAATGTGCGAGAAAGCATAGCAACTTAGTATCCATACGAGACCATTGGGGGGCCGGATCTGGTGAGGAAGCGGGTGTAGTGATTGGAGGAGGCCGCGAGAAAGCGGGCCCGGCCTAGTGAGCGTCCGCTCTCCACAATGGCGAAACTACAGATGTAGCTGATCCAGCTTGTACCGTACTGATAGAGCATGGAATTCAACATATCCAACAGCAAATGCCCTATAAGCATGCAAAGCATCAGGAGCAGATTGCAAAAGCCGAGCTCCCCGTTTATAGCATTGCGCAGTCTCCTGAGCAAGTTTCTGGAGTGCCTCGATCTTGGTAATGGCATGGGATTCGGCGCTCAAAGAAATGTAGTTGAGAGTCTCTCCAGCGAGTTCTTCTTTGAAGAAAGAAAGTAAGTCACTAGGAACAAAAAACTGTTAGAGGAGTCCAGCTCACAGGCACTTCTTTCACTCACTTCATATAATTTACCAAGTGCATTACGTCAGGAACAACCCGAATCCATGTTTTCAAGTCTAGATGTGCAGGGAACACCAGAGCGCTATAAGCTTGCGAAACCCCACTCATAAGCCGAGTAAATTGGGGAAAGCCGGGTGCCATCGATGGTCGAATCTGTAGAGTGGAGTCAGAATCGACTGAAGACCTTGACTAGTAAGCTGCGACTCACCTCCATTCCCTCGATTGCTCTGTCAATAATCGTCGAGGTGAGAAAGTCAAATTCCGAGGCCACGATTAAATTGGTCTGGACGACTCCCCAGTGCTGGGGGATTTCACGTAGCATCGTCACGGCCTGGTCGAGAACCCGGTACCGCTGGGGTTCCCCGCTGGCAAAACGATTGAAGAAGTCGTCCAATCCATCGGCATAGGCCTCGTACGCATCGTCGATATGTACGAGGAGGCCGGTCCATACTGCGATAAAGATTCGGGTGGAGTAGTTGTCCAGGTGCTGATACGATGTATCAGCGATGGCGATACCGACGTCAAGAGGCTTCGCGAGGAGCTTTATATCGAAGCCACGTCTGTGAGCGTCTACGTAGCAAGCGCTACGGAAAGACTTGTCGAACTGGATACCATGAGGGTATGTAATGTCGCAATCTTTCAAGAAAGCTGACAAGATCTCTGTGATTTGTGATTTCGTTGACGAGGTCATGGTATTGGGTGTCGTTTCCTGTGTATCAAGTCAGATATTCCACATTATGTCGAGTAATGAATGATCTTCCTACAGTTCTGGAAGACATGGCGAGAGTACTATGTAGTGATGGTGGAACTTTGAAGACTCAACAGAAGAGATGTCGTTGCTGAGATTCCTAGAGGACACAGCCGCTTTTATACACCGGAGGCTCGCCTTCAGAGCCGGAAGTGAAGCTTTGTTAATGTTAGTGCGATTTCATTGAGTTGAAAGGCGGACTGTCCAGCATAGCAGCAGCAGAAACCGCACACAAATCAGACCCAACTGGTGTGGGGAGATGCTTCCAGCTGCCAGCCTCCATGTCAGACGGAACACACATCCTCCGCGAGTAAGAAGCATTCCCATGAACTAAGAATAACCAGTGCCTGAAGCCTCCAAACCCTGCTGATTCCCAGTTCCCCTGACCCTCAAGTCCAAGAATCTGAAGATGGCGCACAACCTCCCACCATCGTCTTAACGGGTGTGGTGAAAAGTCCAAGGGCGGATAGCAAAGTTTACGTCGTTGTGATCGGAATAAGAACTCACTGTACGATAGACTTCTAACTGTTCGCATTAGCTGTGCAAGTCTTCTTTCTTCCCTGGACCGCGTCCACCGAGTGAACTTGGAGTTCAAGTTAGGTATAAGGCGCCTGTAATCGCCCTAACATTGTAGCAGGAGCGGCAACCGGCCGTGAGTCGTCGGTTCCATAAAAATTACACATCCCCATGCTTTTGTGTTCTCCCTGTCAAGGCAGCCCGAAGACTCATCCCGTCTCGGCATGTGTATTCAATGTCCGTTTACCTTTTTTTTGCGGCAACTCGTTAGACTTCGACAATGCATGTCCCATAATAGGGAGTGTCTTACTATTGGAGGATGTCCAACATTATTCTAATCTTTTCCCGGGTTCTCTTTCCGGGACCCGATGCCGCAGGCATCCTTGGTTCTTCGAGTTTGCGCCACGGCGCCAAAACATCAAATCCATCTGGTGTTTCATACCTAATATGGTTATCGCCACAATTGATAACTTGTACCTCCTCGAAATCGAGCCCGATAGACCCCGATGAGGACTCACAGCGAGTTACAGGCAGAGCGAAGGGGTCGCCCCGGGGGGGCTCATTGCTCAACCAACACCACCTCTATTCCTCCTGTCCCGTTTTTACGATTATTCTGAGGGGAACAGTAGAATACGATAAGTGTTGTTCAACCTTTGATCTAGTCCTTGACGTAGTAGCAGGAATGGCTTAGGTATGCTCCTGAAAAATTAGCGCCGGTACTATTTCATTCAGCTCTAGCCAAATAGGGATATATTAATAAATATGAATATAGCGAGAAGTCGGAAGGCAAATGCTCGTGGGACAGGCGTACATACTCATTTGGCTAACTTACTGTATAGGTCGTACCATCATCACCGTTGCACATCGTCTTTCCACAATAACTCCGATACCATCTATGTGTTGAATGAGGGGAAAAATCGCAATCGCGTATCGACTTTGACGGTCCAAGACGTTAGTAAAGTGTGAGCTCCTACCTTTACCCTCGTGGACTGCTACAGACGCTTCAGCAAGGCGACCCTCCCAAAAACCACCGGAAATCACGTGATATTCGGTTGTAAGTAGCGAGATAAAAATACATGCCTCCACACTTCTCTTGCCATGATCAGCTGAGAAACCCACACAAAGTCCCAGGATCGATATGATCGTCCTTTAATCTATTACCATGACCTCAAGACACTTCTACCCCTCTGCAGATGGCTTGGTACTGAAGTCTTTGAGAGGAGCAGTCCTGTTAAATCCAAGTCTGAGACTGTAAGACTAATTCGATTTGATCTTCACTTGAAGCTCAAAGAGTTTACCCAGGCATCCAGCATCTCGGAGTGTTTATACTACAGAACGTACGGCACATGTCCGAGTTTCTGTAATCTCTGGCGGGGGAGCAGGCCACGAGCCTGCCCATGCAGGCTATACTGGACGCGGAATGCTTAGCGCTTGCGTATCGGGAGAGATCTTCGCCAGTCCGAGTTCCAAGCAAATACTGAATACGATACGACTTGCAGCCTTCGGAGGAGGTGTTGAATTGTCCACCAAACGTGATGTGCTCGTCATTATCAACAACTACACTGGCGACCGACTTAATTTCGGTCTCGCCATCGAGAAGGCTAAAGTCCTATTTCCAGATATCAACATTACCAGTGTCGTGGTCGCAGATGACGTATCTCTTCTTAACTCACCAACCACTGAAGCCGTTGGACCACGCGGTTTGGCTGGCAATATCCTTGTTTGTAAGCTTCTTGGAGCGTTAGCGGAGACCGGAGCAAACCTGCACTCGATCAAATCGTATGGAGATACCGTTGTTTCCAATCTTGCTAGTGTTGGTGTCGCACTCGAGCATTGCCACGTACCAGGCAGAGAAGGAGCAATCGAGGCGATGGGGGGTGATGAATGTGAGGTCGGACTAGGGCTACATAATGAGGCTGGGGCGAGTCGCAGGAAAATGGATGAGGTCCAAAACATCCTCCAGGAAATGATCCGGATGATATTGAATAGTAAGACAGGGTCATCCTTCGCTGAAAGAGAGGATGCCTTTGTTCTTTTCGTCAATAATTTGGGAGGTGTATCGCAGCTCGAGATGGGTGCCCTTCTGTGCGATTTAGTAGATGAACTAGGTGCGTTGAGTATGTCCTTTCCGTCGCTACATTCGGCTAATCGCGGAACAAAGATAAATCCAACATACGTCTAAGGAGGATTTATCTATCGTCATTCATGACATCTCTTAACGCCCCCGGATTTTCTGCTTCTCTCTTGAACATATCGGCGATCGACCGCACCTTGGCATCAGCGGAATTCACCATCAACACATATGACCTCCTCGACGCACCGACCGATGCACATTCGTGGCTGGGCGTCCGAAAGTACTGGGATGGACTTTCTGGCCCTCTAAAGACCCATGAAGATACGAAGGACTATTTCCTGCGGGACCTTTCGCGCAATGAGATCCAAGGCAAAACTCTCACTCTTCCGCCCCCAGATGTCATCGGTGGTGCCTTACGATCCGCTTGTGAAGCGGTGCTCAGGGTAGAAAAGGAGCTCACAGAATACGATACAATAGCGGGAGATGGTGATTGTGGGCATACTTTCGCAGCCGGTGCTGAAGGTGAGTATACCGTAACTGATTTTGAACACGAGTGTTGGAACAGAATATGTTAGCCGTCCTTTCAGAGATTCGGAAACGTGGAGGCACTCTGCTGACGCTTGATGGGGCATCATTTACGGAGAGAATTGCAGAGATACTCGAAGATACGATGGGCGGAACGATTGGAGCTCGTGAGTCCAGACTTGCCGAGATTTTATCAAGCTCATTCACGACATCCTCCAGTATTTGGAATTTACCTTAACGCGTACTCGCATGTCCTACGAACTTCCTCGACTGCCTCCGAAATGCATACAGCACCTCTGCAAGCTATGAAAGCACTGTGCCTCCATACGACTGCAAAACCTGGAGATCGCACGGTCATTGACGCTCTTCATCCATTTTGTGAAGTGCTTGCCGCCACTGGCAACCTCAGCGAGGCTGCCTCCGAAGCGATAGCGGGAGCCAAACGAACACGTGGTATGAAGCCCAAGCTTGGTCGAGCAGCGTATGTTGGAAAGACGGAGGAGAGTTATAATGTTCTGGATCCCGGCGCGTGGGGTGTTGCGAAGCTGTTGGAAGGGTTCGCTGAGGGACTACTCATGGAGAATCGAGTGCCAAATGACAAAGGGTCACATAATTGATGCCTGTTTCGACGCCACTCGCCGAGAGCTACTCGCACTATAGTATGTATCCTGTATATTTGCTTGCCTGCGGGTCTACTGGCCCCATGGTCTCTCAAGAATTTAGTCTCCCGCCAGATCATGCCCCAAAGTGCACCCCACTGCCTCGTCATTTCATATGTTTGCATTCGACCAGTATGATTACCCATCTGGTTGATGTGTCACTCAGAGGGAGTCTTTCCTCCCTTTGGTACGTTGTCGCAGACCTAGGAGATATCTCGTTTTCGATCCCGCGACGATGGAACCCGATGGTGTACGAATGAAGACCTGTGGTTGATACCGTATCAGGATGAGGCTGAAGTTGCCGGGGATCCGATGACGAGCCTGGCAATCTGTTATTGGCAAGCATGGCTTTACCAAGTCAGGTCTTCCTCGAAGTTTGGCAAGCCTAGATTGATTGGTTTACATTCAGTATGGCATTGTCCTCATCACTGCACCAGCGTTTCAACCTTCCTTTGGGGGTGAATAGCGTCATTCACACAACCATTTATAGTTGCTAGGATTCTAGATTACCACAGATTCGAAAGCACACGCCAAATTCAACAAATAGATACGTCGTCACTGACAATAAATATTCATGATGTACCAATCCTGCTCCGCATCAGTCACTTGCTCATCGTCAAATCCTCCCGTGGTGTCCAAGTTCGACTAACTCAGATCCACGGACCGTGGTCGCGTTCCGTCGTATTCCATCTGAATGTGTAGCCCCTGATTGATCCCTCGGGTGCTGCGACAGGACCTCGGTCATCAATGCATCCTTCGATCTCGATTCCCCAGCCTCAGTCTACTGGAAACACACATAGTAGCTCATACCCATCGTCAGTGATGTACGTACAATACTGTCTGGTTGACATGAACTGAAGCCAAGTGCCTGAGCACTGAGTATTCACTGGACCACTACCAGGAGGATACGAGAAGCTTGACGAGGTTACGCTTCAACAATGAATAATGATCTCTCAGAGAGATGGGCTTCATGTCCTGTGTCCCCGCTTGAGTTTAACTAGTCATACATGCGATACAGTCTGGTATACAAGTTTACCTCCTTATGCAAACGATTCCCACTGACATGACGGCAAAGACAACGTTCGATCCTGACTCGCTGTCGAGAGTTCGCGCCTGGGCTTGGCAGAATATCCGAATTCAAATTCAAACCGGTGCATTACTGGTGATAGCCGGATAAGAACTTGATGTTGGAATTTCTCGTGCCATCGCCGTTTCTGTCAAACTATTTCGTGACAGAGGCTGCCGAACGAATATGATGGGGGTCCTTGTAGGGAGGAGATACGTTTGATCATTGGTTTCGAGTGTTTTCAGGTTGCGGAAGACCCGACATCCCATAGATGGGGTTAATGCCATTGTTGCAAGTGTGGATAGCGAGCGGTAGGTGATTGGGACGGAAGCAGTGGCCACCCCAGATACAATTGTGATTACAAAGACGATTCTAGATGGGCGAGTCGAGTTGGATTAGCACTCACTCTCATCACCGGAGAAAATGTGGACTGACAGATAATATTGTTGGCCACTGTATAGCAGTGCACGCGAGATTCGAGGCAATGCTCCCCTGAAAAGGTACCTCCAGCCCATCCTTTCATCAGTCGCACTGTGACTCGTAACGATCCCATACGAAATCACAAAAAACACGAGAGTATCAAAAGCCGCAGGGAGGAAATTAATTATGGACACATAGCCTTTGGCACTGGTAAAGGTGCAATAATGCGTTCCTCGGATGTGTTCAATATGAACTGCACGGAAGATTGGGATAACAGACATTGTTACCCCAATCCACAAAAGTGTGAAGATCCATCGAACCACACGATCTTCTGCCTAGACAGCATGGAGGCGACGGAGAAAGAGGAACGATGTGGATGATAAGGATAAAATGCATAGAGTTTGTAGCACGATTGGAAACGGTTGGCAGTGTGTTATTGGATGAGCTATAAAACAAACAAATGATCAATGGAAATGGGTTTTGCTGCGGGGTTTGGATGTACTTTGAATAATCATGAACAAGATTATATAGATGACGGAAAACACTCTGAGGATGATTAATGTTTGGATTGCCGAAAGACTCAAGTCTATAACTTACCTCGAAAATATGAAACAGAAAGTAATAGTGCTAAATCCCTTCAACACAATATGAATATCGGTGGGGATGTAGGTTAAAACATCCCATATAGTGGCCTGATGGGCGCTCAGTGTGAGTACATGACTGGACCCCAGTGATTAGACATACTCCCAGTATAACCAAATAAGAATTCCTCGCAAATTCAAATCCTTTGCCTTCATCAGGGAACATATGATTGAGGTAAACATCGGGATTAGGGGGAGGGGTTGTGCTCTCCATACAGGTGAAAGAATGAATCCGCTAATTCTATCATCGTGCATTCTCTTCCCTTTTAGCTGGAAAAACTTCAGCCTCATGTATGGATTTACGGCAGTAGATGAATTAATGCAAAGGTAGTGAGATCAGACGGAGGAATGATGTGTTGGCGATGATCATGGTCTTGGCAGGGTAGTTAGATCTGAACGCCGACATGATATACGCCGGTCTGTGTCAATTAGTGCTGGGTTGAAAACTCCGATGTCAAAAACATCAGGGGTTTTCACATGTTTTTAACATGTATTTAACATTTTTAACATGGAATCATCCAAAAACATCGTGTGATTAAAATTTCGAAGGCGCCCGTCATAAATCTGAGGGAGCTGGATGGCAGTTTCAGAAAATCCCGATGATGGAAGCATTATTGGGTGCAATACATGATGAAACGTGGGTGAGATGATCAAAACTGATAGCACACTACTTGCTGCTCTCAACAAGCACCTTGGAGGTACCCAGAGCACGCCCATCATTGGCTAAGTCAGTAGTGCTTCATCATTCGATTTGTCGGGGTTATCTGGGAACCCAACGGATTGGGATATGGATATGCACATTTAAACTATTCATTTTCGATGCCGTCAATGTGCAGGAAAGGAAACACACAGTTCTAACAATTCATTTTCTGATAACCCTAACACTCGATGTCAGTGAAACCCCCCTCCAAGAATTCACCAGACCGGTATTGCCAGGGAACGAGAAGCGTGGTGGGATTGTGGTTCGGCAGTGATCCCACGGAGAGGCAAACACCATGCCATGCATATGGGTTAAACTGATCACGTATGTGTTACTGCATGGTAGGGACAGTTGTCCTTTCCACAACCTATCTGCCAGCGCTTCTCACGAGGATAACCTCAAGCTCTGTCGATTTTCATCAGATTATATAAAAAATTCTCACAACCACAAAGCTCTTGCCTCATCAAAGCTTCAGGGCTTCGAAACTTCACCATCGTCATGCTCTCTCTCTCTTCTACCCTTCTATTACCCTCTGAAAGTCTTCACGCCATCGAGAGGTTTGACGGCGAGACCACCGGTCGCTACATAGTTACCTTCAAGTCCGGTTTTGACAAGTCTTCATTTCGTTTTCCTGGCGTCACCCATCAGTGGGACGGCGTCCTCAACGGTATTGCTGGTCGTTTCGACGAAGCCACTATCGAAGCCCTTCGCGCTGATCCGAGTGTGAAATCCATTTCCGAGGATGGTGTCATGCACACCATGGCTACCCAGTTCGTCTTTCGTTTTAACCATTCAGTGCAGAATATATTCAAATCCTACAAGTGTAGAACCAATGCTACCTGGGGCCTCTCTCGTTTAAGCTCGACTACTAGACTCCGTAACCAAGATCCTCGCGCGTTAACTTTCCCATATACCTACGATGCATCCGCTGGATCAGGTGTGGACATTTACATCGTTGACACTGGTGTTTTCACTTCCCATGCAAGCTCGCCTGGCATACTCGCACCAGTGATCTATGCTCACTTGTGGTATAGTCCCAATTCGGTGGCCGTGCTACCTGGGGTTCCACCTTTGGTGGCTATCCGTGAGTTACCGTCCTGACCTTGATATATCTGTATATGTGTGACCTCGTGGCCTCAGTGATGCGGATGGAAACGGCCACGGAACGCACTGTGCGTAAGTATTCATCCGGCATTCAATATCAGAACACGGGAAGTTGATCTGTGTAATTGCAGGGGTATTGCCGCGGCTAGTCAGTTCGGCGTTGCCAAATCCGCCAGCATCATTGCTGTCAAAGCCCTTCATGACTCCGGCTTTGGGGACGTTTCTGATATGTGGGCTACTCGTGTCATCGCTCAAGCTTTGCCATGGTGACTGATATCATGGATTCAGCATCTCCGGCCTGAACTTTGTCTTCAATCAACATGCTTCGACGGGCCGTCCCACCGTCATCTCCATGTCCTTTGGTGGTGGCGTTTCCACTGCTCTTGATGATGCTGTAGCCGCTGTGAGTGCCACTGCTTACACTGAAAGATTTTCGTAAACTCAATTCACCCATAAGCTCACTGGAACCGGAATCCACGTTGCAGTCGCAGCTGGAAATTCCAACAGTGACGCTAGCGGCACCTCCCCTGCGCGAGCTCCCTCAGCGGTCACAGTTGGAGCTAGTACCATCGCTGATGCTCGTGCACCCTACTCAAATTTTGGCTCTGTTGTCGATGTCTTTGCTCCTGGCGAGGAAGTCATCTCTACTTGGATTGGCAGTACCACCGCTATCAGGAGCAGCTCCGGGACCTCCATGGTACTTGGACTTGGACTAATTTGATAATTTTTTTCCTGAACTTATATGTTTGGTTGGTTAAACTAGGCAACACCCCATATCGCAGGCCTTATGGCGTACCTCATCGGTCTAGAGGGTAATGTTAGCCCCGCTGCGATGAGCGATAGGATCAAATCCCTCTCGCTGAAGGACGTTCTGAGCGGCATTCGTAAGCAGCTATTCCTGCTCCATCTGAGTGGCATGCCATAATTTCATACACCAGCCTGGGATACCAGTAACAACCTCGCACACAATGTTTAGGATTCACGCTGCTGATTGTAGTGCTCGAATAGACCCTTTTGGTCTGACTCCCAGTAGTTTGGGGACTTGAGCTGTGGCGCGAAATACTCAATCGGTGTGCTTACATCTAGACGGTCGCGATCATTAGAACGATTTGGATTGTCGAGGAGGATCCCGTGGAAATGATGGGAGGAAATGTGGAGGCGGGAGAGAATTGTGACTAAATAGGAGAGATAACACGTCAACGCACTTACACGAAAATAATTTTTGCTTTTTTAAGTGAACGTACAAAAGCCATAGGTACCGAGAAGCTCCCTAAACCGAAGAGGGAAACAGAAAACAGAGGAAATGAAGGTAACATGATAGAAAAATAGACAGAGTGGGAATAGAGGGAGGGATACGATAATTGATGAAGCAGCACGAATGGCGAGGTACTGAGTCTAGGGTTTTGCTGTCCCCGGGTGCCAATAGTACGTGTCATTTTGTCGGGTCCATAGCTTGGTAATAATCAACGGATTGTGGGGGCGGGGACCAAACAGTGCCAGGCAGAGGACTAGTGGGAGGAGGAGGGGTGGATTAAACCAACGTCCAATCCGCACACAGAGCTTTCTCACAGCACAGTCAGCTTAATATGTGATGACCCCTTGCTGGCGATTCAGCATTTGACTGGATGCGGCTGGAAATACTGAAGACAACGGCCTGTTGCCCAATTTCGAAACCTGCGACGGGTGTGATCTCGGTTCCGCGGCAATTATGCTATGTTATTTACTGTGTTGTAGAGTGAGCAAATAGAGAAAGATCACGACCCTGGTTGACATTGATTGGCATGGGTATACGGAATGGAAAGAATTCGGCACCGTGGCCTGTCATAGTCTATGTGAAACCAGGACCAATGGTCCACATGGTACAGTGAAACTCATACGTCTATATATTCAACTGATCTAATTTGTAACGACCAGTGCTGAAAATATGGAATGCAACATACGCCACTGCAAAGGATTCGTAGCAATTCAAAGCCTTGGTATTAGACTTCAGTAACTTTTTGCCTCGCAGATATTGAGCAGCAGTTTCATCAGCGAGTTTGTTGAGCGCTTCCAGCTTAGAAATGCCATGCGAACTCGCACTCATGGACACGAAATTGAGTGTCTCTCCGGCGAGCTCTTCCTTGTAGAAAGAAAGCACGTCACTAAGAAAAAGTGCGATCAGATTTTGTCTACAATACTTCATCTGGACTCGTCCACTTACTTTCCGGACTCAATCCAGTGCATTAAGTCAGGGACCACCTGAATCCAGGTCTTGATGTCCAGTTCGGGTGGAAAAACCATGACCGTATAGGCTAAGGTAATACCGCTCATGCGTCTCATGAAGTGCGGAAATTCTGGGGACATCCCCGTCAGAACCTGTCATGAAATTAGGGTCAAGGATCTAAACCTCGTGAAATGTCACTCACTTGCATACCTTCAATAACATGGTCAACCACCGTCGAGGTAAAATAATCGAGTATCGACGTCAAGATCATATTTGACGCAACCGGGCCCCAGTGGTCAGGTATTTCACGAAGCATCGTTGCCACCTGATCGAGAATTGGGTATCGCTGAGGCTGTTGACGCAGGAAGCGGTCGACGAAGTTCTCCAGACCATCAGCGAAGGTTTGGTAGTTGTCATCGATGTGACCAATTATGGCGGTGAGCACACCAATAAATACCCGAGTAGGCTCGTTCTTCAGGTATCGATAGGTGATGTGCCCCATAGCGATGCCTTTGTCGAGATTGACGTCACTAACGTCGCATCCCCGCCTTTTTGCGTCGTCGTAACATGCAGAGAGGTACTGCTGATCCACCTGGGTGTCGGGGGGAACTCCCAGGTTGCACTTGAGCAAGAACTCGAGCAAGATGTCCTTGATCTGAGCAATAGTTGAGTCGGATAACTTGATTGCTGGCATTGCACCGAGAGCGAGAGGAGGAAAAGTTAATGAGGTTGTGACGATTCTCTAGCAGCTTTTATAAGGTGGATGCACTAGGCCTAGCATATTGATGGGACAGCAAAATGGGCTTTTCAGGTTAAGTTACGCCTGTTTAATTTTTGGGGCCCACGCGGGTGCGTTTCTAAGCCGTGCAAGCACTCTGGCATTTGGTCTTGAAACAACCACGGATGTCCAGCCAAGTAAATCTAGCCACTCCGCCGTGATACCATTCACGGTATCACACCCAGATTACGTCCTCTAACTAGTGCTGCATGGATATTATTATTGCGGTAGCTGAGAACGATATTCCATCATGTCAAGCACAAGCTGATCTTCCCAGCGCCTCGTACGAACCAATTCCTCTTGGCAGCAGCGTAGAGATCGGCTGCCATAAACATGATCATGCGACTCGGAGTTTTGTAATCATCTTTTGAATCTCTACAAGACGTGTAGGTGATGGATCTGCAAAAATATCCATAGAGAAATCGCACTGCCTTTGTTCTGTTACCAGATTCAGTCTTATTCCTCGTGGAAGTCACTGTATAATGCAGCACTCTGCCATAGGCTAACAATAATGGACAACATTGCTCATCTTCGGTGTACGGGGATCTTGAGAGAAATACACAAGAATCCAGCCGCTTTGCTCGTGTGCGCTTTTTACTGAAAAAAGACGATGGCCGGGACACAAATTTAGGTTTGGAAACCGCAATCACATCCGTCCATTAAGCCTCAAGTTCAGGGGTTGGTACGAGGGGTAAGAGGTACTTGGTACTTGGTTTATCTGGTCGGTGAGGTGGCCCGGGCCCGTTCAAGGACGTTTGTAGAAAGCTATTCGGATAGTTCTTGAATGCAAAATTGTGCAGTGCAGGTAAGCTGGCTAATACTAGTACTCTCCGACAACAGCTCCGATCCTATCCAACCACCTGTCATTGTACCTCCAAACTGCACCCCCTACTCGTTGGGTGTTGCTGAGAGGATCCTCATGGTATCGCATCCTGTACTACTAGTTGATCCGAACTCGAAGGATCGGGATCAGTGAATTGTAGCAACGGAACCAATGTTGGTCAGATCTACGGGGTAGAGGGACCGATGTACCTAGCACGAGCTCAAGATTTTCATACAAGCGAAGCGCAGAAAATAGGAGGCCCATTTAGTTCCGACTGTCGCTGCCGTGCTTTTCTCTTCTCTCAGAGATCGGCAGCCGTTGGTCGGCTGTAGGCCCAGCCAGGAACACAACACCCAAGAGCCTTGCAAACCACAGTCGAAGATCAGAAATCAAAAATTTAGACGTGGATTTGCCACCTGCTGCCGATTTTTCTGTTTCAATCAACCAATGGGAGAGATAGTTCGCTTCTACAGTTCCTGCCGGTCAAAAATCGTTCCCTCATCTCTCTCCCTAAATTTTCCCCGGGTTGCAGGGAGGCCAACGTCCCCGTCAAATACTTTGGTTACACAGGGATCCCCAGAGCCAGAATAATCGTGAGACGGCCGTGGCCGTCCCACTGTTGTCCTGGCCTATGAGACAGATGGGTTACACAAACACTGGATTCCTTCGCTTTCTGGCTTGTAATCAGTGCGTTTTGTTGGGGTTCATATTCATCGATTTATGCCACGATGAAATCTCGGGGAACTAAGAATACAAAGCGCAGAGCAAGCCATAGCATTTTCTGTAAATTCCAGTCCTAAAATCTCAAACGCGTCGAGGATTGTATGTTTCTCCAGTCAGCAGGTTGGGGCCCGGACATACGTTTATCCGAGGGATCAGTAACCATTCTCGGTCTCGGTCCCGTTGCTTCAAAAAAAAACCCTATTTCCCACCCAACCCGTCTTTGACAGTTCCAAGGCGGCCCGGCAAACATAGGATAGCCCAGTTCTCGAATAGGAACTAGAATCGGGATGGATTTTGAAGCACGAGTCTCATCATAACCTATATCTGCTTTGTTCTCAGCAATCGATGATTCAACCGGATACCAAAAGCAATACCGGATGATGAACGCCGAGCCTCTTGAACTTATTTCCGTGGTCGCTACTCTAAGATTGACCTTGCCTAGTGGGATCCGCTATGACGTCCGGTTCGCTCGGGACGGGGCGAGACGCCATCTCGACACGGCAAAGAAACCTCCCAGCACCATATGTTCACTTTGCTCAATGACAGACGACTCATAGGCACAGCCGCAAACCACCGAGGGACACAGGCGGGAGACCTAGAATTCTGACTCGTACATGTACTTTACGCGGATCTCGCAATCAGCATTTGAAACCGATTTTAACACCGATCAACCTAAAAGCTATTAGGTTCTTGAGTACGCTTATATGTCCAAAAAAGCTGTTGACTCTGAACAGTTGTCGCCTTGTATTCACTGGTGAAGCCTAAATACAAGGACTGCGCAGAGGTAAAACGTCAACATCATCGTGTGGTTGCCGAAGTGGGTTCTCAACTCACTTTGGAAGGAATGCCTCTTCAGGTGATAGACTCCAGTAAACTTTTCCTTCTTCTCAACTGTCTTAATATTCTCATTGTCGAACCAATTGGTCGCCTTCAAATTTTCATGCCACACTTCGTACACATCGAATGAATCCTGCACTTGCACATTCCGCCCAAACACAATGGGTACATCGTATTCCTCCATTTCGTGCTTGTTGACGATTGCGATACGAATTTCGTTAGTTCCGGAGGGTGTGGCTGCCAGGACAGCGCTGACGTCGACGAACTTGGTGAGTTTCTTGGAGTCAGGTGTGTGGGGGGTCAGGTCGTGCACGAACTGGGGAACGGTTGGGCCGGTGTAGATGGAGTTGGGAGGAGTGGTGACGTAGACGTCTAAGGAAGTTCCGCGCATCAAGTTTGAGAAGAGATGCAGAGGGTAGTACGTGGTCTTCGAAGTGGCAATGTGAGAACCATAATGACGGCATTCAGCGTACATACTTGTCGATAAAGACCTTTTGGTGCTGTGATAATCTAGATAGCACTAGTCAATGTCGGTTCGTAATGGGATGTAGTGAGTAGTTCTCACAGGCGATATGACGTTCACGGATCTGAAGTGCGAGTTAAATTTGTCATGGGGTATTCAAGTGAAACGACGATTTACTGGGCAATACATGCAATCTTGACGACATCCGCCTTCCGCACGAAAACATTCAACCATGATGCGACAGCTGTTGGATGTCAGTTAACTTGAAGCCTGATCTTCAACGCAAATGGAAGGTGGAAAGACATACCAAGGGCGTCTGACAGATCGTAAAGTTCTTCGGCTCCCTTTTCTCCGGGGGCTAATAGTTAAAGCAAGAAAATCAAGGCCTGTTTTCTCCCAAAACATTAGGCGCTAACCTCGCTTCGGGTCCCTGAAGCGGCATGACGTTAGTGGTGTTGAGCCCGAAAGCTTAGTGTGTGGGAGATTTACCAAACGTTCCACTCGTCAAAACAGCTACGGAATGGTCAAGGACATCTCATGTGTATCCCGGCATCGGCACGTACATTGTCAGAGGTTTACTTAAGCCATTTTGTATCTTAGCGAGATCTATGAGCGAACGTGTGATCTCAATTGCCTTCTCTGCCGCTCTGGCTGTAAATTAACCACGTGATAAGTTTTTCAGCGGCGGAGTGAGTGGGAGCGGTACTTACGTCCCATGACATTCACAGCATGTTTGCCTTGGCTTAGCGTATAGACTAAAATGGTGACGTTCACAACGAAGCCTGATGAATGATTCGTACGACGTACTGTGAATCGAGTGGTAGTCAACGAGAGGAGCGAGCTTGCGCAGTACCACATCGTCCCAGTCTGCGTATCCAGTTTCTACCAACACAGGACTTATTTCGAAGTTACTTGAAGAAGTGCGAACCACGTACCTCCACACGATATGAGTTGAATCGTAGGGTCGAGAAGTCGGAGTGCCTTGGCCCATTGGTATGCTTTCTTCGCGTAGTCTTGAGACTCCATTTGACCAACTAGAGTAAAGGATGAGTTAGGGACGGAGAAAAGTGTCACTGCACTTACCTTGCCAGGGTCCCCAAACCTCGTTTCCTGGACGCCGTGAGGAAGTGAAGCCTCGAACATTTGAGATTAAACTAACCCAGCGCCCAGTACTGTGTAGCGTTAAACAAAGAGTAAACAATGCAGGATACGGAAACTTGCCTTCACGTTGTAAGGTTGCTCATGACCATTTTTCCGCCGAAGATTTGCGTAGTAGGTATTGGACGAGCTGTGTGGCTACTTTGGAACAAAAAGTAGCGGGCTAGAAAATTCTCCATACCTATTACAATATTCGACCCATGCTAAGGCATCCTCGAGTATCCCGGTTCCCATATTCAAGCAGATAAAGGGCTCGGTTCCGACGGTGCGACACCATTCAATGAACTCGTCTGGTGGTATGATTGGGTGATGTTGTGTCATGACAAGGAGATGACATTACCTGTGCCGAACTGGTTGCTCTCTTCGGTCAACCAGGCGAGTTCGGGCCTTCGAGGTCGCAGCTCCTTCGGACCAATGCCATCTTCAGTCATGTAAGTATAATCTCGTTTAGAGCTGAGTAGAACAACCTTGCCATCTGTACGTGCTTACGAAGTTCCTGTTATTATCAAGATATCATCAGAGCAGTCCAAGACCAGAGGTGACGCATAGCATACCCGCCAGGATAGCGCACAAGGGGCACCTTCAACTCCCTCATGACATCTAGAACATCAAGACGAAATCCGGTCTTTGGATCTGAGAGGCCATACTTGTTGTCTGGGTCGTAGAGTCCACCGTAGATACATCTTCCCATGTGCTCCGTAAAGCCAGAGAAAATACGAGGGTCAACCTCGTCGATGATGCGCGCGGGATCGATGTGGATAGAGGGCGACGACATTGTCGCCAATGGCACTCACTATTTAGGAGGAGCTCCTATAGATATACGAAGATTGATGATGGAATAGACAAAATGCGGACCGCGGCTAAAAATATACGGACCGTGGCAGAATAAACTGCATCTGGTGACCAGAATTCGGTATTCAATCGTCAGGAATGCTATGATTCTGATGCGGAAAAGAGGACTGAACGATTTCAACAGTGCACTTGATACCCGATTCGAGTTGTAATGAGAGAATATCCGAGAGAGACTTGCTGGTGAGAAGAGCAGTTGAACAAGTCCGTGATGAATGAGGGCATGATGTTTGCTAAATGGGCCCATAACAAATAGTGCCGTTCGCACCCACCCTGAAGTTGACGTTGACCTTTGGTCAACATCTCCAGTGACGTTCAGTTCTCCAAATATATGGTCTCCCTCGATAAAGATGCCCTGCTGAAGATTGCATTTTTCGCGTATAATTATCGTTCTCCAGACATATTTGTCTCCTGGATGTCCGTGGCAGCATCTTCCCATCCCGATCCAGGTTTTCTTGTAGTTCCCGATGCCCTACCCGTTGGTCATATGCCTCGTCTAACGTGTTGAAGTGTTGCTACTCGACCTCTCTATCGTCGCTAACCCCCTCCGAGAATACCCCGTGACCAGACATGCACTTGCCGGGCCGTCCCTCTTACGGGGTTAGGGAAGCGTTATTCCAGGAAATAAATACCCATTATCCATTCTCAAGATTCGTATTGGCCTCTATCATTTAGACGAACATGGGACTCCCGCCGAAAGTGTATACGTGGCTCTGTGGAGTTTTTGCAAGTAAGAACTTGTTCGTTGGGCTCTCATTTGGGTAGCACTGACAAGTGCTCGATAGGTCTCGGGAGTATCATTTTCGGATATGACTTGGGTGTCATTGCTGGAGTCCTTCCCGCTCCTGATTTCAAGCGGGTTATGGGACCTCGATATCATGACCCGAACCTACAAGGACTGATCACGAGTATCTTTGGTGCGTCGTGCCATGCGTCTTTCATGGATATAAGCGATGATGCTAACGCTGGTGTAGTGTTAGGCTGGTGCGTATGTCAAGCTTGACTTGGTACACGCTCTTATCTTCCTTCCTCAGCTTCTTTGGTATGTTCATCGTCGCGTATATCGCTGACCGTTTTGGGCGGCGTAAGGCGATCCAGTTCGGTGCAGCGGTATATGTGTAAGTCTTTGCTCCCTTCTCAAAACTCAATTGACCATAAAGTTAATTTAAAAAAGGGTTGGTGGCGTCCTTCAAACGGCTGCGAGGAACATGGATATGATGCTCGCTGGGAGGTTCTTCGCAGGTGGGATACCCTCTCATTATCGTTGATACCATACTAACCCACCAATCCTGATAGGATACGGAGTGGGAATCGTATCTGATCTTGCCCCTCTATACCAGGCAGAAATCGCCCACCCTAGTATACGAGGTCGTCTCACGACACTGCAGCAGTTTATGCTTGGAATTGGCGGTGCGCCTACTATAGCTTGATATGGTTATTGTTGATGCTGACGACAGCCATAGCATTCTGTGCATCATGGATCGTAAGAATTTATCCATGACAATCTGGGATTGGAACTCACGTTGAGTACAGACATTTGGGACGTCTGCTGGCCTTAAGGGAACACAAGCAGAGTGGAGGGTTCCCCTCGGCATTCAAGTGAGTATTCAAACGCTGCAATGTTTCATTCAATCTTAACCGCTGTCCCTCAGATTATACCGGCGATCCCACTTCTATGTTTTATGCTCCTTCTTCCGGAATCGTTAGTGCCCAGTCCTTTCGGGTGCACAGTACCAGCTAACGCGAAATACAAGACCAAGATGGTTGATGGAGAAGGGTAGGGTAGAAGAAGGTGAGTTTGTGCTTTCAGATTACTTGGTGCCCGTGCTCAACAATCAGCACGCGCAACTCTTGCACGCCTCCATGCGAGGGGTGATATCAACGACAAGTTTGTCCTGGCTCAAATTGAAGATATGAAAGCCGATATCAGTCACGCGCATGAAATCGGGGAATCGAGGTTTGTAGCTGTCTGGATGTTCCGTTCTACTGGATCCTGATGGCATACAGCTGGGCCGAACTCTTTGTTATTCCAAGCAATTTCCGTCGACTGAGCCTTGGGTATGGCATGTTGACCGACAAATATGGGTTCGGTAAGGACTTACAGTGGACTTAGTTACATTCTGCAATTCTCGGTCCAGATGACTGGCGTTAGCGCAATTCAGTACTATTCTACGACCGTGAGTTCGAACTCCATATTGTCGAGGTTTCTGAAGCTAATATTGGACTAGATTTTCACAACAGTCAGTGTCGTTTCATTTCACCGTGTGAGAGATCCGTTGGTGACGCAGAGTAGATGGGCTTCTCTTCCACCCGTATACTTCTGTTCCAATCTATCAACAGCATAATTGCTCTGATTGGGGAAGCTTTTTGCGTGTTGTGGGTCGACCAAACGGGCAGAAGAAAACCATTGATCATAGGGAATATCGCATCCGGGCTTTCATTCGTCGTAGGTTCCATTCTAATGGCAAGATGGCCTGGAACAGTGAACAAGTGAGTAAGCTCGCTATCAATTATACGAGGTTTAACTAATCTTGGAACAGCAATGCTGTACGTCCATCACTTTGCCACATCAAATTTATTGTTGTTGAACTAATGTTGTGCAATTCTCACCCCGTCATCAGGCCCATTATGTGAGCTTTCCTATCTTTGTTGTGCATCTCGGAGGTTACACTGTCAACCCCTGATAGATATTCATAAGTGAGAACCACTAAACATCAGCGCACGAGCTATAGTTTCAACTAACAATAATCTCATATCTGATCACTAGTAACGTGAGTCAGAAACCTTACTTTTGTTCAATCAAATTTTGATGCTGAGATACGACAAGGACATGGGTCTTCAATTTCTTCTTCAGTGCTTGTATTGGACCGTTGTCCTGGGCTTACCCAGCGGAAATATTTTCTACACGCACTAGAGCTAAGAGTACGGCAATCACAAGCTCATCTTCGTGGATCTCAAATTTGCAAGTCCCTTTTATATCTGCCCGTATGTGGGGCTGACATTTTTCTTATAGCTTCATCGCACAGGTCACTCCTCGGGCGTTTGGGGCGATTGGGTGGAAGTAAGTAACGGATGCTTTTCTGATGATCAGTTGCTTATGTTTATATCAGATATTGTTCGTACTGTGTTTCCTTTGTTGGATGCACGCTCATCGCGAATTGTTATAGATCTCGTGTTCGCTATTTGTGGTCATACCAAGTACGAAGCTCGGTATCTCCGAGCTATGATTGTATCTTTAATTGAATTCCTGCAGTGCACTTGTGATTTGGGCTTTGTTCCCAGTAAGTGATCCTATCCATCTTCCGCATAGCTTGCGTGTTGAGTGCATATCAGGAAACAACCGGACGGCGACTCGAAGGTACTTGTTCAACAGATCTCTCCAGAATTACCTTCTTATTGTATCGTGTAGAAATGGACGCACTGTTCGAAGATGCTCCCCTATTTGTCGCTAATACAGAGTATGCAAAGATGAAGGATCGCGAGGCTGCGGAACGAGAACTGCGTGAAGGTGAGGTTTTCAATTGTTGATGCCATCTCTTGGACTACGTGTCCTGATTGTTTTTTTTAGGCACGTTTGTACCTGGTGGGCTGACAGGAAGAGTGGCGCGGGATGATATTGAAGAAGGAATGGACGATAAAGAGTCCTAAACCAATCCCGTGTTTTCCAGCTATTCGCGCTCGTGGCTTACGAGAGGCCCTGGCGAAGGTTTTGAGCCGCTTATGTAACGCAGTCTTATGATTTCTTATTGTGACGGACGTGTGACACCAACAATAGTAGGATCAACCGGAGCCAAACAGAGTGCTGTTTGGCTGCTTTGTTGAGCATCTGGCATTGTTCGGACAATGAAATCACGCAACAATGGTTATGTCAGGTTTTCGAAAGTCATTGTGCAGCCAGCCGAGAGATGTGTATAAGAGAACACGCCCATGTTCCACACATTCTCCTCACAACAGGTTCCATCCTGAGTAGCCAACCCGCAGCCAGCTTCTCCAATTCGTTCACCCACCTCGAAACCCCCAACGCGGTCGTTTTTTTTTTTTTTTTTTCGTGCGTCCTTTTACTCCGTGTTTGAGGCAATGAATCTAACGCCATCCTCCCTAGTGAAAGCATAACGCATCGCCGGTCGATACCATCTATTTTCTAATCCTCAGATCACGTTTCTTTTTCAGTTATGTCTTCTATCGCCGCCGCAACCTCTACCAGTCTTGTCGAAGCCATCAATTTCCTCACTCGTCCTCTTAACTGCACGGTTCCCCAACCAACCATCAATTCACTTCAGCAAATACTGCTTTCGACTTTAACTAACGTGCCCACTTGGATTCGTAATGCTCGCTTGACCCTCACTCTCGCTTCTGCTGCACCCCCGCGCACCATCTATGGTGCTTGTATTGCCACCAGTGTTGATTGGTCGGACTGGTTTTATGTTCTCGGCGGCCGTGACTTCGACCTGACCATCGAACGTACTATGGTTTCGGTCCAAGTAACTGGTACCCCCGGCCGCATGGTCATATGGAAGCAAGCTCCTGCCCTTCGTCCCACCTTTATTCCCACTATCACCGTCTCTGAACCAGAGCCCAAGGCTCAGGTCCCTATCAGCAAGTTCAGTCGGTCTGTCAGACAGAACAAGCTCCCTTCCCCCATCACCGTCGACTCGGCTCTCTCCCGCACTCAATCCAAGACCGTCGCGCAGCAACTTTTGCAATCGGAACATGAAAAAGAGGAAGCCGACGAGATCTTTGCTATGATCTCCAACCTCAATGCTTACCTCGTCTCACCCACTCCCACCCGCGAGTGCTTCAATGCTCCCAAAAGTTCGGTCATCATAGCACCGGCCACTACTCGCTTCGCGCCTGTAGCCATTCTTGAAGCAGAAAATTTCCATTCTCGGTCATCCTTCCGTCACGGCACCCTAAACCATGATGATAGTACTCCATCCCCCGTCTCATCCCCTGAATCCTCTCGACCCAGCTCACCTTCTTCGATCTTCTCGTACTCCTCTTCGCAAGAAAGTCTTACCTCGGTCTCCACCACCTCTTCTTCCATCAGTGCTCTCAAAAAATCATTCGTTCCTCCTGCCAAACAAGGGTCTTCGGCCCGCCATGAATGCCCTTCTCAAGTTGCCGTCAACACCTCCAAAACCCAGGTCCAGCGGTATCTCTACCAAGGTGGTCAGAGTACGGTCTTGACGGGTGGTGTTATGCTTGGCGCAGCTGTCAAGACCTCGACACACAGCCCTTCTGCTCCAAAGTATCGCGCTTCCGTTACTGGGAAGAAGGTTTCTCCACAGCTCATGTCCCAGATCCACACCGGGTCCAATTCGGGTTCTTGGAGGCGCGCTGTAACCTCTCGTGTATAGATCTTGCGTTTCTTGACAGGCGGTATGACTGGCTTCATACGCCAATGATGAAAATGATGTCCCATTGAAGAACGGACCTACGTCTTTTCATGTTGTTTTTGTTGTATTAATACTCACTTGTTTTTTATGACCGATAGATCGACATGCATGTACAAAATAACTTTTTTTCACCTTGGTCTTAATTGTGTTCGCATTCTACGTTATCACCTACGCTTTTGCTTATTCTTTTATCGTTCTTGCTTCCTAACTTCACTGAGTTGTAATTGTAATCCTGTTCCGACGTTCGGGAAGGCATTCTGTATCTGACGGTTTGTGAACTTCTTGGTGACACAATGAACGATGTATGGCATCCGCAGACCAGTGAAAACTCACCCCCGGAGCTTCTCCATCACCATCTCTCGGTCCGTTACTGAACGGATTTCTTAATGCGATAGGCAGTTGCGCATTCGAGTGAACAGAATTAGCTTGTATGTGTACTTATGTAAAGCAATGGCATATGACATTGGACAGAATATCGTTGTCTCACCTTGTGACGTATCCATTCCCTGAACACTTCTTCCATCGACCAGCACGAAATGGCCGAATTGCTACCCCAATGTGGGGATAGAGCACATCACACAACGCAGTAGCTACTATACCTACCCCCAGTCCATCTCTCTGTGCTGTGTAATTTCTCGTAGGAAAATAAAAACATTTGTTATTGACCTGACAATGATGACGCACCCCAAGGCATATTCAAAGCTGCACATCGGTATGATCGTTCTCATCCGACATGTCAAATTGTCAATTCTCGGTGTCCCATATCAGATAGACTTCAGAAGGCCTGGAGGACCGGACTGCTGATGCATGTGGACTGGAACTAAGTGAAAATTGTGTCTGCTTTCACGGAAGTCCGGAAGAACTAGCCGTTGTGGAGGAAGGTACTTTCTCTTCAATTTCGGTTTCAACACAACCGATGAAACGTGTACAGTTCCGCAGAGCCGCTTCTCCACACTTGTCGTAAAGGCTGTCAAACGAGATATCGGCGTGATGAATTCGAGCTTTGATCAAACGTTCCAGTTGCTTTGTGGTTGTTGCACTCAAATATTTTTACAAGGACAGGAGAAGTGTGGTGACCAATGATATTTATGGAACCGGTGACTCACAACCGGACTGCCGATGTTGCTCCCGTTAAGTTAATTATAGTTTCCTGATCCACCAGTTCACTCGATGAACGCGGCCGAAGAAAGAGCAAGAAGCCATGTGGAGATGATCCGAATGGGTTGAGGTCTATCGCTCGGGGAATCCTTGTTCCAACTCCGGTGTCATGAACTTTACTATCGGCCCCCGTTACCTTTCAGCACGCTCGCTACGACGATAGTGGTGTGAGATAACTCATCCTCATATTCATAGTCTTTATCTCGTGAAGCCGTCCCAGCTTGAAACAGCTGGGGCTCTGGGAGACCCTAAACCCTGAAATGGGAATGGCGATGGATTTTCAAGGCAATATTCTCCTTAGACTATTTTCAGTTCGCGTAGATCTTCCTCGCCGGCGGTAACTATCATCCACGACATCCGTTCCGGCTAGTATGGAGGCATTTGAAGACTTTTTTAGTACGTCGTCCCGTAGGTCATCGGTAAATCTCACTGATGTGGGTTTCCACCTTTTGCTATGTTAAGCAGTCAAACCTTCAGCAGAGTGGAACAGGGCCAACCTCAGCGAAGACATAGCTTCACGTCCGGCTGCTGTATGCAAAATTTCACTATATAAAGGTGGTCGTCGCCTCTAAGAGAACCAGCAACAACATCTCTTCCCTTGAATCCTCAAACCTCCATTCTCGACCGCACATTATTCTGCCATGTCCGATTCTAAAACTGTAAGAAGATCACTACTCGCCTTACCATGGAAGAGGATATCTAACTTGATACACAGGAAACGACACCTGGTACCATGACCTCTTCAATGAAATCACAAATCGCGGGGATCGTGTCAGCTTTCTTGAAAGACTGCGACATCACCTATCCCCACGGTATCCAGGTTGACAACTCTTTCCGTGACGCTTGTTATGCCGACGCTCGCAGACGCGGCTTCGACATGGAGCTCCTCGGCAAAGCTCTTGACGTCGGTATCGCCATCGCTGATGCATCGTATCGGTACTTGGACAGCTATTCCACCCAAATCTTTATCGCACTGTGGACGGCGCTCCTCACGCACATCGACGGCATGTATGAGGTCTATTCTGATGGTTTGAATGAGTTCTTCGATCGTTTTTCCAATCGGGAACCCCAGCGCTACGAGGTTCTCGATCAGACCGTGACGATGCTACGCGAAAGCTCCCAACACTGGGGTGTCGTTTCGGCCAACTTGATCATGACTGCAGAGATCGACTTTCTTACCTCGACAATTATTGACAGCGCAATCGAGGGAATGAAGGTGAGTTGTGGTTAACCAATGAAAATGTTCAGGTGATTCTAACTTGTCCCTGAAGATTAAATCGCCCGGATTTCCTCATTTTACTAGGCGCATGACTGGGATTGCGCGAGCTTATTGTTTCATGGTGTTTCCTCCAAATTTGGACCTGAAAACTTGGATTCAGGTTGTTCCTGACTTGATGCACTACATAGAACACACCAAGTGAGCGCAGAAGTGGATTCGGACTGCCCGTTTCTCTAATAATGGTTCGTTGTCCCTAGTGATTTGCTGTCCTTCTTCAAGGAGGAACTTGCTGGCGAGAGCGTCAACTACGTTTCTATGAGCGCCAACTTCGGTGGCATTACCAAGATCGAGGCACTCCAAAGGCTTGCTCATGAGACTGCGCAATACTATCAGCGGGGCTCTCGGCTTTTACAATCCGCTCCCGAGGCCTGGGAGGCATATAGGGCATTTACTGTTGGATATGTTGGATTCCATGCTCTATCAATACGGTACAAACTGGATCAGCTCCAGCTGTAGTTTACCATATCGTGTTCCAGTAAATCAAAATAGAGTGGATGGTTCGGGAAATCAGCATCGTTTGAGACCGCTAAGGTCGTCCAGGCCTACTCTGTACTCAAAGTACTCAACAATGGGATTAGACCTTTGTGCCAATACTCTTGTGAACGCACGCCTGGCAGTGACGTTACTTATTTATTTATTTATTTTTTACAAAGTCCTGGACGTCCGTCTGAAAGAAGTCCTGTTGGATACTGCATACCCCCAGCACGGTGGAGTGTATATTTGGGATGTCCGTGAGACTCCTTGGATTTCCAGAAGATTGATACCCGCGGACCGTCAAAGGACCTTCCTTGTCTCAGTTCAATATTCTTTTGGACTTGTGCATTGCTTCTTCGTGGCCTCCCAAGACACGTTGCGGGACATATTAAGTTAGTATATGAAGAGGGTCATACAACACAGCTGGTTCTGGTATCTCTACACGGAATAACTGTACATGACCTCCTACGCTCCGCACTATCAAGAGGAGGCTCAGAGCGGTTGGTCACTCGGGCTTATACATAATAACATTATTGCCATCCCACCTCTCAAGCTCGCAGCGCCTCTTATAGAACATTGTACGCTGGCCACCTGGTAGAGGGGTTCATCGGAGGCCTATAGACAAACCCTCTCCTCTAGGCGCTCAGTGGCTACATGGCTGTAAAGGTGTACGTATTGGAAGTACTTCTGAAGCTTCTACACTCAAAGTGATGTCATCGATGTAAGAGAAATTGTTTTACTGTCCTTCTGAATAAACTCTTCTAATGCAAGAAGTAGACTAGACATCATACAATAACAGGGCAGTGCGAATTTCGGAAGCTCACAGCGCTCGTGGGACAGTGGAGTTTTGAATGGGGTAAACCCGTGGGCTAAAATCAGATTCTAACAATAGGGAAATTGGCAATGTAGCCGATACCAAGTTTGCCCCGGTACATCGAGGTGTCAGTCAGGGCAAGTTGAAATACGCAGGCCAGAGGAAATGCTCCCAATTTGCGAATTAGTCACGTGTTGGGGTATGGACAAAAAACAGGTACCACGTGCCTTGTTGTTTGTCCACAAAGCTAATCGTATCAAGTACATCAAGTTATTTTTGTATCTTTGATGGCATCCTTTGATCCATCGGGAAAACGATAGGAAAACCAGCCTAGATATCCTGGCTTCTCCATCGCGGACGAAAAATTCCGGTTGGACATATCCATGGAAAATATTTCCCCATCCTTCCGTCAGTTTATGCTCCATTGTACGACATACACCCTTCAAAAAAGTCGCTGAACCTCTAACTCCGCAGCGCTTGCATGGCTACTGTTCTCTCCGAGAGCCTCATAACCGATCTGTCGCCTCACCGTTTGTCCTGATCGTGGTTCTAGCTGAATTTGAGTTTCGGAAAACTGGCGGGCTCCACTGGACAAGAAAATGCCGTGGATAACCAATGAATTACAAGAAATACTGAATCGAGTACGAGGCTCAATGCAGTTCCCATTCTTGGATTTGGAAATATCGTTGGCTTGGGTATGCTCAAAGTTGTTCAAGGTCACAACAATGGCACCCCTCGGTACAAGTGGATAGACAATCTAAACCGAAAAGGGCACCGAGATGATGCGCTTGACTCGAGCGGATCCAACGCGGTGTCGGAACAAGTCTCGTAAATTCCACCAAATTTTGGAATGCTTCACCAATACTCCACTCCACCAACATAAACTTGGGGAGTTCCGCGGGTTTTCATTGCGTCCACGACCGCTCCCCTCGCGTCCGCACTTTCGCCTCAGCAAAAGGACCATTTCGAGATATATAAACCCCACATTTCAAGTTAAAAATTTCCCAGTCCACCAGACTTTACTCAACTTCCTCTACCTACTCTCAACTCGTCATGTTCTCCAAGCTCGCTGTCTTCTTTGTCGCTGCCGCAACCATCGTTTCTGCCTTGCCCGGCCAGCCCGACGACGCCAGCACCGGTGCCGTCTTCAACACGGTGACCAACAAGTGCAATGTTGGCAAGCTTAACTGCTGTAGGTTCACTGTCTATTTCCACACACATGTACTCAGGATTCCGTAGGCAAGAGCGTTCAGAACGCCAACCCCACCGATACTCAAACCCTCGGTGGCATTTTGGGTTTGGCTGTCGGTAGCGTCCCGATCGGTGTTGGTGTGAACTGCGACCCCATCACCGTTCTCGCCGCGGCCACTGGCTCCAACTGGTACGTCGGAGTTGGATGGCGTAGATGACCATAATATCTTATACCGTCGATCACAGCAATGCTCAGCCCGCTTGTTGCAAAGGCAATAACCAGAGTACGTAGTCGATCTAGCCGACGGATATGCTAGAAATGCTAACTATCCCGTTATTTAGATGCACTTGGAGGCGTTGCATGCTCTCCTATCAACGTCCCTATCTAATTTTTCATCACGCCCACTTGAAGAGTCGTTGAGATTACCTAGATCGATGCTGGATATCTTGCCTGTATGATATGTATCTCGATTATGTACACCTTGATATCCCACACTTCTCTGTTTCGTGATTTCTGCACGAGGGTATACTCTTAGGCTCCTCACCGAAAATGCAAAGTCTGTCATTCCTGGACACGGGCGTAGGAATGCAATTTCGATTGATGAAATGTTTGTGGTACGATTGTTGGCCACCCGACTTTTGCGGGTTACCGCACGGTCGTAACCCTCTGAGCCACTAACTACGAGACTAGGGGGCTAAAAATTCGCGTTTGTCTTTGACGTAAGAAATAAATCTCCCAAACCCCAAGTGTCGGCACAGGAGGGGAGTCGTTCGGAACTCAAGGTTGGTGCACCGTGGTTATTTGCGATTAATAGGACTTTTGGTGCATGTACTCGTATATTGTTCTCTATTTTACCCAACCCCGTCGAGTACACTAGTAGAATGTGCCGTCTAGGGTTATTGCTCTTCTGCCGCTTACCTCCATTGACCCAGTCTGAAGTATCCAATTGACATAACCACCCACTTACCGGCTGCCTTCTCTCCCCTTCCTGCCTCCAAGGTGGTGGAACACTACTAGCATCAGACCTTATCCCAAAGAGGAGCGCATTATCACTTTACGATAATGATAATTATCATAGCATAGTGCACACTTGCATCAGCGCTCAGTTTGGCAGGCTCAGAAGGAGTCAGTTAACGTGGTCGTGCTTCTGGATTCGATGTCTACACCTGATAGAAGCCGAACTTGATCCAGAATTGTGTAACGACATTGTTGACAGATATTTTGTAAGGGTCGTCAAAATCATTGTCGAGGCGCCACCACGGAGTCAGGAAGATCGGACGACCTAGAAGGATGCGGAGGAGATCCTCGTAGGAACTCCGCACTTATTCTATCCATCCACAAATTTCTCCCTCGCTTCCGCACTTTCACCTCAATGTGGTTTCGAACGCAAGTTATAAAAGCTCATGGCCAACGACTCAAATTCTTCAGTCCTCCACACAAACTCGCTACTCAGCAACTTTTACTCATCCACTTCAATCACAATGTTCTCCAAGCTCTCTGTTATCCTTTCTGTCGTCGCCCTTGTCTCTGCTCAGGCCGTCTTCAACACGGCCACCAACAAATGCAACGTTGGAAGCCTTAACTGCTGTAGGTTCACCGCCTGTTTAGATACACAATTACCCATGCTTCTGCAGGCCAGAGCGTTCAAAACACTAACCCCACCGACACTCAAACACTCGCCGGTATCTTGGATTTGGCTGTCGGTAGCGTCCCGATCGGTGTTGGTGTGAACTGCGACCCCATCACCGTTCTCGGTGCGGCCACTGGCTCCAACTGGTGCGCCACAGCTAGACGACGTCGATGACCATAATTTCTGATGCGCTGACCATAGCAATGCTCAACCCGCTTGCTGCAAGGGTAACAACCAAAGTACGTAGTCGATCCAGCCGACAGATATGTCGGAATACTAACTATCCCGTTATTTAGATGCACTCGGAGGTGTTGCATGCTCTCCTATCAACGTCCCTATCTAAGTCGAAAGTACGTCACTTCTCTTACCTCACCCGACATTGGAATGTTGACTTCTATCGAACATAGTCAGTCTCATTACCGTTGCCTTTCCCGTAGCTGTATGACCTTCTGTAGCTCCCTATGTGACATGTATAATCGTGCTATATGATCATGATGATGTTGTAGATTTTCCGTGGCGATTTTGGAGATTCATAAGCCGACACCCAGCAAACCTATTTTGAAATGTTAAACACGGGGGATAGGTGTATAGTCCCCTCAATTTGAGCCAATTCAAGATATACTGATTGTGCTCGACCATGGGTGAACTGGGTTCAAATAATGACCTTGTGTCTACTTCACTGCCCAGGTCGTGGTGATCATGAGATAGACACCTCTTTAACGCACGCGAGGAATGGTGCACACTGTTGATCGCGTTATCTCGTACCAGGCTGGCTTCCTTGGTCAATCATAGCTATACGCGTTCAATAATGGTGCACTACGAAGAGATTTGTATCTTCCAACTAGAGTACAACTCGAACCACGACCGAGTTTCGAACTCGAAGAGCAAGAACACACGATTTGATGCGCCGGGTATAGACCAAAATGCTTTCGTGGATAGATTAGATGCAAGCGCGACTGCCACTCAAACGTCCCGCGGAAACCGGATCTGGAAGAGTCACTTAAGCGAATCTCTGGATTTGAGACTACAACTAAGACTCGGCCAGAGCAAGGGCAGAGCTCTGGTGCAACCCGACATCCTGAGCATCCTAAATAGTGGGCTCAAACCGACCGCCGACGCGTGCGCTGGTATGGGACGGTTGCCCAGCAAGTGAGCGTGAGGTTCATTATATTACCACTTCCATTGAGGGTGGGATTCCTCTCTCTGACTTCGACCTGCTCCTTTCAACTTTGACTGACCCTTTTGTTACCCGACAGCTTTCCTCCACGGGTCGAAAAAGGACGGGTGAAACTTATCGCGGCAAGCTTCTATCACAGTGCACGGGCACAGTACAGAGGGAATTAAGAGTGGTGAATCGTCAAAATACTCGAAGGAGAGCCAGAGGGAGGCCGAGGAGAGGTGGCAGTGAGGGCGAGGACACACTGTCCTCAGATTCTCCACTATTGAATCTCCGCGTCACGAGGCGCAGTCTCTTCAAAACTTCTCTGACTTATTCCCAAAGCGACATCCATCAGACTCGCAGCAACCTTGATGATCCAATCTCTGGTGTTAAGCTCATCAGTCCTGAGTACGTCAAAGGAGTTCCCTATCACACAGCTTTTGGCAAGCATCACCGCGGTAACTCGTCCTTCCAGTCAATTTCTGAAATAGTAACTCGACATTTATCCATTCTTCCCAGGGTTCCTCGATGATTACTCCATTGTTGTGACAGTTCATCCATCTTTAGGATACACATCTAGACATGGGGCACGATGCTACCGGTCAAAAAGGTCGGAAACGCACGATGAAAGAATTAGCAAAGTACTTTCCACATGGAGAGCACCATCCCTCTCACTAATGCCGATGTCCATCTCAACCATATGTCCCCCGATGAAGCGAGACAATTCGAAATTTGCGAGAAATTTCTATTTGACCATAGTCGGAGTGCGTCTAGCCACCAACGCCGACTGTTTATTCACAAGGAACGTCTATCAGGCTGCTGTATGGGACTTTCTCGCCAACATCCCAGGCGACATCCGTATTGTGCTGAAGGGATTTAACGCCGTTACCTTCTGCTTCATATTCTCGAGGTAAGACTACCAACCCATATTAGTGTACATTTCAAGAGATTGAACGCATTGGAAGGGTTTTTTCTATTGCATATGCACTCATGTTCGTTGTGGGCGAAAGTATGTCCAAGCTGTCCAGCAAAATCTTTTCCCGTTGATGGTCTGCCTGTTTTACAGTTCAGCCGGTGTCACATTGCCGAATGATCTCAGTCGCCCGTCAGATTTCCTGCATGTTGGCCACGGCATGCACATCGTTCCTATTTCTCCGTCGTGTCCACGCTGTCTATGCTGAAATTCGTATAGTGCGGTGGATCTTCACACTTTTATGGCTCGGAATAACAGCGTGTGCCATCCCAATTTTTCTTGGTGTCGATATAGAACACATCCCAGGCACAAAGTATTGCACCTTTTACAAGGTCGCCACCTTTGTGTCCATAATTAATTTTTTTCCTGCGGCCTTTGATGCCCTCGTGGTTCTCGTGATTTCATATAGGGTGATCACTAGTCATAGTAGAGTGGTTGATGAACGATTGAGCTGGATGGACGTTATCAAGGGAAAGGGGCTACCTCGGCTTTCGCGTGCGCTCTTACAGGGAGGTCAACAATACTATCTGTCAGTTTCAAAATTTTCCCATAATAATGAGTGCTAACTTGACTTGTCCAACCTTACCCAGAATCGTCTTCGGAGTCACGCTCGTATCAGGTGCAATTCTTTATGCCCCTTCCGTCCCATATTCCTACGCACTGTTGATAACGCTCGCATCGACGACCTTGACCACCTCTATGGCATGTCGAGTGTTTCGTAACCTGAAAACACTTGAAGCCGACCACCAGTCGTCTTTCCTCTCTACAGTAACCCCTATTCGGTTTATTCAGCCACCCCAATCGGATGGTGGAGGGTATACGGTGGCGGAATCGGTGGATCGGGAACATCCCAGTTCGGTCCCAGTCGCCAGCACCTCCAACGACTCGCAAACGGAATCGAACAGTCAGTCGGGATTTTGGGATAATCAGAGAGTGCATCAGAACTAGGGCATCGTATAATGTTGGGGGACGATAGCAAACGAGGAAATTCTCAAGAGAGTGTTGGTATGATTTTGGGCAGGTAGTGAATATTGTCAACGGGATCTCACGGGTTCATATACACAATACTTCTACTGAAGGCACTTCTGCAGTATGTCAATATGTCCGCAGATGAATAACAATCTCATTCAAATTCTCGTGGGCTCTGTGTTCACCGACCACAAATGCAGTTCAGAAACCCACAGCGCTGAGGGGTTTGCTCACGGGTTGTTTTAATGCATATGTAAGTTGGGTACGGCGTCTGTACTCATATCGCCGTGTTTGATTAGCGAGTCGGGAGTACTCTGACGACTTGAATTGTTCTGACGCTTCTAGACTTTCTGGCAGTATACCCAAGTTCCTTTGTTCACGTTCAGAGAATTTCGTATCCGGACACGACAACTCTCCCATCTACCCTCCGACACGCGGTCCATCGACGCGCCAAACAGGGATACACTGCCTCTCACCAGCCTCATGTTCAACTCCGACGACTACTCCTCCCTATACTCTCTCGATATTCATAGATTCATATCCAGCGCTACATGTTACGAACCGTTCACCCAACTCTCTCCCAATCAATTTTGATTTCACGCACTGTCAGCAAGAGTTCGTTTGTCCCTAACCTTCTCTCACATCCGCGTGTTGCTACTCTCTGCCTCATTCATGCCTACCATCGAACATATGGCTATCTCACTATCTCGCCATTGTTATGAGTGTGATCAGCGCTAATGAACCTGGGCTCTTTGCGCAGCCGTATGTGGATTCCTTCCACCTTCCTTCCCTTCCACTTTGCCGCCATCAGAAAATCTGTCTGACGGCGATCACCCGAGTCTCTTCAACGCTCTTAAAAGTGGTAATGTCTACATTAGCAATAGCACGGTGACTGAGCAGCCCTCGAGTGAACAGGCAACCGAGCTTGTGATGAGATTGTCACCAAGTCAGGGCATCCCACGTTGCACATGTTAACGTTACACTGAAACAAGGTAGGAAGAAGAGGTCGCAAAGGAATAATATCGCAGCCATCATTCCGGAATACCAATATCCAAGCCTCTTCTCTCTTCAGCAGCAGTAATTAAACCCGTCTTTACGGGCGGGCCCTTGTGGTAAATCCGCCTGCGGAGTCTCTTATGCATTAAGGTGTTGGCTTGGGCATTGCGCCAGTGACCAAAGAAGCTTTAGCCCAGGTGAATAGTCTTGTTAGGCCGAGGTCGATCACGATCATGCTGGCAGAAATTACGAAAACCCGAACTCCAAGATAACGGATAAAGAGTCTAGAAGGACCCAACTTGCATCAACTGTCGCAAGGTGGTGTTCGCAAGAGCTCCGCGATTTTGTGTTGAGTCCACTATCACCTCTTTTGTCTCCGCACTTTCGCCCTGATGCAACGATTACCTCAAGTCCGGTATTCCGCTTGTACGGCACCAGGCATACTCAGACGCTTAGTGACATCCTTTACCGCTGCTATCCTTGTTCCTGCTGCTATCGTCGTCCATGTCATGTCCATGAACTAACCCACGAACCAAACTACCAACAGGCGCAACCTTACTCTACTGTGCTTTGGATTTATCCTTGTTTTCTCCCGTCCACTTCTTAACAGATTGATAGGCCAGTCCAGTCGATTTTTCGATAGCAACTCCGCTCCAAGCCTTGGTAAAGCTTTCGGAATTGACCTTGGTATTTGGGCGTTCAGCTGCCAGGCTGAAACTTCGTCTCCGTTTTCTCTGTTGGGTGCGACCACAGCTGGTATGTCGAAGATTTTTCACTAGCCCTCTGTGCAGCATTTTGATATTGCTTCACAACAGTATTCACCTGCTGTTGCGCAGGTATCGTCGGCCGGCTGCACGCACTGATCAACCAGGAGTCTAAGCTACTCTCCAGTTGAGGGGTAACGAATGACCTCTGCATCGATGCCCTGCATATCTTCTTGGCATTTCTACTAGCTGTATGAACCATTTTCATTTGCAATATTAGCAAGTGTCGAGTCCGAAACCGAGTCGAGGTGGAGAGTTCTAAGGTTAGTTACGCAGTAGCCTAGTAGGAGGATAATTGCCTGTGAGGCGCAAACAGGTCCAAGTGTCGTATATGCGATTCCCTATCGTCTCCGGAACACATATATCCAACCGAACATTATGGTCTATTCGCTCTCATTTTTTAGGCTAAAGCTCCAGCGTTCTGTGTGATTGGTCTCGATTCGGATTTAATAAGTCAACGATTGTATCATCCATTTGTAAATCACAGATCTAGTTGGTCTAGTTTGTACCGTGATGCTAGGGCATGAAATCCAACATATCCCACAATAAATCCCCTATAAGCCTCCAGCGCATCAGGATCAGACTGCAAGAGTCGGTATCCCCGCTGAACACACTGCGCAATCTCATGGGCAAGTTTTTGGAGTGCCTCGATCTTGGTAATGCCGTTGGAGTTGGCACTCATGGAAATATAATTGATAGTCTCGCCTTCGAGCTCTTCCTTGTAGAAAGAAAACAAGTCACTTGGAAAAATAATACGTCAGACAGGAGCGTAAGATAAGATTCTGTCTCACTGACTTGGCGTGATCTGAATAGCGTATGAGGTCAGGGATAACCTGAATCCAAGTTTTCATGTCGAGTTGTGGAGGGAACACGATGATGCAGTAACCTCGGGAAAGACCACTAAGACGTCTACTGAAATCGGGAAACTCGGGCGCCATCGAAGGTTGAATCTTTAACGCGAGTTAACGTCATATAAAAGGCTTGGATAATTACTTACCTTCATTCCTTTGATCGCCCTGTCCAGGATTGTCGAAGTCAGAAAATCCATCTCCGACGACACCATCAAATTGGACGAGACGACTCCCCAGTGCTGAGGAAATTCATATGTCATCGCCACAAGCTGATCAAGGGCCTGATAACGCTGCGGCTCTCGACGGGTGAAGCGATCAAAGAAATCTTTCAAACCGTCAGAATATACTTCGAACATGTCGTCCACATGTACGATGAGGCCCGTCCACACTGCGATAAAGATTCGGATGGAGTAGTTGTCCAAGTGTCGATACGCCGTATCACCAAGAGCGATACCGGTGTCGAGATGTCGCCCTACAAGCTTCAAGTCGACACCACGCCGAATGGCATCAGCATAGCAGGCATCGCGGAAAGAGGGGTCCACCTGGATCCTGTGGGGATATGTGACGCCGCAGTCCTGCAAGAAACCTGCTAAAATTCCCCCAATCTGTGGTTTTGTTGAGGAGGGTACGCTAAGCATGGCTTCCTGTGAATAAATCTTGATATACCGTCCGGATATATAATGATTGGTGTAGTTTTTACCTTGCCCGAAGCCATAGTAGTTAGAGGAATAAATGGAATCGGGAGTCGCAGAGGAGAGGAACTGAAGGGACCTTGTGGATTCCTGGGTTGATTGTTATATATCACCAACACGGGTAAAATTTTTCATTTTGAGGGTGAAAAGAAACTGGAGACCACCCAGCCAAGGAAGTTCCACCGCATTGGATTTCCCATTTTATGACATAGCGGCGAGGGGGGATGCGACCAGAGCAACCGCACATGACGTGGACCACATTTTGTAAGAGTCGCCTACTTCTGGTCTCCATGCTGGTCGGAGTATCAAACTTCTGCTACCATTATAGTCACGATACGCAAAAGAACACCACATGAAGCCAGAAATACCCCACAGATGCTATCAAGGAAGGAGGGTTGGGTATAGCCAACATATAGCTTAACGATGCTGGTGGATTACCCTAGCACTTCGGCCAAGGTGTGATTCGCCCACTTGGTCGTGACGCAATCCGAAAGTGGAACCGACCGCCGTGGCCGCGCGTATGGTGAGAGTTGTTGCAAGTGGAATGGCCGCGCATGAGAAAATACTTGATTTCCAGGTCGTGCGGACGGGTAACACGCGGTTCTGAGCTAGGTAATATTGAGCGACATATCGAAATATCGCCCCTTGCGGTTTCCCACAATGCTTATATATTACAGCTATAATATAACTGGGATGTTGGTCTTGACCCCTTTGCGGTGGAACCGGACCAAGGCATGCGGTGAGTATTGGGAATTTTTCATAGACGCTTGGCCTTCACGATCTCGGACCGGGTCGGAGAAATGATCCTCGACACAAGCATTTTGCAGGGCTATCCTCTCTCTATATGTCGGGTGACGAGACCCAAGGAGGATTTCAGTTAAGAGCTTCCGATTATGAACCCGGTTCAACCTCCCGGACTCGCGAGGAAGGCTTGTGGTCGATCGGATGCGGAATTCCACGAAGCTCAAGGTCCACCAGTAGGAATCCCCAGTGACATTATAATAGGTTCGGCATGGGCTGGTTTCATGATGAGTGTGCTATATATCTCAGCGATCGTCTCCTAAGAGATTAGCCACTGGTACGTCATAGGCACATTTTGATTCCTTTAAAGGCCATCCAACTACCTTCTTGTTGTTCACACCTTCTCCCTTCTGCCTCTTCTAATGTTTCGCTTTCTATTGGCTAGTGCTTGTTTACTGTTATTGTATATTATATACGCAGCTGACGAGGTATTTGTTTGACAAATCACCTGAGCTCCTGTAGTAGCGTAGTCAGCTCAATTTATATCATTATTATCATTATCATTATTTGTATCGAGTAACATTCTAATTAGAACGATTGCCGAGTGGTGACCCACGTAAGAAAGAAGCAACAGTAAGCGCATCTTATCGACCTCCGATATAGTTTCCGAGGTATCAGAAGCTCTGCGCGGGACTGTCGAAATGCAAAGCACGTACACCACTGGATAGTTTGCCGCATAAAGTAGGACACGGAGGGGAATGATATCAAATGAGTGGTTTCGTTGGTGAACGCACGTTCATGCTGAGTTTTTCTACTTCGGTAAGGTCGTGGCATCGACTCACAATCCAAGCCCCGCGCACGTTAGCTGAGGAACTTATTCTATTTCGTGCTCATCACGGGGTTGGAAGGGGATTGATTGTAACGGTTGATGCACCGAGACCATGTTTTTTTTCCTTGAAGAATCCCGCGTCAGTGACCAAAGAAGCTTTAACCCAGGTCTACAGTGTTGTTAGGCCGAGTTAGATCACGAGCATGCTGACAGAAATTACGCTCCTTGAAATTGGATCAACTGGTGTTCGTGAGAGCTCCGCAATTTCGTGTTGCGTACACTATCTCCTCCTTCGTCTCCGCACTTTCGCCCTGACGCGATAATTACCTCAAGCTTGGTGTTCCGCTTGTACGGCACAGGCATACTCAGACGCTCAACTCGTCATGCGCCCCAAGCTCGCTGCTATCCTTGTCTCGGCTCCTGTCATCGCCCATGCTATGTCCACCGTATCCACGAACCAAACTACCATTCAAGTGCAACGTTACTCGATCTACTGTACTTTAGACTCATACTTTTTTTCTCCCGACCAGCCCTTAACGAACCCTTTAACAGCAATTTCGTTCAAAGCCTTGCTAGAGCTTTGGTAGTTGATCTTTCGGAATTGGGGTGTTCAGCTGAACTGACCTGTAACTCCCTCTCCGTTCTCTCAGCTGGTATGTCGAAGAATTTCATTTCCCCTCTGGGAACCATTCTGATAGTGCTTATCACAACAATGTTCAGCCACTGTTGCACAGGCAATTTCGCGCATTCATCAGTCTGGTAGTCTAAGATCCTCTCCAGTTGAGGGGCAATGAATGATCTTTGCACCTTTATCGTGTTGGCATTTCTACGAGATGTATGAGCCGAATGCCGGCAGGGATCCAGTCCGAATCCGAGTGAGTTGGAGAATTTGAGGTTAGCTACCCAGTAGCCTAGTAGGAGGATAATTATCATAGTCAGACATGTCGAAAACATCCAACCGGACGGTGTAGCCTATCCGCTCTGATTTTTACCATGGTTTAACCCCAGCGCTCCGCGTGATCGGTCCTAAGGCATGCTATTTAACTTCAACAGCTAGACTCAATAAGTTGACGGCTGTATCGATCATTCGTCAATCACAAATTCAATTGGTCTAGCTTGTATCGTGCTGCTAGGGCATGAAATTCAACATATCCCACAATAAATCCCCGATAGGCCTCCAGCGCAACGGGATCAGACTGCAAAAGCCGATATCCCCGCTGAACACATTGCACGGTCTCATGAACAAGTCTTTGGAGTGCCTCGATCTTGGTAACGCCGTTGGAGTTGGCAATCATAGAAATATAGTTGACAGTCTCGCCTTCGAGCTCTTCTTTGTAGAAAGACAACAAGTCACTTGGTAAAACAAAATGTCAGAAAAAACGATAAGATGATATACTCTGTCACTGACTTGGCGTAATCTGAGTAGCGGATGAGGTCAGGTGTAACCTGAATCCAAGTTTTCAGGTCGAGATGTGGAGGGAATGTCATGATGCCAAAGGCTCGTGAAAGTCCGCTAATGCGTCTCTTGAAATCGGGAAACTCGGGCGCCATCGAAGGTTGAATCTTTAATGCCAGTCAACGTCATCTGAGATTGTTGGGTAGCATGTGTTGACTCACCTCCATCCCCTTGACAGCTCTGTCCATGATTGTGGAAGTAAGAAAATCGATCTCCGAAGCCACGATTAAATTGGACGGAATGACTCCCCAATGGTGAGGAAATTCATATGTCATCGTGACGAGTTGATCAAGAACCTGATAGCGCTGCGGCTCTCGACGGGTGAAGCGATCGAAGAATTCGTTCAAACCATCAACATAGACTTCGAACATATCGTCCATATGCGTGACGAGTCCTGTCCACACTGCGATAAATACTCGGGTCGAGTGGTTGTCTAAGTGTCGATATGCGGTATCAGCAATAGCAATACCAGTCTCGAGATGTCGCGCGCCAATTTTCAAGTCGAAACCGCGTCGAGTGGCCTCAGCGTAGCAGGCATCGCGGAAAGAGGGGTCCACTTGGATACCACGGGGATAGGTGATGTCGCAGTCCTTCAAGAAACCTGTCAAGATTTCCTCGATCTGTGATTTTGTTGAGGTGGGTACGGTAATTGTGGGTTTCTGTGTATCAAGCTTTTTATCTCGGTGTATAGTGAGTAACGAACGTCTTACCTTGTCCGAAGACATTATAGTTGGAGGAGTGAAGAGAGTCGACGGGGAATTTGAAGGGAGGTTGTGGGCTCCCCTCCTTCAACTGCTCTTATACCTCACAAACGCCCGTAAATTTTTTGATTCAGAACAAGAAAAGAAACCGGACTGAAGCTGGGTAGTGCAGCCCCGCCCCCAGCCTCCCGTGTTGGTCGGAACTCTACCGCCACAGTGACCTATGCAAAAGGAGACCTCATGATACCCCGCAGAAGTCGCTACCAATGAAGGAGGGTTGCTCGTAGCCAAATTATAGCTTACCGATGCCAACGATTTCCTTAACGCTTCAACCAGGGTGTGCTTCGATTCTTGATCAAGACGCAATACGCAAATGCCTTCAGTCTGTAGTAGCGTGCGCGGCGAGAGTGGATACCTCCATGGCCTCGCATGGGGATATACTTGATAGAAGGATTTCCAGGATGTGCGGAAGGGTGGTGTGCGGTTCTAAGTTGGGCATAGGCGCCTTATCAATCAATACCGTCTTTTGCGGTTTTCCCACCAGGGAGCCATATTCGGAGTGTGTTTTTGCAGAAATGACTGGAATTTTAGTCTTGGCGAAGATTGAATCCATTGCGGTGGAGTCGGACCAAGGCGTGTCCACTGGGTCTCCCTATGCGAACGAAAACTAAGAAGGATTCTTCAGCTTCCTCGAGTCGCCAGGAAGGCCTGGGGCCGATCAGATGCAGAATTTGACGTCCACCAGCAGGAAGCATGAAATGATATTATGAATTCCTGATACCAAGTCGACTGCGGACACCAAAGTGCACTACTGTGCCCTCCTGGCACCGAGTATCATTAACGCAAAAGTTAATGGATCTGCTGGAGCATGTTCTGTTTCCACGATGAGTATGCGATATGTCTCCTGAGAGAGTTTGGTCATTGGCATATCTTTGACCCTGTAAGCGCAACTTAGCGACTCCCGATATTGGTTCCGAGGTATCAGAAGCTCTGGGCAGGACAGTGGAAGTGTAAAACACGTACACCGCTGAATGGTTTACTGTGAGAAGTAGGACAGGGGGGATGATATCAATGAGCGCCGACGTTGGTGGACGTACGTTCATGGTGAATTTTTCCGCTTCGGTAAGGTCGCAAGATCAACTCACAGCCCAAGTTTCAGCACACGTTAACTAGAGAACTCGTTCTATTTCGTACTTATCACCTTCGTTCAGATGTTCGAAACGCCTTACAGTCAACGCCCCAGTTACTTCACAAGCATCTTCGTACTCGTGTTGTCCTACTGTAGACAGGCTTTGCGTTCAACTTGTATTTAAAGATTACCGGCTACTGAGAGCGCAGATACACGACACATCTCACATCATATTACTGCGAACCTACCAAAGGTCCAATATATCAACAGAGACATAAAACACGACTCTCCTCGATCAAACGACTAACCCGGCGACGGTGAGTGTGATTGTCCTTCACCAGCACTAGTAGGAGGGCTCTGACTGGCAGGATACTGCTGTTTCGTCAAAGCTCTCAACGTCGCCAGTCTCCCTTTACTCCCACCAGATTTCGTATCCGTTCCCTGTAATGTCGTGCTGGCGTTGGCTGTCGAGATTGCCGCAGAAAGAGACGCGTAGGGAAGTTGGTGCGTGGATGAAGAAGGGCTTGTGGGTGTGGACATTGTCCCAAGTATTGAGTCTTTTCGCGGTTTTGTTGATTTTGGTTTTAGGATGACTGGTTTTGTTGTGGGTGGATTCGGATCATCGTCGTCGGAAGGTGGCGAGACCGATCTGGATGCCTCATCGTCTTCTTGGGCGCGTTTTCGCTTAGATCCTGCCCGCACCTTGGATGGCGACTTAACTTTAGTCGTCCGTGCTCCGTTTTCCTTTCCACCATCCGCGACCTCCTCATCATCAGCATTCTGATAATCCACGGGGTTGATACCCTTCAAAAAACTGATCATCGTCTTCCCGACTTTGGTGTTTAACCGAATATCGACGTGCTCCCTCCTCACATCTCGCCTCATAGCCCTGGTCGCCCTAGCTAACGCCTTCTTCCCCAGCCCCTCCTTCCACACGAGCATGAGTAGAGTTATACAGATGAACTCGATCGGCGAGACTTTTGTATTCAGCTTGGTGCTCGCGCCAGGGAGTCCAGCGAATTCGGCGGAGGACATCCTGAAGGGACCCGAAATCTCGGGATCGGAGTGGCTCGTCATACTTTCGAATACTTCAAAGGTATGGAAAACTTGCGCCCGGAATTTTTTGGGAACAGGGCTGGTGTCGGTCAAAAAGGTTTCGAGTTGGATTACAGAGCCAGTGTTGACGAGGTTGGAAGGGGATTGATTGTAGCGGTCGATGCACCAAAGGATGGTTGCGAGACAGCGGAAGTCTGTTCCGCGAGAACGATCCCAGTCGAGAGAACCGAGACCGTGTTTTTCTTCCTTGAAGAATCGAGTTTGGATATCGCGGATGAGATCCGCGCGGGGTGTCTTGACAACGCCAAGTTTTTCTGGATGGAGAGGTGAGTGTTTCCGCGAACGAGAGATGGCATAAGGACCGACCGGCGGGTGTGAGTGCCATACCCAACTGCACTCGCTAAAAAAGCGTAAGCGAGGACGGCGACTCCATAAGAGTCGAGGGCCCGTACCTGGAATATTTCGCGCTCATCTCTGTCGTTTATATCTGAGTATTCCACGCATACGATTTGCTTGTTTGCGAATAGACGGCGGAATTTGTCGGGGAGAATGTTGCCCTTTTTCTTCTTGCCTGTTCCGGATGTTGAAGATGATTTGAACCAGTACTTTCCGCCTGATGCGCTGTGTAGATGTGGGTTTGAGTGGTGGTGGGTGAGGAGATGGACCATACCGATCACGGTCTGTTGGTGTCGGTGTGTCGGTGTGAGTGGTTGTACGACTGGGAGGCTGTTATGGACTTACGATATATCTACCAAAAGTGAGATGAGGGAGCGTAAGAAAACGAAAGGGAGAGACTCACCAACCCAAGCATAAACCTGTCGATGGTCAGCACATATTTAATCGAACCAAGCACAGGCACGCACCTGTATATCGACGTCAAACGCTGTTTCCCATCGATGCAAATCTTGCTGTCACTCCCATCCTCGTGCGCGCTCACGGCTGCGTTCGGCTCAGCCGGATTTCCTGTAGAGATTTGGGGGTCGAATGCTCACCAAAGATGACTGGTGGGATATAAAAATTCCGAAATATGGAATCTATGAGTCCAACTTGTTTGGCCTCAGGCCATACCACGTCTAAAGAGGGTGCAATCAGGTAAAGGGTGACACGGATGAACGCTAGCTGGATGGGGTACCACGCTGATATTCAGGATCCAAGTCGATATCTCCACTGACAATCTGGTCAAACAGGGCTTGTGCTGTGTACGTCGTCGCGCGAGGGGCCTTTAATGCATCCTTGATTATGTATCCATGCCTATCCCCGGCCTTCTTTCCTTTGCCTGGGCGACGTGCTCGTTTAGCGGTATTTTCGTAGTCGGATTCTGGACCAGCCATTGAGACGTCGTCGCCATCTTCGGATGCAGAAGTAGCAGAGGAGAACGAGGAATAGTCGTCAGACTCGGACATGACCAACGGAGGAGGAAAGCTGGTGTGTGTTCTTGTTTGGCGCTGAGCGTACTACTCCAGCTGTACATATACTCTCAGCGTCAACTTTTGCCTGCGAGTTTTCGCCTGTACTACAATTTCTACCAAAACCACCTCCCGCTCCTGTACTATCAAGCCGTCTCCTCGTGTCTCTACGTCTTCCGCCGGGTCCGGTCCATACTTCAGTACCTCTACGCCGCCAGGAACGAGGTCCTTCTCGCGGAGCACCCCAACGGATGTATGCCCGTTCTCGACGACAGCTTTGGACAAGGACAAAGGCAAGGTTGTCGTTCCTCACACCGGTCCCGCTGTTGAATCCTGGATTCTAGGTCACGATCCTCGATCGATTTTATTTAGACGACAAACTAGTCAAGGTTGCCGGATTTATGACCTCGAAGAGTCAATCCCTTTGAAGGATGGGTGAACTCGGTTCCAGAGAGTCGCCTGGTCACTAATTCATCCACGACGTGCTGAAGGAGATGTCAAGGCCGGGGATTGTACGATTTACGGAGGGATCGGGCGTCGGTGTTGGTCGGGCGAAGTACTACTACCCAGAGTACTCGCACTTTGTGTGCTTCGTGTGGCCCTACGAGCCGTAAGAGCTCTACCGCTCCTGTTGAAGACCGTGGTGGCCTTGTTAGTTCGGATTTGAAATCTGTTCAAAGGACTTTAGGGGGTGTGCATGGCGGAGCAGCCGGAGAAGAACAGAGCGAATAGGATGTAGGAGACGACAGTGATTCGAGTTTGGATTTGTATATGTTATTACCCTGAGTGTCAATTTTATATGTTTCGATTTCCACGGATGCATTTCTTTTCACCTTTGGTGTTCGCACTAGTTGGCTTTCGGTCTTTTGAGAGCAGTGGAGTAATGTTTCTAGTCATTTGATGGTCAAGCGTGGGCTGCTGTCGCCCCATTACAAATGCAGGCCGAGCACACCAGTTTGTGTCGGTGGTAGACCAGGCAGTACATCGTCCATGGGTACGTTCATACCACTCAAAATTCTTTTACGGTGTTCATATCCTACCTATTAGTACTGGCACCAGGCCTCTGGTGCCAGTGTTAAGAGTGTCTTCAGATAGTACTCCCTCACTTAAGTATATATACCATTGGAATCCGCTGATTTTTCTGCATTTATTGAATATGAAATCATGTCATCTGGATCACACCTGAATATTCTACAGAACTTACAATATTAAAAAATTACCAGAACCACCTCGGAACCACATGGCAACTGCCGAAATGATTAGACGCAACATGTTGACACATAATGTACAGTCTTACGAACCACCCAAGTAAGACAACCTATGTAAGGTGCATACAATTCCCCCCATCATCTTCATTGTCAGATTCCTCCTGCTTATCCTGAAGTACTTCAAAGTCTTTATGACAAAGACGGACAGAGACGACAGACAGAATCGTTATGTACCCATACTATTGGAGTTTGCCCTTCCCCAAGGCTATTCGAGCCCCCCTTTTCACGAAATTCACCATGCTAACGATTTACTCTCACTATTACCAGAACTTGCAACTTTTCTAGTTTTTACGAGACTCATATTCACATATAGGGCACTTTCACAACCCGCTATACCCGCCCTCGACAAAACACCATGCAACACCGCTTCTCATCAGATCCCAAGGTAGGAATGGAAAACATTGATCCTCTCCGCTGCCGCAGCCGGAATATTCTGGACACCAAGTGCTTGGAGAGCAGCAGAAGCTTGAGCTCCTAACAGGACAGCTTTTATCACAGTAGACCACATAAAAGAATCAAGCGTTTTACCGTTTGCCTGCAGGGCTTCTATCTTTGTTGCAGGAAGAGGCCCCCCAGCAACGTGGCCGGGCGGGTAGGACAATAGTGCATTATTACTGGACGAGGCATTGGTAATGCGGATCGGGATGAGAGCCAACCTGGGAAAGCAATAAGAGAGTGAGAGCAGATGGGCAATTGAAGGACAAACTCAGCCTGGATTGTGAGACAGGTTTGATTTGTGGCCGCGATTTGGGGGACAACTTGCTGTGTGACCATCGCACGTAATTGAGTAAACTCATTGCGTAATTGAGTAGACTCATGACGTGATTGAGTAGACTCATGACGTAATTGAGTAACCTCATTACGTAATTGAGTAACCTCATTACGTAATTGAGTAACCTCATTACGTAATTCAGTTAACCCATTCTGGTTGTTATGAGCCATCGCACGCAATTCATTGACCCCATGTGCGAGGCCTTGGAGTGCTTGAACGAGGTTAATTGGTGCGAATTCGGCGGTAGTATCTGTAGAAGAAGCCATCATAATGATAAATTGCAAGAATTTAAGGGCGAGATGAACACACGCACGAGCCGCTTCCATTGCCCGCGCACGCAGCTCTGCACTCTGTACAACAGCGTCTGTTACTAAAGGTTCAACGCCGATTTCTGCCGGGGTTTAAGCAAGGGATGAGGTAGAAGGAGATGAGGTGAAATCTACCTTTGAAGCCCTTCATGATTTTTGCGACTACTTGAGCATGGGCCAACGCTGCTGGATCGATAGGAGTATTGGCCTCGATTCGGCGACTGAGATCTACATCGCGAAGAACAGCAGGGAGATTTGGATGCGCATCCTGAATGCTGCGGATTTCGTGCATGTAAGTGGGAACGGCAGCCATCAAGGTCAAGAACAAGGATCGATGCACGCGATAACTGCAGTTGAACAACAACCACATGACCTTTCCCACGAAGCATCTCCTCGGTCTGGTGCCCGAAATTCTATTCTCCTCAGATGGTACCACCCTACAAGGATATATACACCATTGGAATAAGCACATTTCTGTGCATTTATTGAATATGAAATCATGTTATCAGGATCACATTCGAATATTCTACAAAGTTTAAAATATTAAAAAAATTACAGAACCACCTCGGAACCACACGGCAACTGCCGAAATATATTCCCATAGGCCAAGACTTGGCTCCCCGAGATGCCCGGGCTTGGGACCACACCTCGTTGGTCCTCCATTGGCCATGCGAAAGGGGACCACTTTTTTCCCATACCCCACAGAATATTTCCACGGTCACCCAGGACCAACAGGACCATCTCAGGACCACCTCAGAACCACTTCAGGACCACCTCTGGTATATTAGTAATAAATAACGAAAAAATACCAATAAAATGAGAAAAATTAGAAAATGAATTTTAGTGCCATTATCTAAGCCCGAGAAGCCCGCGTTCTCGCGCAATTTCGAAAATACTCGAATTTAGGCGAGCAAAAATTTCAGTAAATAAGAAATATATTTGCCAAGCACAGCCACTCCAAATATGGATAAATGTTGATCCGCGATCACTCGGCCATCAGCCATCAACGTGAATGACAACACACACACACTCTCTCTCTCTCACATTACCAAGGCCACATTGGCCTCTGTTCAGCATACCAGCCCCCAACGCCAACTTTACTGACTACCCAGACTACCCCAACGACTATGAACGGCCCTCCACCAATGCCACTCACCCCCACTAGCACCTGATCTGAGCCCAATCACAACTGATCACTGCCCGATTTCCCATGTCTACAACGCTATCACCTAGTGGACCAAAAACTCCAACATCAAGGGGCTGTAACCTGTGGGTGGTGTGGGGTGGAAGACAGATAAGCTGAATACTATGTTCAATAGCAAGATCCCACATTCTTCGGGTAAGATGAGATCCATGACCATCAAAGATGAGTGCAATTTCCTTGCCACTTGTATTTCGAGCCTTTGATTGTGGAACAAAGCACTTTTCGAACACAAGAAATCATCGGTCCACCCATTCACCGACGTCAATACACTACCAATTCCATGGTCAGTATTCAAGGAATTTCAGACCAAAAAGTGACGTACCTGATATTGTCATCAACCTCCATCTACCCTCTGTGAAAGATGAACCCAGGCTTGATAGATTCCCCAACCGCATTGACACATTCCACAATAGTAACCAGCTCGAGATTGGCACTTGTCTGCCTGTATGCTGGTCGCTCTGCATGTGGAACAAAGGCTTTTTCGGCACAGTATTTTCGGAACTAGCATGAATCGGTAGCATTTGATAATCGGCATATCATCGGCCAAGCTCTTGTGCCGATACTAATGGACATGTCACAGAAAGCACTTGGACTTCACAAATACACTTGTCTATATTGCTAGATTAGTAAATACACAAGTGGTTCTCCTATCGTATTAGTCTGTGCCAATATTGTATTGTGCCATAGGGAAGCCAATGGATCCGCTCCCCGGATTGAGTTACAATGGATGTCCGCTGACTCTGACTCACTAGACTATAGGGCTGGGTTAAAAATTTTTTCGCCGTTCTGAGAAATATGAGACTGTCCTGTACTACTGTAGGTTGACTATGGTAGCTGTTTCTGCACCAGTAGTGGCCTGTTGGGCAGGGGTAGTGGTATAGCACATGAAATAGTCTGGATTAGCTATTGTCGATGAAGGTCGCCACTACATTTTCAGCACCACCGTAGGTCAGTAACCAACCAACCCTCAGCACTAGTATAGGTCAGTAACTGGTCTCAACGCCTGTAAATATCCACCATCTCTTGCTGATAAAAGTTGGCAATGAATTCTTGGCACTGAATTTTTGGCAGATTGGCAAGTGTAGGCATGCTGCTTACATCATCAAGAGTATATCTAGGCGAGCTCATTGTAACATAGAAAAATTCCCTCTTGACCTCGAAATAGTACCTCGAGTCCCAGGTATGTGCTGGTCCTCCCTCTAGTGAGGTCGCCTGCCGACAGCGCACTTCCAGCAACAATTTTTTGGCACTTGTCAATGCCCATCACTTTGTGCCAATATGAATCTGCAATAAATTTTTATATCCATTGTTAATGTTCTTTTCTACACGGCCAACACTAGTACAGGTGGTACTACATTGGCAACTTTCCTGCCGTGCCAGTCAATACGTTCGGACCCTCCAGCAGGCCCCTCCCCTGATTGAATCATTACAATACATCTATTCGTTGGATACCCTAGCGGGTCTCTGGTCTCGACTCACTCATTACAATTATGCAAATTATACGTTCGCTAGACCGTATCACTCAATATTATTGTCTTGTGATCCCTCTGTCACTGGGTTTTCAGTATTTCTATGAAATGCACAGCACGATGTGATATCAAAGTAGCGCTCCTCGTTCTCATTACACATGTTGGCCCAGCCAAAAAGGCACTGGACAAGCACTGGTATTTGGGTTTGGAGACGTGTTCAATCAATACCATGTTAAAAATTTTTATATAGCCGTCGCTCATATCATTTACATTGATACGTTTTTATCGACCAACAAAATCTAGGATATGCTGAGGGTGATGACAGTGATGACAGAGGCAAAGAAGTCCTTGTGATGCAGATGTAAGCGAAAATGACAGTAGGAGGGGCAACCTCAAAGAAAAACTTAAGGACAGGAGATGAGATTACATTAGGGAAAACCAAAGACAAAAAAAAGTCAAGTTTACCTAGTTTTCCTTTGTATTCAGCTCCACAAGGATTTGTAGTAGCGGAGCATTGATGGCACCTCCCTTGCTAACCTGTATAACCTTACCAGATGCCTGCCACCAATCATCTGCTGTCTCTTCTGCATTGTATGCAAGCTGATCAATGATCCTTTGCCACTCCTTCCATCTATCCAACACTCTATGATCATTATAAAAGTTGGCCCCAAAAAGGTTTCGACCATCCTTGCCTCTTTCCTTCATTACAGCATTACGAGGTCCAGCATACTCAGGAAACAGTGTCATGAATTCAATATCTCCCAGTTCTTTCTGGTAAGCTTTGATAACACATTCTCGATGGACATCTTCGTAAGCTTCTAGAAATGTAGAAATCTGGTCATGTCGTTTGAGATGAGAGAAGATCCGGCCAAGGGCAATTCCGTCCTCAAAAGCGATAGCTGCCTCCTGGACTGAACCGGCCTATAGCGCACCAGGCTTGGTTTAAGTTTGCATACAATCAATGTTTAAAATGACCCATACCAAGTGGCTGTGCTGCATGTCCAACAAGTGTGAGGGGACCATCAAAATGGTACCAGTCTTCCAAGGGAGTGGTCTTGTTCACAGTAATGATGTGGGGCTCTCGTGCCCACTCAAACAATTTACGGAGTCTGTAAGATGTGGGAATATCTAATCAGTAATGTGTTACCAAAACTGCGCCAGAGCTACAATTTGCCGGGGTTATGAAAAAATATGACAGGCATCCCAAAATTAGAGAGTGGGAACGACACTGATGTATCCGGATGGATGGTAAAGAGAAAATATGATAAAAAAAATCAAACGAGGGTGAAATCAGAAAACGTACCATGGCTCTGCCTGTCCAAGGAGTGGAAGCATCCTCTGCTTGCAACCCTGTTCAAGCCAGCCTGTGGATTTGCCCTCTGCAGGCCCATATACAATGAGAGCATATTCAGACCTCATCTACACATGACCAAAAAGAGATGTTCAGCATTGATTGAAAACGAAAGCGGTAAGAGGCCATAATCCGTGTGAAATGTAGCATATGATCATCAGAGTGAAAGACTTGCTCTGAGCAGGAAAGGCATGTGTTGCAATAGGAAATACAAAGGCAGCTCACCAGAGGCCAGCCAATAGCCGCTACACCCTCCCCGAACCACACTGCAGCCAAGCCCCACTAATCATATGGTGCGCAAATAGGAGTACACCGAAGAAGTCCGAAGACCCAATGAGAAAAGAGAATGGAAAGCACAGTTGAGCCTCTAGAGCTGAAAAAGAATTTTACATATGTTAATACATACTTGCGTCTTGTGGTAGAGGTCGGCCATCATGGGATCGGAATGGATAAGTTCCTCCAGAATAGTCATACTGGTGATTATATTATAAAAGGACCGGTAGTGCGAAGGGTCCACACTCACCTGTAGACATTGGCAAGTGCTTCCTGGTTGTCATCGGCCCGGAAGAGAGGCCTTGAAATGCCATGGGCACCATCCGCCCCAACAATGATGTCTCCCTCTATCACTTGCCCATTCTCCAGTGTCACCGTCTTCACATCCATATTTACACCCACTACCCTCCTGCCATAATTCAACTCCGCTCCCAACTCACAAGCAATTTTGTGCAAAAAATGCACAAAATCACCATGCTTAAATTATAGATCAATCAGATATGAGTAGCACAAAGAAAAACCTCAGATAAATCACATACATGAGTAAACATGAAATCTCCTCCTGCATCCCGAATCAGCTCATCCTCCCACACATGACAACCAAGCTTCTCTCCACTTGTCACTACATGATATGATATATATCAGAGAGAAGCCACCGATGATTAAGCCCATGTAGTATTCACGTAGTCTGATGTCAGTGGCCATCGATTTGAGAGCTACTTGTCGAAGTTGTTTTTCATAACCCCAATTATATAAAATCTTGGTGATGTTAGGTGGAAGCTGAGTGCCGCCGGTCACCTCCTGCAAAACCTCCTCTGTATGAGATGATGTCGATGAGTCTAAGTTGATAACGCACCGGTGCAATAGAGTCCCGTGCTTCAAAGACAATAGCTTCATGACCAGCTTATTGAAATGAAATAGCCGAAGCCAGACCACTGACGTTGCCACCGATGACCAAGGCTCGGATCGAGAGTGGAGGAGTGCTAGAGGGGGGAGACTCCTTAATCGGGTGTGAATACGAGGGTAGGCGAAGAAGATGGGACATAAACTATAGGAAATGGATTTTGTTGTCAGTCAGAGAAAAAAGAATGTGCAGTGCACTGAGAGGATAACAGGACGAGGCTATATAAGCGCCCAGTATTTCTCACGAAAACAGCCAGGGACATTCTCTTATTCTGATGCATCTACACCTGCAGTCACACCCTAGATCAGATCTTTTCTCTATTGTTCTTCCCCAAACTAAATTTACCAATTCAATATTTTGGTATGAAACCTATTGTATATCCCTGTGGCCACTTTCCGGTGCCAGCTTCTTGCCCATCCACCAAGCAACCCTCCCCCATTCAACGCGTTGGCGAGGCTTCTCTCCTAACAGCGTCAGAATATGCCTTGATGATGTTCTTCCTCCTTGTTTGAACCACAGTTAAACAGCAGTTCCTGAGGCTTTTTGATCCTGTTCAACCTACATGGTAATTATCTCTTTCCTTGTCAAATAAGGTATATGTATGGTTTCTTTGGACCATAGGATCTAAGTTTCCATAGTATTCTGAGTGAGGTTTTACTGCCATGGTCTCCATATAAACTAACTTCCCGAAGAACTCTTGAGACCAATGAGAACTGGACCGCGCTTGAGATATCCCTACCATTCAATGATGAACTAATGACGAACTGACAAAATGTCCAAATTCTCCAAGACTGCTTTTCTGTTTGTACATATTTTTTTGGATCTCCACCGCCACCCAATCTGGCATAGGTACATATTGCTACAATCCACAGATTTCTGAAGTTTAAACTAAGGCAATACTTCTGTGGAATTTTGGAAGGTTGTTGGTAACCTTTCCCATTCAGATACAGTGTGGAGTATTACTAGAGTTGGTTGACAGGCTGGAAACAAGGGGAGTAGCATTTCCCGAGCTTGCACTGACTCATATTAACGAATCAGCCTTATCCGAGTATGAAAGCATAGGAAATTTATAAATGTGAGCTAAACGGCCATCAAAACCTGAATGGTGCAGCCGCCACTTGCGCTTGACTCAGGCACACCGGGAAACTGCTCCATTCATTGGCGTGATGGGTGGTTGTGTGATAAAAGTGGCGCTCAGTCTATCGTAAGTGGGAGCAGATCTGGACTTTAGAAAAGTTGGTACTTTGGACCGAATGAACAAATGTGAGCAATACAGGACAAAATGTGTCCCTAGATTCATGGATGGGAGAATATCTCAATTGCATCAGTGTGGTATGGAGAGGCAGTTCTCACAAGATCCGAGCTCGAGGCTGCTCTGGCCTGGACCCGTCAGGACACTCAAGAGTGGTACAAGCAGCCTATGGATATGATATTGTACACAGGGGCACCCGATGGTGGTCGGACACCACTACCTTCTGGGATGTCTCCAGTGAAGCTGAAAGGCCGTCCAGACCATCTTTGAGCACGCAAGTGTAAAGATGCACGACCAATTGCTTACAAAAATACCAACCAAGTGCCATCTTCCATATAAAAACTGATGCTGGCATTTCAACATGACAGCTTCTGCCAAACAACAACAGTTCCATCCACAGCCCTGCCCACTCCTTACCACAAATATTGCTAGCACACTCGGTCCCTGTCAACTTCTACACTTCTCAACGTCAAATAATTACAAGATCATTCAAATATTCATATTCATGTTTCAGGTCTCCCTATCCTTGGTTTTCATGCACACTTATATTATGTTATTCCAATTCTAAAAAACACTCAAATCCTTCGCATTCCCTTAATAATCATTTTTTGTTCTTGTTAGATTCTGAAAATGGATGGTTCAAGTGCAGTGGAGTCTGTCTTGACTGGTAGCTATCATAACTGGTGGTCTGCATAACCAATAGGTTCGGGGTTGTGACAAGTTTGGTTAGCAGAGAACTTGGCCTATGACTGTCATATGTAATACTGATAGCTTTCCGGGGCCCGAAATACTGATAGTGCCCGTCAGCACATAGACTAAGATCCGAAAAACCAAGCAACTATATTTCACATCAAAAAGATAAATAGTCACCATTTCCTCATCTCTTGTCTACTGGGTTTTTCTGTTTATCTATGCTCAAAAATATTTTGTTACCCTCAAATGGAATATTGCCAAGTGAAAAACTCATCTCACAGAGTCCTTGGCTCAAAATGAGCATATTTCGGAGGAGGATGAGATATGGTTGGACAGTGGAGCAAGCCTCATTCTCGAGATCGAGTTATTAACAAGTTAGAGGCATTTTCAGGAGTGGAAAAAAGGCTAGATGAGATGGAAAATGGGGTTATCAGAAAGTCGTCGTTTTGTGCCTAAAAGACCCTATCTAGTAAGGCAGCTGCCAAGCGCCTACTTGGTTGCATGTTCTGAAAATTAATTACATAGCCTAACGCGTATGTTTCAGAACCACTAATGGTCAAACTGATAGCCAGGGGCCATGATGGAGGAGTATCAGCTAAGACAGACTCGACTGGTCTGGGGTGAAAGGATGCTCCAGTCACCGACAACATGGAATGTCTACAGTTACCCTAGTCTAACTTTGTCAACGACTAGCCATATATGGCAGTTATCTGACCTGTGTCCGGGGTCTTGGAACAACATCCTGAGCTTGTTCCACAAAGACATTGGCGTGCGCTACATGTGCCAATGGACCAAGACACAACCTGCCTATCCACAGGACTTACACCACCTACTGAAGATCTTAGGTGTGCTTATCTCTTCTCAATCCTCTTGGATGATTATGTCATTTGCAGTGTCATGACTTGGAGGACAAAGAGCTTGCGATTCTGACCCCTTTGTGCACTCAATCGAGGCTGTCATGGCTATCACGAAATGCCAAGGAAAACTTGGATAGTTGGCAGAGATAGAGAATGGGGATTGAACAACATCGTCATGTGTGTGAAAAGAATATCTATTGTGTCAAGTTGTAGTTAAGCAATCTGGTAGTGAAGGCAAACTCACCAGTTAAGGCTATGGCTGCTCAAGGGCACTGTCTTGATTTTCTTCTGAATGCAGATTGATGATATTGTTCTGAGTCTACCGTCTGACTTGTTTGCTTGAATAGACCAACTGTTTGTATCATAAGAATGGGCAGGTGCAGCCTGAGTGTCAGACATTGTAGATCGAGAAATTGGGACATGCGGAGGAAGTGGTGGAGTAGGGTCGATTGGCAAAAAATGGGCAACCGGTGAGAGGCTGACTTGACAATTAGAAGGAGTCATTTGTTATGGGGGACCCATTGATGATTGTTGTCCAGTTGCTGGTACATACTGGGAACTCTGGAAGGTCATATTCCTCATGCTAGGTGAGGTAGCTGTTATGAACTATAGATAGACTGTTCATTCCTATCTTGTGCCCGTTACCTCGTGTACCCTCATACTCGTTTCACTTCTCGTTTTACTCCCTGTTTCACTCCTAGAGGCTATGCCTCCCATCTGACTCGTTTACTCATCTCCTTTATTATTAACCGCTACTACTAGTATATAAAGTGTAGTAATACTTGATGTATTCCTTATACTTTACCAATCATATCATCCCTTCTTCCTTTCTCTACTTCCTTTCCTTTATCCAAGGGCTTGCAACCTGAGTCAGAGACTAAGGTTGTAACATTTGGTAAAGTGTCATTCGACTCACCTTGCAAGAGAGGTGCCACTATTCGTAGCTAGGCTTGGAATAATAGCCTCCGACCAGGACAACAGTATATGAGCAGCAGTAGCTCATCGAGAACACCGAGAAGACACAGAGCTCCGAGACCAACAGACATTCAGGGTTCACCTGTCGCAACAGGATCCAAACGATCAACAGAATCAGAAGTCCCTGAAGGCCTTAAACGGCAGAAATCCGAACACAGCGTAGACGAGAACACAGCTCTATTTGAAACCAAATTCGACATAGAAGTCGCCGAGAACACATCCGATATAGATATCGCCGAGACCTATGAGAAAGAATCCAAACACAGCACAGACGAGGAACCAGCCCCATCTGAAGAAGAAATCAACACAGAAGTCGCTGACGCCACAGCCAATATAGAAATCGCTGAGACCCACGGAAACGAACACAGTGAACCAGAGACAGAACCAGAGATGACAGAAGAAGTCAACATCCCAAAAAACCTTGTCCCAGAACCAGGATATTTCAATGGAGATAGAACCAGATTTGATGATTGGTGGAGAGCCATATCCTTGTGGTTGATGTTCAACAAAATAGACAAAGAAGAACAGAAGATAGTAGCAATTTTGGCACGAATGAAAGGGGGGCTAGCAGGCCCTTATGCCAACACGCAACTACAAGCCATCCAGAACAAGAAAACACCAGATTGGGATGACTTTACAAAAGAAATAGAGGCCACATTTTCCTTGGGAAACAGGAAAGCCATAGTAGAAGGGGAAATCGAGACATTCAAACAAGGAAAGAAGAACACAGCAGATTTCTTAATCGAGTTCGAGGCATTGAAAGCCCAAGCAGGGACAGACGATACCTACGCAATATTCCTCCTCAAATGCCACACCAGAGCAGACATCATCCAAACCATAGTAGGTTACCCGACAACCTCCGTACCAATGACATATAGCAAATGGAAAACTACAATCCTCGCAGTAGGGCAAGGATATGAAGCAATGGACATCACCCAAGGAGATGTTAGAACCACCACTGGAGTTACTTATGGGGGTAGAGGACAGCCCATGGAGATAGGAAGACAGAGGGCAGATACCGATCAAAATGGAAAACCGAGGTGCTACAACTGCAACCTCTATGGGCATATTGCCAAACACTGCAGGAAGAAGACGAAAGTCACATACACCAAGATAACGTGTTATAATTGTGGCAAACAGGGCCACATCTTGAAAAACTGCCGAGTGCCCAAGAAAGCGCACATCAGAAAGATCAATGAGGATGATGAACAAGAAATGGAGGAGAAAGAGGATTTTGTCAAAGGCTCCAAGTAGGCGCAAACCCGTGAGCCAATAAACCTAGAGTTTCTGTTTTATCCCACAATAGACGATACATAATTCCCCAAAAACAAAACTCTACGCGCGAACTTCTCCTTGACTCAACAATCCAGACAAGAAAAGGACGCAGACCAATTACAACCCTTGTAGACTCCGGATGCACCCACATGTGTATAGCACAATGAACGATAGATGAAGAACAGATCCCGACTAAACCCCTGGAGACCCCAATCAGAGTAATCAATGCTGACGGAACAGAAAATAAAAAGGGAGAAATAACGGACAAGGCACAACTGGTATTAAACAACGCCAACCACACGGAACAAATCAATGCTTTAGTAACACAATTGGAAAGCGCGGACTTATATCTCGGATACGACTGGCTGGTCAAGCATAACCCGGAAATCGATTGGAACAATCACGTCATACGATTCACCAGATGTCCAGATGATTGTAAAATATCACATAGCGACATACAGTTCAACGAGAGAATACGGACAGTGAAGGAGCACATTGAAGAGAAAAAGGCAGACTGGACGAATGATGAAGATCTACCACCATACCTCCGACAATACACCCACCTATTCAACAAGAAAAACTTCGATAAACTACCCAAGCACACGGTATGGGACCACGAGATAAACCTGTCTGAAGATGCACCCCTGGTACTACAGTCCAAGGTCTACCCAATGACAATAACAGAGAAGCAGGAACTACAAAAGTTCCTTGACGAGAACCTTGCCTCAGGACAAATCAAACCATCACAATCCCCCTACGCCACCCCATGTTTCTTTATACCCAAAAAGGATGGAACAAAACGCCTGGTACAAGATTACAAAAAGCTGAATGAACACACCATCAAGGATAAAACGCCACTGCCACTCATAGGCAAAGTCCTAGACCAGTTAAAGGATGCGAAGGTGTTCAACAAGCTTGATATCATTTGGGGATATAACAACGTCAGGATCAGAGAAGGGGATGAATGGAAGGCAGCATTTGTAACAAACAGCAGATTATTTGAACCTATGGTCATGTTCTTCGGGATGAGCAATTCACCGGCAACCTTTCAGAGGATGATGAACACGGTATTTCGGGAAATGTTACATGAGGGAATGCTTGTCAACTACATGGACGACTTTGTCATCCCGGGAACCACACAGGAAGAACTCGAGGAAAGAACAACGAGGTTCTTAGACATTGCAGCCAAGCACCAACTCTACTTCAAACGGTCCAAATGTGTGTTTGACGCGAAAGAAATACCCATATTGGGCTTTATAGTTGGACAAGACAGTGTTAAAATGGAGGAGGAGAAGGTGAAAGCAGTAAGAGAATGGCTAACACCCAAATCCGTAAAAGACGTCAAAAAATTCCTGGGCTTTGCAAACTTCTACCAATGGTTCATACAAGACTTCAGCAACATAGCAACACCTCTACACAAGCTGAAGAAGAAAGATGCGCAATGGTCATGGTCGGAACGACAACAACAGGCATTTGAGAAGATCAAAGAAAAGATCACAAGTGAACCAGTATTAGCAATGCCTCAGGACAAAGGACAATACAGGATAGAAGTGGATGCGTCAGGATACGGAGTAGGAGCGGTATTATCACAAAACCAGAATAACCAGTGGCACCCAATTGCCTTTCACTCGAGAACAATGACACTAGCAGAATGAAACTACCAAATCTACGACAAAGAACTACTAGCAATCCGAGAAGTGATCAAAACGTGGAGACAATACCTACTTGATGCTGACAAACCATTCGAGATATGGACGGACCACAAGAACTTGGAATATTTCAGGAAACCGCAACAACTCACAGAATGACAGGCAAGATAGCAACTGGAATTACAGGAATACCACTACACACTAAAACACATACCTGGGAAGTTAAACACAAAAGCAGACGTACTATCAAGATTAGCAAAAACGGACACAACTAGAGACAACACAAATATCACGCTATTACCCGACTACCTATTCGATAATACTATCGCCGAGATCAGACAAATTTGGGAAATATCGGGAGAAGAAGACCTGAAACACCGATTACGGAAGGAGCAAAAAAGAGAAACACAGTGGCTAGAAGAAAAGGAGAAACGACCAGAGGAGATATGGGAAACAGATGGGTTACCTATATTCGAAGGAAGAATATATGTACCACCAAATGCCGAGCTATGCCAAGAAATACTCCAACAACACCACGACAGAACAGACGTAGGACACCCGGGACAGCACAGAATGATTGAACTCCTCAAAAGGACATATTGGTGGCCACAGATGCGTAATGATGTTAAACGATACATCAAGGAATGCGACACATGTCAGCGAAACAAGATACTCCGAACACGACCTACCACACATCTCCACCCACTACTGATACCCACTGAACCATGGGAAGAAATATCAATCGACATGATAGGACCACTACCAGAATCAGACAGATATGACACGATACTTGTCATCGTTGATCGTTTCAGCAAGATGATCAGACTACACACAGTTAACACCACCCTATCATCCGAAGAGTTAGGAGATATTTATCGTGATGATATATGGAGACAATATGGGATTCCCCACAGGATCATCAATGACAGAGGTCCACAATTCACATCAAAATTCATGGCAGAACTTTGCAGAGCAACAGGCACCCAGCATAACCTATCCATGGCATACCATCCACAAACAGACGGTCAGACAGAGCCATCAACCAGGAGGTCGAGGCATACCTCAGAAATGTAATCAACCATGCGCAGGGCAACTGGAAGAAATGGCTCAGCACAGCAGAATTCCAGTATAACGATAAAACACATAGCACCACAGGACATTTACTGTTCCAGATAGTATACGGATGACATCCATGAAAAGGGGATATCTCAAACACAGTCAAGGCACCTGCGATCACAGAGCGAATACAGGAGTTACAGGACATGCGCCAAGAAATGATCAAAATGCTACAACAGACCCAGACGCAAATGGAGAAACAGAATAGCACAAAACCAGAACACGAGTATAGGGTAGGAGACCAAGTTTGGCTTGAAGCAGACAATATTAGGACAACAAGGCCAACAAAAAAACTTGATCACAGGAGATATGGACCCTTCCGAGTAAAAGAGAAAATAGGTGAAACAAGCTACCGACTGGAGCTACCTGAAACATGGGCAATACACAACGTGTTTAACAGCAGACTCCTCTCCCTCTATCACAAACCCAAGTATGATAGCCAGCATACTCCGCCACCACCGATCCCCGAGATAATCAATGATGAGGAACACTACGAGGTAGATGAAGTCCGAGGATACCGCACAAGGGGAAAACGAAAACAGTACCTAATACACTAGAAAGGATATACATCCGAAGAAGATATATGGGAAGATGAGGCAAATCTGGGAAACGCCAAGGAAGCAGTACAAGAATTTATGAGCAAGATTTCGAGGACAAAACCTATAAAAAGGGGAGGTAAAAAGCAGCAATTATGAACAACAGACCTTGCATTCCAAGCAACCACTACACTTAATGCATCACTCGCTGTATCCACTTCACCCTCGACTTTGCCAACTATCTTCATAACACACCATGCCCACCGAACGCCAACTTACTCCATACCCCTACCTCAAAGAATTTGATGAACTTGTCCCAGAAAGAACCAGCCATGAGAAGCTCGTGGAGGGAGAAATCCTAGTTGATACCATAATACTATTGGGTGCAGCAATGAAAGCAACCCAAGAAGGCGCATCTAAAATAATGGATACCCTATCCAACGCCACTCCAAGACTCAACCAGTTTATCATCGATGAAGGAAGGAGAGACCGATTGGAGAGACACCTATACGAAATCAATGATGACCTGCAACTTATTGTCATCTCCAATATGCGAGCTCGGATGCATAGCATCCTCGTAGCCCTAGCCAAATGACTCAATATGTACGAGGGTGAGGTAGCTGTTATGAACTATAGATAGACTGTTCATTCCTATCTTGCGCCCGTTACCTCGTGTACCCTCATACTCGTTTCACTTCTCGTTTTACTCCCTGTTTCACTCCTAGAGGCTATGCCTCCCATCTGACTCATTTACTTATCTCCCTTATTATTAACCGCCACCACTAGTATATAAAGTGTAGTAATCCTTGATGTATTCCTTACACTTTACCAATTGTATCATCCCTTCTTCCTTTCTCTACTTCCTTTCCTTTATCCAAAGGCTTGCAACCTGAGTCAGAGACTAAGGTCATAACAGTAGCGATTGTCCCGGTCCTAGTGCCTTCATCCTCTGGAGGAACCTGGTGAGTCAAGGAGGGAACAGTTGATAGCGACTGAGAGTCCAGAGGCGAAAGAGGATGATCACTGGAATCAGGAATAGGAAGCAGCATGGTCAAGTTCACTACAAGAGTGGGGGCTCCTGGTCTCGAGTCAAGGCTCATCTCACCAGTCGCATCCAAAGAGGTGTGGAACTGATGGCCGCATTGAGCCAGTTATTTGCTGTACATGATTAGTCATACTCTTATTCTTCTCGGCCTGAATCTGCTGACGTCGTATCTCTTGCTCTTGGAGCAACCTGTGTCGCTCACGTTCAGCCTTCATTTGAGATTGTTCCTCTAAAATCTCTGCTCCCATCCTGCTCTTCTTAGATTTTACAATGTTTCTCTTCTACAGCCTGTTGTCCGGCCCTGAGCATTGCAATCCTGGAACTTGCAACGCGAATGCTATCAGCTTGTTGGCATGTGCGGTACTCAGCACGGCATACTCAGGACGGTACACCAGCCACCTGCTCTGTTCATTAGTGAAATGTGTTGATGTGTGACATGGCTCTATCATAAGTGGGACCAGATCTGTGATTCCGTAATCGAGGTTTGACCATGTCTCCCAGGGCGACCATAAACATCGTGGTTGGGAGCCCCATAATAGTAATTATCTCCTTCCTAGTCAAATAAGGTATGCATGCAGCCTCTTTGGATCATAGGATATAGGTTTCCACTGATGGAGTTTTCTGGGTGGGGTTCCGCTGCCACGGTCTCCATATGGATTAGATTTTCGAATCACTTTATCATAAATACTTGAGACCAATGAGAACTGGATTGGCACTAGATCCGGGATAAAGCCACCAAGCAGGGACCCCGTCACAGTAATTAGCTCATTTCTCATCAAATAAGATATGCATGCCGCTTCCTTTGACCCTAGGATATGAGTTTCCGTTGGGGAGATAGGGTTTTCTGAGTGATATTTTACCCCTGCTTCTTGGCATGAACCGGCTTTTGCGGGGATTGCAGAGAGCCCCAACCAAAATACTTGAGGACCAATGAGAGCTGGACCACCCGCATGTAAGCTAGAACCGGGATGACGTAGCCAAGGGCTTGCAAGGTGCCATGAGAGTAACTCTCGGCAGGGAAGTAAGTTTGGAGGGCATGAACCATCTAGATGAGCATTATCATAGACATAGAGCATTTTTTTGGACAAACCAAGTCTTACATTCAAATGGAAGGAATATAGAAATCCGATGGACCTTGGGTCTTACCCTGCCCACTGAATAAGAAGAGGGTTGATTGAGTGAGAAGGTCCTGAAACAAGAGCCTGAGATACGATCAAGCTATAAGTAAGAACTTCATGAGATTATACTTTGCATGGACACCGAAATTTTTGGACCTTGGTGCCCTGGCTGCAACAGGCTCATCCAGACAGAAAAACATATTGTTCTGGTCAAGCGAACACACCCTCGCTCAACCCTCGGTGGCCCAACCCAGTCCCCCAGTAGGTGCTTTGCCCATCCCAATGGCCTCCTACTCATCTCTATTCAGCCTGCTGTAAACAAGTTGATGGGTCATGTTCACCAAGAATTAAATTGGGGTTCCATTGTCCTCAATGATGACACTGCATGGGTACAGGACTTCTTTGTTATGCACACTATACAAGGCATGAAACATGCCACCTTCCACTATGCTGATAACAATTCCACGGATGTTTACCTTGGCGAGTTTTTCTGCGAATCCCACATCTGTGACAATGCACTTATGCTTGGAAAATGGTTCATCGATATTGGCATCAAGATCAGCAGCAACATTGGGGATTGTCTGCAGTGGATGACCTCTTCTCATCGTTTTATTGTTGAACAAGCCCTGTGTATCAATAACAATAATACACATAGAATAATGCAGATCAACTCCAGCAAGTACTCGTGGGATATGGCCAGTCACCTCACCAAAGTCAGCAGTTTCTGTATTGTCCCAGGCTCCTAAGCAGAAGGACCATTCCAAGCAACCTATCTGCAAGCATACACCACAGACAAGGCTGTTGTTTACAATATGGATGGCTCCCACTATGCAAAATACCTTACCAGTAAAGAAGCCTTGGGTCCAGTTCAGCCAACAAAAACCCTTAGCAGTATCCATAAAATCTACAAGGAAGCAAGCAAAAACAATGCTTCAAGTGCACGTTTGGAGATATGGGTCCCTGCAGAATTTGCCACTCAAGCTCTCATCTACTTTGATCCATCTGTGTTACGCAATTTCCTATGTGCATTTACCAAAATGGACTGGTGGTAAGTCTCAGGCTATTTACCTTGCATTGGGCTTCTGATTGGTCTTTTGTCTAGGAAATTCCATATAATTAGAATCCTGGGCATCAGTTGAATGCTTACTCTGCAACAAGAAGGTCCTACAGAGAAACACTTCCTCCCAGAGTCCCTTCTCTTGACTGCAGCATGTATATGGCTATCCAATGGTTTACACATGAGGCCCGAAGATGGTCTTGCATTGAGAAACCTCATGGATGCCATTCTCCACTGCATGGAGAGAATGGACGCCAACCATGACAATCTCGCCTACAACACATGCATCCATCCTCTTCAGGCTGAGGAAAAAGAAGAAGTCCTTGCGCGTAGAGGTGACGTTGACCTCCTCCTCATACAAGAACCCCCATGGAGATTTCTCCATAACATTCCCTCATCTATCTCTAATGATGGATCTCCCCTCATAGGCCCAGTTCACCCAGACTGGACACTCCTTTCATATCCGATTATCGCCAAAGAAGTCCTCCAAGTGGGACGCCGACGATATCCTCAATGGACGGTCAACATGGAACACCATACCACTCCCCGAGTCCTCGCCTTTGCCCATAAGAGGCTGAAGCGACTCCGACCCTCCATTAGAAGAGATTTAATCGAGCATCGAGACCTCTTGTGTATTTCCTTATACACAGGAGGAGAAGAACTACTGCTGCTAAACGTTTACAATGACAGCCATAACACCGCACTCCACTTCCTCAAGGAGTGCCTCTTCGACCTCCCGCCCTTTCTTTTAATGGGTGGAGATATCAACATCCGATCAGAGTTATGGGACCCTTCAACGGATCAACATCCAGCGAGTGCGGACTATCTCTTAATGATCACCGAAGCCCTCAACCTTGTGAGAATGACTCCGTCTGCAGCCAAACCAACTCGTTACGCCTCGGACCCCAATCTACCAGACATGGTCATTGACCTGTTGTTTGTTTCGGGAACGTTACCACACATCCCCACCCACTCTATCCAGGAAGGTGATCGGTACAATTTGGACCATGCCCCCCTCCTAATTAGGATTCCTATTCTGCAAATGGACATTGTCATCGAACGATTGACAATCCCCAAAGACTCGGATGAAGAAACCAGGTTCCTGACGGATATAGTGGAAGGAATCAACAACAAGAACTGGCTGATGAATGATGCGAATGAGCTGGAGAGAGCTGTTGCTGACTTGGAAGTTTTGTTTGACAGATCCTGGAGGCATAATGCGAAGAAGACCAAGATCACCACAAGGTCCAAGACCTGGTGGAACAAGGAGTGCTCCACTGCACTCGTTACACACCATACGGACCGCAAGAACAAGTGCAAATGGAACGCTTTTCATAAGACCATGAAGAGGACAAAAAAAGCATATTTCAACAAGAAGATCCAAGAAATCTCAGTCGACCAAAAACATCTGTGGGATCTGATGCCATGGGTCAAAGAATGCGCGCTTCCGGCTACGGAAGCTATGTGTCATAATGGCTGACCTTGTCTTACTTTGGACAACCTGTGGATGGCACTTGACCAACATTACAATGCTGCCTGCGACAGGCCAACTAACGTGGCAGTTTTGGACGAACTTCCTCCACCAAACGGGATGGAGAATAGGACTTAGGTGAATTTCTCTCTCCTTGAGATGATGGATTTGCTCAAGGATACCTCGAATTCTTCTGCCCCTGGTCCCGACCATATTTCCTGGTCCCATCTTAAGTAGATCGTCGCTGATCTCTTCCTCAAAATCAGCAGTGCATGTCTAAACATCGGGTATTGGCCTGTACATTTCAAAAAGTTAACGTTGGTAATCATCCCCAAACCTAACAAACCCGACTTCGGTGCTCACATTCAATATTGCCCAATTCTTCCCCACCCTAAATCACGATCTCCTCATCAACATACTGGAACGACAGGGATTTCCCCCATAAGTTGCAGCATTCTTCAACAATTACCTTAAAGAGTGCTGCACTACCTACCAGTGGAATAACAAAACCTCCCCGGAGTTTGACACAGTGGTGGGAGTGGGTCAAGGTTTGTCCCCTAGCAATAAGAGATTACTATACCATTCGTGTGTCATACCGGTGGTGACATACGGATACTGACTTTGGTTTCACGACAAGTCACGGACTAAAGGGACTTGTGAAATCCTTAACAAGATGCAGCGAAGCGCAGCCCTTTGGATTACCAGGGCCTTCCGGACTTCTCCCACAGGCAGCGTAGAATCCCTCGCAGGGCTCATGCCCATCAAACTTCATCTCCAAAAGTTGGCTGAACGACAGACGTCTGTTACGACCTTAGTCTGAGACTCAGGTTGCAAGTCTTTGGATAAAGACAAGGAAGTAGAGAAGAGAGTAAGGGATGATACGATTGGTAAAGTGTAAGGAATACATCAAGTATTACTACACTTTATATACTAGTAGTGGCGGCTAATAATAAGGGAGACGAGTAGACGAGTCAGATAAGAGGCATAGCCTTTAGAGATGAAACAGGAGATGGAACGAGGAGTGAAACAGGTGTGAGGGTACACGATGTAATGGGCGCGAGATAGGAATGAACGGTCTATCTATAGTTCGTAACAACGTCGAGGCTTCATACGTTGGACGATGAACACACATTGGCAAGATTGATGAAGGAGTATCATTCTTCCCCTCACCAACTTCACATCAAGAATTTCACAGAGATTCAGAAGAAGAAGACACTTGGAGCTATGATGGATATTTCGCGCCCCACCCCCGAGACTCATTATATAGAACATTTTAACTCTGTTTCTAAATCTGTCTGGCCCGGACATAGGTTACTTGACTGTTTCCCTACTAATGTATCTTTTACAGGATTTAACCGGGACAGCCCTCACCTCTCGAAGACACTTTGGGACGATGTTACAACTAGCACGACAACAGATGACAAGTCCATTATTATCGGCATGGACGGCTTGGTCTACCCCAACCCCAACCCGCTTGCCAGCCAGTTCATGGTGGCAGCTACTATTCAACACCTAGATGGCAGGAGCTCCATCATGAAGAGGCTCGGAGGAACTATGTTGACAGACACAGAACTGGTCGCACAGTACTTAGGAATCACCAAGGCACTTGCAACTGCAGAATACGACCAGGTTGAGCACATCACGTGTTCACCAACTCCATCGCAGCCTCTTGGCTCCTACTCGATTGTTCACTGCACTCTTGCCAGCAACAATCCATCCTCACATCGAAGGCACTCCTGGCTTGGTTCAGCAAGTCGGACCAGCATCACCTTTCCTTTTATCACACGCCGTCGAAGTATAAATATGGTATACAAAAAGCCACTCATGATTGGATTCAAACAGTCACCTGGCCTAACCGGGGTAGAAACCACCGAGTCCCCAACTCCATGGACTACTTACGCAAAAAGTCCGCTGAACGAGCAATCCATACATGGCAGGCCATGTTCAGATTCAAGAAATACAGTGGTAGCTCTTTCCTCCACCTCCCGGTGTGAGCGAATAGGGCCTCCGCTTTACTGTCACACATCAAGTCTGGTCCCTGGATACGAGAATGTGGTTACCAGCCTCAACTCTTCGCAAGAGCATGTCACGCCATCCTATGCCATGCCCCCATTGGGGAGTTTTGACTTCGATTCTTCCCCAATGAGAACTTATCATGCCACCACTGTAACAGTCAAATGGTACAAACTAGGTTGCACATCCTCTATCATTGCAACAACTTTGATTATCATTTTGGCGTCGACACCATCAAGACTTTCGTCAATTTCTTGTGCCACAATCCTACTACATTCAGCTTCCCTCCAGAACCTGATTGCCCTCATATCCACACCAGGTCAATACCCCCGTTACATCGTCGTCAAGTCCAAAGGAGGTTTGGGTCTGCACCTGCGTAAATCCTTTTCTTTTTCTCTTTTTCTTATGCTTTCCCGGTTATGGACTTCTAATCCATTTCTCTATATCTCCCTTTCCTCACTTGTCTACTGTTTTATATATAGTCTTCATTCAAAATCCATCTCTCCCGTGGTGCCTGGGCAAATGCCCTCCCACACGCTAGTACCGTTTGTTGTTCCCCCCTGTGATTGCGAGTCGGTAGTCTCTCTCTATCAATTTCTCTCTCTCACTCTCTCTCTTTCCAAATTCCTCTTTTCTCTCTCTCACTGATCAACTTAGGTACCAAACATCTCTCTAGTGTATGCGCTAGATGGCGTCGAGTCTCATGGGGTTAGTTTACACATAGTTTACTTTCCTCACTCCGAACATTCTGTACGTTCTACCTTTGTATGTATGTACATGCGGACTGCGTTTGAGCACTGCTATATAAATTGTTGATTAAAAAAAAAAAAAAAAAAAAGGCACTTCGGATGTGGTTTCTCAAATCAGAGCACCATTGTCTCTACTTCTATCACACACCCTCCAAATGCAAATTTGGAATTCAATACAAGATGCACGACTCATTACAGACAGTCACCTGGCCCAAGTACTCTACTCCCTTGACTTTCTCTGCATGAAGTCAGCTGAGCAAGCTCTTAGCACATGGCAAGGAATGTTCAACTTCACCACCTACCATGGTGGCAGCTTCTTCTCTCTTTGGGTGAGAGTGAATGGTGCCTCTGCCTTACCATTACACCTTAACTCCAGCCCATGGATTCATAAGTGTGGGGATCAATGCCAACTCTTTGCTAGGGCCTGCGGTGCCATCCTCTGTCATGCCTCTATTGGCGAACATAGTCTGAGGTTCTTCCCCAATGAAGACCTCTCCTGCCATTACTGTGGGAGCCAAATGGTACAGATGCGATCTCTGGCATTGCCCTTACTTTGACCACCACATCCCCATCTCTACTATCAAGGATCTCGCTAACTTCCTACAGTGTAATCCAATGGCCTTTACTTTCCCTCCAAAACCTGAAGCGGTTCATCCTCAGTGTCAGGTGAAGGGATGTGAGTCCTTTCTTTTCTCTATTTTTCTCGGGCTTTTGGTTATGGACTTCCAATCCATTTCTCTTCTCTCCCCCATCCTACTTGTCTACTTTTCTAGGTAGTCTTGATTCTATCTCCATTCTTTCCATGGTGTTTTGGCAGCATCCCCCCACACACTTGTATACATTTTGTTGTTTTCCCTTATGATGGCAATGCGGTCTCTCTTGCTCTCCATTTCTTTTCTTTCTGAATGAAATAAACAAACAAACAAGTAAATACCAAAGAATACTCTAGTCTACAGTCTAGATAATGTCAAGTCTCACGGGATTTCTTCCTTTCTCTGAATACTAGTGCTAGTACCTTTTGTATGTATGTACATGTGGACTGCGTTCGAGCACCGCTATATAAATTGTTGATTTAAAAAAAAAAAAAAGAATAAACAGACTCTCAACTAGACTATGTGCATTCTCTCATCCACCTCATTTGCATCCGACTAGACAAAGGTCCCCTGGATGAGATTCAAAGTTATTTCCCACCTACCTACCACCACCCTTCTCCCTATTGATCTGCTACATAATCAATAATATACCTGGCTGACAAACTGTGCAGTGATCCCCAAAGGGACATTTTGGGCAACCTGTCTATGTCCTCTCCTCAGGCTCACACCCTGGTCAATATTGGAATCTCCCCCTCTTCAAGATTCCATTCCACTACTCCAAAAACTCCACACAGTTTTCCCAAGTGTTTAATAACAATCTGACATGATATATATCAGACCATTTTCCCTTAGGTATTACTCCAACCCAGATTCCAATTCCACTACCCCAGAAAACCCATTATATGGTTCACTGTATTCATATTACATTCAATAAAGTAGTTACCCTGTGTGTCACCAGCAACCCAAGGTGTTATCAGCGATGTTATACTATATGAGTCCTTTGCCGCATTCTCCATTAATCCAGGTTGAACAGAATATTGTTCATCAACAATGTCATGCTGCATGGGTCTCTCCATCACTGTCAATTTGAGCCATGTTCGTGATACAGTACAGAAGCTCAGGTAACACATTTCTACATTGCTGTACATTGCATAACACAGATTGTGTGCTAGCCTATATATCACATGACACGGATTGTGGATGTGTCTGGGACAAAAGGGTTTTGGGAAGAAATGGAACAGTTAATGTTTCGAGAAGCTTGGCAGAAGGTCTGATGACGTGATGCCAAGGATGTCCCCTGTCATATTTCGTTGGCAACATTGTACCGCATGGGTCTCCTGCCAAACTTGCCATTGACACAGGTTTGACAGAAGGGTCCTCGATAGTATTGTCATGCTGTAGGATCAATGGACAATGCGGGTGAACCATTGGGTGAATACTTGAGCAAAATATAGCACAGAGCAAGCCTCTGTCTTTCTCTCTCAGACTCACACAATGGAAAAATCAGATCATTCCCATTGACTGCACAGCTGCCTCATGTTCCAGATGGTTGAGGTAGACATCAAGAGTGGGGAGAGTGGTTGACATGGGATACATATCACTGGAATTTGGTTTCCTTGACATTTTTAACCCAAGAGCTTGCCAACGTGAGAGTGTTGATATCAATCGTAGCATGCTACAACAATAGACTGCATTGATCAACCACCATCTCTACATGGAGTGCCGACAACAACCTGTGACTATTTCAGACATTGAATCTACACCACATTTGGAGTAGCTTTGCTTCAGTAGTGTTGTCAGGGAGTTAAGTATGGAGCTCAATCAGTGCTGGTGATTCTAGGGTTCCTATCTTGGTATAGGAACCGTCCGAAAATGACGGGAGTGATCATTAACGATGCTGTTGTATGTGTATTACACTCTCCCCAAGCCATCACTTAACTTCTCCTCTCAGTACAAACCCAACGAATCAATGTCAAAGTCCTCCACCCTTTGAAGGCTTAATCTGCATATTGTGAGAGGGACAGATATACTTGGAGTGTTTCTGGAAACTTCGTGGTTACATGGATGAGAGTTGAATCTATGCGACGGGGTATATGCACCCAAGGACATAGAGCAAGGTTTTTGGGCACATTCTGCAAACCCACGGTAGATCAAAAGATATTCCCTTGAATCTGCTTTCCATTCTGCAGGAATGCCCAATCAAAGTGTTGCCATCCGCTTCAGTGTGAACTCGATTGTCCTTAATCAAGTGTGGACTGAGTGGTAAATTGCAAACATCTTCTCTCTCTCAAGCCTACATTCCCATCTATCTTGAGAAATTCGACCACGGAGTTGGTAGAAGGAGTGCCTTCCGACGCATAAACATAGCTTTCTACTATGAGTATGATCCTTGTAACGACATTTCGCCACAGAAGAATTGTGTGGTTTCTGAACGGTTTTCAAAAGTGTATGGGAAGTGGAACTGCTGAAAGGTGTGTGTGAGAGGATGGTTCATTGTATACATGCTGGGAAGATGCCCATACATTGTGACCCAAGCTCTGGTCCTCCACCGGGGAGAAGGGTGAACGGGACTGCCAGTCACTTGTCATGTTCATCGATGGGTGTCGTAACCAATTTCGCAATCACAATAGCGGTCTAGGAACCTGATCCGGAGCTCTCCTTTGAGTCATTAGAGGTGATAATGCACGGTATCAGGATGCGATTAAATCGTCACTTCATCAACCTGATCACCCATGAGCGGGGCCAGGGATGGCTTCAAACTCAAAGAAGTCCAGGAACCTTGAAACAACAACGGTATCGGAAGTAGCATAAGTGGATGCGAAGGTGGGTGCAAGCGAGGTAGACAAGAGAACGAATGGAGTCAGTTTCATCCTGGAGTGTTGATGCCTTGACACAAAGGCTTGGGATGGCCGAGGTTGGCCAAGTTTCTGGAGTGACAAAAAAGCACTGAACCTTGTTCAACTCGGCCGATGGTGGTTGAAAAAAGTAAAAGCTATTGTTCGGAGGCCTTGGCACGAGATTAATTTTACGTGGCTCTAAACAACATTGGACTTGTCCGACGGTCGCATCGCAGTGTTTCTTGGGTCCATGTGGGACACCGATCATAGCAGAATCGTCAACGCCAGGGTGATGCTAAGTATCAGATTCAGTCAACAGTATCAGGACGAGGAGGAGTGGGAGTAGGCGATCCCCTCGGAAGCTCGGGTAATGACATGACGGAAGTGGAAAATCCAAGTGTCTTTACTCGAGGTGACTAGGATGTCGAAGAAGGTTTAAATGCCTCTTTGTAGCGGTGGTAACCCATGTAAGGCAGTGACGGTGGTCCTGGAATATTCACCATCGTGAGATATCCGGAACACATCTGACGACGGAAAGTCAGATGTATGTTCTCGTTCTCGAAGCCACATGATCACGTACCACACGAACATGTCGATTCTTTACTAGACTCTACCTTTCCCTTCTTCATAACATCACACTCCAGACCTCTATACATTTACACATCACTAAATTACTCACCCACCCACACCACTTAATTTAGGAATCGAGAACAGACATAGGTGCTTCGTCGTGGCTCGAAGCAAGAGCGACCCAACTGCGTTCCACTTCGACCTCACCGCCAGGGACCCGGGACAAAATAAATCCGGATCTCCTCAGCCCACACACTCACAATGTGAATGTCTCGCCATAGATTCCTTTACACAGTTATATTACTTATCCGGCTAGAATCGAACAAGACAAAGGTTCTGGCGCAAAGTTATGCACAATCATTATCACACTCCGTGGATTCCATTACAAACAATCGAGGACAAAGGCGATCCACTAAGGATCGGTTCGATACTCTGGCTCCATGTAGACTTCCCTTTCCTTAGTAATGATTATCGCAGAAGAGTCCTATATGAGAGACTTCTTAGCGTTCAGACGGTGAAATACAGGATTGGTAGCATACCATAAGCATAGTTCTGCCCTTTGAGAAGGCGGAATGGACACCCCTCCTTACTCCCGATTCCAGGTCCGTGTTCTTTCCACCGCCACTGGCCACGTTGGTGCCAAAAGTAGTTGTAATGCCACCTTCACCTCGGACATAGTTCCTCGAGTTCAAGTTGGCCAAGAAAGTACTGAGATACAGACTGCACAGGGTGAATGAGGGAATACAGAAATAAAATGTACCGGGAGTGAGCTTCGCCTACACAGAAACATCAATTTACCTTTCCAGGCCGGTAATCCAGCAAGTCACTTACCAAGATGAGGACAGCTAAAACTACTAAAGCCGTCCATGTACCGCTGTTGAGAGTTACTATTAAGATGCGGAAAATCATCTTCCTGGTCCGCCTGGGATTCATAGTAAGCAAAACTAAGCCCGGATGCCATTACGGACATACCGTGATCGAAATTGGCCCTGATTCTGAGTCAAAAGCCATATCATGCACAGCGCCAATGTAACATCCGTGAACAACGCAGCGGCCCTGATAGAAATGTTGACATCCTAATAAACTTGGCTGGGATCCAACAGCTGTTATATGATATGATCCATTTACCTGATAGAATGGTTTTCCTTGCTCGGACAAAGGCTTGCCGATGCTGTAATCAACTCAGAACCAGATAATCAAGAAGTTCAGAAAACTTACATCCTGTAAAAATACACTAAGGTCGAGAGTCTCTCTTATTCCAAAGTATTCGCCAACTTCCAAGTTTGACTTACCAATGGGGCCCACTGATACCCAAGTGTAAAGTCAAACGAAGATCCCACAATTCATCGCAATGACGCTCAACTCACCAATTTGCCAGATTGCCAAAATGATCTACAACGGGTCTCTAGTAAGGCGAGGTATGGACCGAGAGGATGGAGGCCGAGTTCACCCACCCAGGTAACACTTAAAGCTTTGATCCAGAGCCTTTCCTTCCCAACTTGAATTTGTTAGCATGGTGGTTCAACATATATTCAAAGGGATTTTGACTCACAAAGGAAAATTCGACGGATGAAGTATAGCTGGACAACAAATACCATAACTGACTAAAAATCGATGAGCGAGCCACATCAGTGCCAAACAGCAACGGCGACATACCGTCGCGAAAGTGGCGATCTGCGATAAAGAGTGGCTTTCAGCACAGTACCAGAAGAGGAGAGTTTCGTTCACGAACTGTGTTCTCTCTGTTGATGGGGTAGAAAGTATCAGGGGTGTTGGATGAGGGATGAATATCAATCAACCTACGTATTACTGGCATCGAGGCCGCCAATTCTTCCATATTCCAATATGAGGACACGGAATTCTGGCCAAGAATGAGTGCTGTGTCCGTTTTACCTACGGGTGTGGTCGATATATTACCTGATTTTAAGAAGCAGATCTCATTCGCCAGATCTACTAGCCTATCTTGCACTTAGGTTGTACTGCGGCTGGAAAATTAGGGACATACCACAGGGATATTACCTACATGAAGGAAGTCAGTGAACTCTGCATCACGAAGATGGACCTTGAGTTTTGTGCTTACCAGGAGCTTCAAAGATAGAGCATCGTGTTCGAAACTTGGAAAGACAGAACACGTCAGATCACCCGGGCTACAGATGCATAGTGTCATACGTACTTCTTGAAGTAGAGAAACCTAGGAACAGATTGTCCCTTAATTGGTGCATCAGTACACTTAGCCCAGTCAAGACGTACACTTGTAGGGTAGATATCCCCCAAACTGCCTGCGAAAGAAAGCATCCTACGAGAACAGCGCCATAACTTGGCATGATATTGATAATTATTGGATTTTCGACTGGCATATGCGAGGATGACATGCTTGAGGTAGTTTCGGCTTTGAAGAGGGAACGTCGGGGTTGGTTCAACGCTTTCAGCCGTTTTAAAGAGTCTGTACTTTTATTTCCTCCCTATATCCCACGCAATCTTCTGATTGGTTAGATGTCATGGTGGGACCGTGGTTGCTTGATTCTGTTGGGAATTGGGCGTCCTGTGGTAATCCTCGGCCCCACCATCCTACACTATAGACGACAATCCAAAGCCTCGTTGTGCAAGGTCGGCCATTTGCACAAATTAATGAAAGCAGCATTCGGGTTTATGGATTGGGCCGGTATCCGACCCCAGTTGTATTGAACACGGTTTGTGCTCACAGTATAGCAGGAATAAGTTCGATCTCGTCGCATCATGTCCTTGCTTTATCAACATCATGATGGGGACCTGTGCTTTAGCTGTTCCCGAGGGGCTTCTAATGTTGATAAGGTGCCTGCATTGACACGTGTATTCTAATTGTCTATCACTAAAATAGACAACACCAGCGCAGATCATCCCAACTGCGTACATCGTAGTCTTCCTGGCGGAGACGACTGGCACCAGTACCAAAGAACCAGATCCAATCACTCATGTTGTGGTCTTCTGCATTCATCTCTCCTCACGAGTCCGCCGGCTATACGGAGGCAGTACTGATCGTTCACCTGTCTGTTCCGCGTGCTAACGTCCGAGATCCGTAGTAAGCGAATGATGCCATGACGGGTGTTGTGATTTGCCCAGTTCTATTAAAATTTTGTATCCAATTACCTGTGCCCGTGATGTTTCCCTTCGAGCTAGTATCGCCTTCCTTCGCAAGTTAGATCGCGGCCTGGCGGTAATGCCTGGTGGAGGGGGGGGGGGTTGGAGATATAATCGCAGAAGCGGTATACAGGAGTCTCGGGGACACGCCCAAGAAATCCTAACCACCCTCCGTCGCCAGTTTCCTGGTGGCGAGGAGCAAGAATAATTCCCTTTACCTTTGGCTGAATGAATCGAGTTCACAGGTGATGATCCGGTTCTGTGCTGTACAATCAAACCCGGGATTTTATACTTAGTTGGGATCAGTGACACGGGGAGCTTCGGTAGCGCTGGATCGGATGTTTGCTACACGACTAATGAGGAACTCATGGGAAGAGCTGGTGTGTAAGCCCGTGCTGGATCGGGATAGGGGAGTGTGAGTCCGCGTATCACCATGGGTTATTCTAATTCTTCCTGGTAGTAGGCACTGGAAAGTGCCAACCGGACGGCGAAGAATCCAGTCGTACCCAACTATCTCCAACTAGGCGAGAAAATATGCGAAGTCACTGAAACCTCAGGGACATTTTCCAACAACACTGCACATCATTTAGTACGCCAGGCCAGGTCAATCTCGTCCTTGCTTGACTTGTACTCCTTCGAGTCGTGCAAACCCAGAACACAGTCGACAGGCCATGAGTCCTCGCAACTATCCCCCCGCATCACGTCCGATATCCGAATCAACCTCATCTTCGACATAGAGGAGTGTTGACGAAACACGTACCCATACCCTTGGGGCATACGACGAATATCAAATCTAATTTACGGGTGTGTCTGATGAAGGAGGGGGAGGAGCGTGTGTGGTACACGTCTTCCTCGACTTCACCCTCCAAGAGCTCCTTCCCGAGCCACTGGGATCGAAAATTGTCTCCGATTCGGGGTGCCATCCATTCCAACAAAGGTCATATTTTGCGTCAGGGCAGTTTGTCTGTCGACGTAATTCCTGTTTAACGACGCGTCGTCAGATAGACCAGACGCGACAAACCTTGGGACATACACATGTCCATGAGCAGAGTCAGGGCTCCAATGGAGAAAGCTTGAATCAACAACGATAGCGGAAATGGCATATGTAGATGCGATGGTGGGTGCAAGCAAGGAACACAAAAGAACCAATATTTCATCCTGCTTGACACGAAAGCTTAGGATGGCCACGGTTGGCCGAGCGTCTGAAGTGACAAGAAAGCATTAATCCTTGTTCAACCTGGGCGATGGTGATAAAAAAGTAAAAGCTGTTGTTCCGAGATCTTGGCACGTAGTTAATCTTACGTGACTCTGAACCAAAACTATATGGGCGCCAAAGTCGGCTTGGTTCCCACAGACTTTGGGCGATTATTCCCATTGTCTTAACTTCGCGTCGATTTCTTTCCGATTCGCTATACAAATAAAGACTCGGCGACCACCTATATAACCTTTGGGAGTCATTCCATTCACCTGTGAGATAGAGATAATTCTAACATCGTGGACTCCTCACTCTGCTGACTAAAATAATACGAGCCACCGCATATTCGATAAATAATGAGCTAACGATATTTATTCCGCACTCGTCACAACTATCCCAAACCGAAAAACCAGGCTCACCTACATAGATATGCAAAGTCGCATCGCGATATTTCCTAAAGGACTATATGGAACACCAATAATAACAAAAAAATCAAAGACTGTAATGATACTACTAGTAGAGTTCGATCAAAGTTGGGAGCGGGTGTCCCTTTCCAAAGGCTCGGGCAGTGACATGACTGTAGCGGAGAAACAAGACGACGACGTTCGAGGTGATTAGCACATCGAGGGAGGCTGAAATACCACACTGTAGTGGCGGTAATAAATGCACGCCAGTGACGATGGTCTTGTAATATTCACTAATAGTTATTGTGAGATATCCAAGTTTCTCGGAATGTACACTATCACAATCACAGTCTGTGACAGGAAAAATAGCATGGGTAGCATATCGCGCTCAGCTCCGCTATTTGAGAAGGAAGGATGATTGCTTCTTGTTCTAAATACCAAGGCTGCGTTCCCTCCACCACCGCCGCCAATATTGGTGCTAAAAACTGCACAGATCGAACAAGGGAAGAGAGAAGTAAAATGTGCCTGGAGTGAGCTTAGCCTACATAGGAATGTCAATTCACCTTTCTATGCCGGTAAACCACTACCCACTGAAATGAGGACAGCTAAAATTACCAAGGCCGTCCATGCACCGCTGTTGAGAATTACTACCAATATGCGGAAAATCAATTTCCTGGTCCTTGTTGGCATTTGTAGTAAGCGAGGGAAAGCTTCAATGTCAAATTGCAGACATACTGTGGTAGAACATGATTTTGAGTCAAAAGCCATATCATGCACGGTGCTGCTGTGGCGTCGGTGAAAAATGCAGGAGACCTGAGAGCGGCGTTGACATCCAATAAACGTGGTTGGAATCCAATGGTCGTTGTATGATTTGATCAAATTACCGCATAGAATGGCTTTCCTTGCTCAGCCAAAGGCTTGCCCATGCCACAATGTCCATCAACCACATCTCGTTCATCATGATACGGAATTTTCCGAAAAGGCAAAACCCCGCGGAAAGATGCCGCGTGCTGTGTGGTCATGTAGTCATAAGACATAAAAATAATATGAAGAACGACTTGAAAAATCAAGAGTTAAGCGAGGAATCCCGTCAAGATCATACAAGACAACGACGGGGTAATGGTATTATAAATCGCTACATATATAATATCACGGCTGGTCTGTCTTCTCATGGCTAACTTTCTGCAGACTGTGAGAATGTTCCAACTTGTCGCCTCTCCTTACTAGAATCTCCCTGAGAATGATGGCATAACGGACGATGATGAATATGATGGCTTGACCAACACCGATCGCAACGATATAAACGGCTAGGAAAGCGCCTTGTTTCTTCGGGTCAAGGAAATCATAAGCTGGGTCATAAGAGGTAAGCTCTGATGCGGAGGAAGGTGCTATTCCTGCTCACAGTAGAATCCCTGAGTGGCGTGAGTGATATAGGCAACACCTAGATATGAACCAAGGAGGACAATAGTAATCGGGAGCTGAATCCAGTCCAATGTCGGCATGTTGGTGCACATAATCTCGAATAAAGCAAAGGGGGTATTTAGAATATGCTGAGAAATATTTGTCCAAGCTGTAGAACGAAATCAGCATCCGTATCATCAGTACTGCCAATTTAACGCTAGACGCACCAGTATATGATGATGAAAAACTATCTGGGGAAGCTAGCAGGGCCCAGTAAACCACCGTAACAATGATCGCTAGAAGCGTCGGCGGCGTTAGCATCTGATAGTCCCAAAAAACAGAGAGGTAAATTTAACTCACGAAATGTGGTGATCGTTGAGAATAGTGATTTGTGCAAGGACTGGAGAGTTCTAGGCCAAGATTGAAGGGGATAGTGAGGGTGTCCTCCAGCCTTACAGGATCTTGCGAAAGCGATGGACTGGACACCAGAGGCCCAGAACCATGCGGTAACACCGATATAAGAAAGATGGGTGAAGTAGGAAAAATATCTGTAAAAACGCCATGCATGAGCCCCAAGGAATATATACGCGATTCACCTGAGGGGCTCACCCATCAGCTGTGTCTAGGACAGTTCCAGAATAAGCCAGAACAACAATATTGGTGACAACTGCGTATGTGCCGAAGAGAAGACGAATGTAGCCTAGAACCATGGGCGAAAAGAGATAGGAGGTGACATATTTGTGCTCCTGATCGAAAATTGGAGACGAAGATTCGGCCATTGATATGGCTCAACCAAGTAACGACTGGGGAGCTGGGGAGCTCTAGGAGAGTGTGAAATGGGTTGCGGTGCCATTTTTCGGTGCCTTGTTGGCTTTTTCCCCACGCATCCTGTCAAGGACATCACGAGCCTGGACACCCACAATTATTTGTGGTTACCACTGACTCGGTACTGAAGCCATCTGCCAAGAGCTTTTTGAGCCGCGCATGGAACGTTCTTGTTGTTGAAACCCTCAATCAAGGTCCACCAGTTATCAAAACACGGATCATTGAGTCCACTACAGAATCAAACTGCTTTGACACGCGGCCTCACAACGAATGTAGTCTATTCTGCGGTGCCGTTCGGCACCGTTCCAGTGCATTGCTAGCCTACATGGGTATGGTCTTCCCCGGCATGTGGCCTGGGTAAAATTACACATGGTGTGATATTCGATTACCCGAAGTTGATCAATTAGGTCAACAGAGACTACGACTCACAAAGTAGTGCATTCCTTGTATACGGCTACAAACGTTCGCCAAAATGTGCTAGTTTCACCTGACGAGAGCGATGTGCACTCAGCTACCTATACAGTCTTAGAAGAAAGGCTACAGGACTGACCGCCCACACTTGGCCGAGCCCAGCAACTGCAGATACTACCCAGTTTGTAGCACCACTACTAGCTTTGTTTTTTTTCGCTCAACACGACCTTGGGTATTTAAGCTTCGCACTCTTATTCCAGGTCCTCATCCTTGTGAGACTCATTCGAGATGAGTATGGAACACTGTGAAAGTGCACTCCCATCTAGCACCCGTCTGGTCAGAGTGACCTGGCTATTGGGTTGCGTCTTCTCCAGTATAGCCTATGGTGCCTTATTGGTACTAGGTCAATCTTGCTTTGTCGCACTGCGACAACGCAAAAGAGGCAGCTCGAAAGTTAATAGAGCTTTGGCTATATACGTACTGCTTACAGTCGCCCTTGGGACTGTTGCGGAGGCTATTGATATCGAAGTTACGATCAATGGTGTCCTCGATGATACCTGTTTCTTCAATAATTTACAACCGCCAAACCCATACCTCGGCCGCTTTGCTCTTCTTTTTCTCTTCGTCAACTTGACCACAGATGGTCTCCTTGTAGGTATTCTATTCCATTCGGGACGTTACACTCATATTGTTATTAGGTATGGCGATGCTATGCTATCAGTAGAAGTCTTCAAGGCAACAAGGGCTTGTCTATCTTACTATGGGCCCTACCTCTTGTCGTTTACATAGCGATGATAGGTGAGCTAAGCGATTTTGTCCTCCCCAACGGCAGGCTATATCTAAGCTTCATCGTAGGCACAGGCGTCACAGTGGCTATCAGGTTGTCCACTAAAGCAGGTGGAGGTATCGCAGAAGTCCTTACCCCATTGCAATGGGGTATATCAGCCTTCCTCAACGTTTTGATCACCTCAAGTATCGTAATCCTGATTCTTCGCTACCGCCGTGCCACTGCCCGAGCTTTCGGCAAAGACCATCCACTCCCCTTCCTCGACGTCCTAACATTATTGATCGAATCTGCAAGTCTTATTCTGGTCGTTGATGTTTTTGCTATTATCGGTGTCATCTATGGTCCTTTAGGAAATATCGCGACGCAACTCTGGATACCTATGCAGGTGAGCTTGATTTTGCGGTTTGGGATAATTGTGGCTGTTACGAGATGAACGTTTTTATTAGCCGATTGCATCGCTTTTGATTATTTATCGAGTCTCCCGCGGCTCGGATTATTTCAGTCGGCAGAGTGAGGAGCCGTCCTTGAGCACATTAGAACCATCCCTGTCGCGCGGGTGAACAATTTTATCCCCCAAGAGCTTATGTACGTGGTGGCCAAGCCGCTATTCCTTTTTCTTTTTCATATTATACTCCCAGGCGCTTATCCCCTATGACGGAGTTTCTCTACGATTAATGTACAGGATAGTCCCTCAATCTATTTAATGTAGTGAAACATGATTCCAAAGTCAAGACAATGGGAAAAACTGGAGTTTTTTCTGTCTATATCTTACCTCTAGAGTGTGAACCTTGGCGCCCATATAATAGACAACCCGAACGGGCTGGTTCAAAGCCACGCTAGTGGATTCGTCTCCCTTACTAGTACCAATGGAACTCGTTCCTCCGATAGACAACCTTTCACTTCCTCTACCACCCGGATTGCCTGAGGTCAACAGGGATTTCTTACAACTGCCGACACCTCGTGCCTCACCATCTGCAACTTCGGCACATCATTCGACGGGATCTACAATCCAACATGAAATGACCCAAGTCGCCCTTCCTCCAGCTTCGTCAGCGATGCACTCAAGGAAGTGAGACTGTGTATCAGGTTGGGCTGGAGGGTGCGTTAGCGCACCAGAACACGGAGTGATGAGCCGCCTGGTGGGCGGGTACTCGCTCGTGGATTTAAGTCTCACTTGGGTATGTGCGTGTATTCATGTATGCTATTGGGATGAAGTGTAATTATCAGCGCTGTGCTACGCTAACTGGGTATGGATTACGCTGCCTGTGGGACTAAGGGTGTGGCGGTTGGGAATGAAAACGAAAACGAAAACGAGTGACCAGCTAGCAGGTGGAATGTCGCTTGCTTGTCGCAGTCAGAGGTGTCGGGAGAGGAAGCAATCAGGCAGCTCCGCGCACTAGCTGCTCTGCTCTGCTGGACACTGGGTGCCGGCAACTTCCGTTATGATGCACCCTTGCTCAATTCTTCCCAACGTGCACCTCCCTTCGCACCCAATACACCATTCCGATAATGTTGTCGGTTCAGGAACACACCCTCCTCTGTTCTTCTTTCGCCGGACTTTATTCGTCATAGTATGCTTCAGAGTTTGGGTACGTGTTTCGTCAACATCCACCATGAGATTTATTCGGATTCGGAATATAGAACGTGGCCAGTCATCCGAGGGACCAATGAAACTTAGTGTCACCATGGTGTAAGCCCCCAACTTTCCTGGTTTATATTTTCTTGATAATCAAACACACCGTTGATAACAGGGATTTATCGACATGACCGAAGGTGTGAATAGCTTCCCACCCAATCCTACTTCGCTACACATGAATACGGGTTATTATTGTGTACATCTGCTCGCTTTCTTTGATAATGGTTCTGACTGTACTAAGGCTGCACGACACCGGTTGGTCAAGACTTGGAACAGGTGGAGTACGATGTACTATTTCGCTTGTCCTAAACTCATCCTTAACAAAATTCAGAACCCTGATTTCAGTTGACTTGCTAGCACCAGCTCTGGATGCAGTGTTTCATTTGGAGCATCGGACCTTTTGGTCCCATAATGCTAGTGGATGGTATGCACCCTCCATTTGATGCTGCTCCCAACCATCCGATGCTTGGGTTCTACGGAACATAAGTATCCATCGAATGTAGTCCTACCCACATCAAAATATGCTTTTGATCCCGTAACCTGTATTCGACCCCATAAGGAGTCAAGAATAGTGACCACGATGTTCATCTTGAAACTCGGGTGACTTGCCACCAGTGGTTTTCTTCCCAAAGACGTCCTACGACATGGCCAAATATTTCAGTGACCACAATATTGTCATCGGCTTGACATTCTGTACGTCTACTCCCTTTCATCGGCGTATGAGGCCTAGCTTACCAACAGGTAGCGGCTGGGCCGGTGGAGATTCTTTTAGCAAGAGTGATTACCCAGGCACTTATACTGGTTCATCCGATTCCCCACCATCGTACAAAGAGCTGACGTATATTTCGTGGACAGACTTTGTCAGCAACGGGCCGAAGGAGTTTGTCGATGACTATTTCTATCTGCATCCACGAGTGAAACATGCCAACAAGAAACCAGGCCATGGCATTACCGCATCTCCAGAGATGGTGGTAAACCTCTATTTACTGGATATATCTTAAAAAGCCGGGGAAAGCAGATCGTGTACAATTACGGTCATAGACCAAGGAGTTCTTTCACCTATCGGACCTGAAGCGGGGAGATAGTTGCGAGGACTCGTGCCCTGTCAACGGTGCTCTGAGTTGGCACGACTCGGAGGAGTACAGGTCTAGCAAAGACAAGGTTATCGTCGAACTCCTGGCCTGGTGTACTAAACGATGTATAGTGTTCTTGAAAAGTATTCTGAATGCGTTCCAACGTTCTTCCCTTGGAAAAGGGGTGCAAGTTCAATCGAGGTGCGATCGCGTTCGTCGATCGCGGCTTCTCTCTAACGGTGTTCACGAAGGTCCCGAGAAACTAAGAGCAGACAGTAGAATCTCAGGAGACCGAGTAAGATTTATAGAGAAATTTGATGGTATGAGGTGTTTCGATAGCCGACAAGATAATACCGTACAGGAAACTGCCCCTGCCTCTCCCTGGGGTGGTCCTTTTATACGACTTTCCGGCCAGCCCATCTTACCTAATTGGTGCTACGGAGACGAAGAAAAATCGAACGAGAATGAGCGGAAAACGGTTTGTTTAAGGAAATATGAAGGACGGTAGATTTTTATAGAATTAAAATCTCATAGTTACACACAAAACCCGAGGCTAAAGGAACTTGAAACGTCGGTAGTGAATAATGTAGTAAGTTTTTATCACGTTGATTGTTGAGGTAGGCGGAGCGCCGTTACGCTAGCGGTACTTGCTGGATAGGCTGTTCAGGGGTGTGTGTCGGGGCCATTGTCGACTGACAGGAGCTGTCAGTATGGTGTCGTGATGTGGGCATCGAGTTTTATGGAAGAGGGCGATCGGTTGTGATTTCGTGAGTAACCGTACGTCCGTTTTCACAATTCCCTGTGATTTCGGGGACTTCGCAGGTTTTGTCGCCTAGGTGGAAATAGTTAGGACCTGGGTCTCTTCGGGCACCATGTTTAAACGGCCGATGAACGGATTCTGAGAATAACCGTTATTCTAATGCCATGGTGATACGCGGACCCATGCTCCGGGCCAGTCCTGACTCAGTACGAGCCTACACACCAGCTCTTCCTAAGGGTTCTTCAGTAGTCGTGTAGCAAACATCGATCCAGCGCTAACGAAGCTCCCCGTGTCACTGATCCCCACTAAGTATAAAATCCCAGGTGCGATTGTACAACACAGAAGCGGATCATCACCTGTGGCTCGATTCATCCAGCCAAAGTAAAGGGAATTATTCTTGCTCCTCGCCACCAGGAAACTGGCGACGGAGGGTGGTTAGGATTTCTTGGGTGTATCCCTGAGACTTCTGTATACGGCTTCTGCGATTATATCTCCAACCCCCCCCCCCTCTACCAGGCATTACCGCCAGGCCGCGATCTAACTTGCGAAGGAAGGCGATACTAGCTCGAAGGGAAACATCACGGGCACAGGTAATTGGATACAAGATTTTAATAGAACTGGGCAAATCACAACACCCGTCATGGCATCATTCGCTTACCACGGACCTCGGAGGTTAGCACGCCGGACAGAAAGGTGAACTGAACGATCAGTACTGCCTCGTATAACCGGCGGACTCGTGAGGAGAGATGAATGCAGAAGACCACAACATGAGTGATTGGATCTGGTTCTTTGGTACTGGTGCGAGTCGTCTCCGTCAAGAAGACTACGATGTACACAGGTGGGATGATCTGAGCTGGTGCTGTCTATTTTAGTGATAGAGATTATAATACACGTGTCAATGCAAGCACCTTATCAATACTAGAACCCACCCGAGAACAGTTGAAGCATAGGTCCCCATCATGATGTTTGAGGAATACCACAGGACGCCCAATTCCAACCGGAGTTGATCAACTGCAGTCCCACCATGACATTTGAACAATCAGAAAATTGCGTGGGAAATGGGGAGGAAATAAAAGCAGACTCTTTAAAATGGCTGAAACCGTTGAACAAACCCCGACATTCCCTGCCCAAAGCTGAAACTGCCTCAAGCATGTCATCCTCGGATGTTCCAGTCGAAAATCCAATAATCGTCAATATAATGCCAAGTTATGGCGCTGTTCTCGTAGGATGCTTTCTTTCACAAGCGGTTTGGGGGATATCTACCCTACAAGTGTACGTCTTGATTAGACTAATGATGCACCAATTAATGGGCGATCTGTTCCCAGGTTTCTCTACTTCAAGAAGTACATATAAAACTATGCATCTCTCATCCAGGTGATCTGACGCATTCTGTCTTCCAAGTTTCGAACACGATGCTCTATCTCTCAAGCTCCTGGTAAGCACAAAACTCAAGGCCCAACTTCGTGATGCAGATTTCGCTGACTTACCTCATATAGGTAATATCCCTGTGGTATGTCCCTACTTTACCAGCCACGGTACAAGCTAAGTGCAAGATAGGCTAGTAGATCTGGCCAATGAGATCTGCCTCTTAAAATCAGGTAATATATCAATTACACGCGTAGGCGAAACAGACACAGCACTCATTCCTGGCCAGAATTTCGTGTCCTCATATTGGAATATGGAAGAATTGCCGGTCTCGATGCCAGTAATACGTAGGTTGATTGATATTCATCCCTCTTCCAACACCGGTGACCCTTTCTACCCCATCAACAGAGAGAACACAGTTCGTGAACGAAACTCTCCTCTTCTGGTACTGTGCTGAAAGCCACTCTTTATCGCAGATCGCCACTTTCGCGACGGTATGTCGCTGTTGCTGTTTGGCACTGATGTGGCTCGCTTATTGGTTTTTAGTCAGTTATGGTGTTCGTTATTCAGCTGTACTTCATCCGTCGAATTTTCTTGTGTGAGTCAAAATATCTTTGAATTTATGGTGAAATACCATGCCAACGAATTCCAGTTGGGAAAAAGAGGCTCTGGATCAAAGGTTTAAGTGTTACCTGGGTGGGTGAACTCGGCCTCCACCCTTCCGGTCCATGCCTCGCCTAACTAGAGACCCGTTGTAGATCATTTTGGCAATCTGGCAAATTGGTGAGCCGAACGTCATCGGGCCGAGTTGTGCGATCTTCGTTTGACTTTACACTTGTGTATCAGTGGGCCCGATTGGTAAGTCAAACTTAGAGGTTGGCGAATACTTTGGACTAAGAGAGACTCTTGATCTTAGTGTATTTTTACAGGGTGTAAGTTTTCTGAACTTCTTGAGCATCTGGTGCTAAATCACTTACAGCGCCGGCAAGCCTTTGTCTGATCAAGGAAAACCATTCTATCAGGTAAATGGATGAATCATATAACGACTGCTGTATCCCAACCAAGTTTATTAGGATGTCAACATTTCTATCAGGGCCGCTGCGGTGTTCACGGATGTTACATTAGCGCTGTGCATGATATGGCTTTTGACTCAGAATCAGGGCCAGTTTCGATCACGGTCTGTCCGCAATCTGGCATTCAGGCTTACTTTCCCTTACCATGAATCCCAGGAGGACCAGGAAAATGATTTTCCGCATCTTAATAGTAACTATCAACAGCGGTACATGGACGGCTTTGGTAGCTTTAGCTGTCCTCGTTTTGGTGAGTGACTTGGTGGTTTACAGGCTTAGAAAGGTAAATTGATGTCTCTGTGTAGGCTAAGCTCACTCCCGGTACATTTTATTTCTGTATCCCCTCGTTCACCCTGTGCAGTCTGTATCTCAGTACTTTCTTGGCCAACTTGAACTCGAGGAACTATGTCCGAGGTGAAGGTGGCATTACAACTACTTTTGGCACCAACGTGGCCAGTGGCGGTGGAAGGAACACGGACCTGGAATTGGGGGAAAGGAGGAGTGACCATCCCTCGCTCTCAAAGGGCGGCACTATGCTTGTGGTATGCTACCCTTCCTGTATTTCACTGTCCGAACACTAAGAAGTTCCTCTCATATAGGACTCTTCTACAATAGTCATTACTAAGGAGAGGGAAGTCTACACGGAGCCGGAGTATTGAACCATCTCTTAGTGGATCTCTTTATGCTCGACTGTTTGTAATTAAATTCATGGACTGTGATAATAATAGTGCATAACCTCGCGCCGGAACCTTTGGAATATCTCACGATGGAATATTCCAGGGCCACCGTCACTGCTCTGCATTGGTACCACCCCTACAAAGAGGTATTTAAACCCTCTTCGACATCCCAGTCACCTCGAGCATAGACATTTTGATTCTCCACTTGCGTCATGTCATTACCCGAGCTTTCGAACAGGTCACCTACCCTCCCACTCCTCCACGTCCTGATACTGTTGACCATACCTGATACTTAGCATCACCCTGGCGTTAACGATTTTGCTATCATCGGTGCCCCACACGGGCCTAAGAAATACCGCAGTGCGACCACGGGTGAATGGTACTCCCGACGAGTCGTGGGCGTGATCCGGAGCGGTTATTCTGTTCGTATCTTAATGTTGGAGCGGGAACAAAGCCGATTTCTGCGCCAGACAAGTCCAATGTTAAAATTAACATCGTGCCAAGCCCTCCGAACAATAGCTTTTACTTTTTCTGCCACCATCGTCCGGGTTGAACAAGGTTCAGTGCTTCCTTGTCACTCCAGACACTTGGCCAACCTCGGCCATCCCAAGCCTTCGTGTCAAGGCATCAACACTCCAGGATGAAACTGACTTCAGTCGTTCTTTTGTCTTCCTTGCCTGCACATCCTCAGCAATTCGATGCGACTGACCATCACCTGACGCTAAATTCTAATGAACATAGGCATGCTATCGAGTGTACTCCCATCCACGTTTAGGTATTCCTTCGGTCCCCTACCTCGCATTAGACTCTACGAGAAGTCAAGAACGGGTCCATCATCGACGTATGAAGCTTAGTCTGCCAACAGGTGGTGGTGGGTCAATGCCTACTTCGACTTTACTTCCATCCGCGTTTGGGACTGAAAACCATCAACAAGAAACCAGGCTATTGCACAAGTGTTCTCTACCGGGACCATCCTGAACCACGTATTAACTGAAGATCTCCAGAAAAAGGTAGACTAGGTCAATCGTATACATTTGTAATAAAACAAAGTACTCCTTTCAGCTGTTGGACCTGATGTAGCAAGATAGTCGCGAGGACCCGTCCCCTGTCAAGGATATCCTCGGTTTATACGAGGAGTTCAGATCAAGTAAAGACTCAGTTATTGATAGACTCTGGACTTGTGGATTACACTCTGTGTAGTATTCTTTACAAGCCTCCCGTACAAGTCTTGTTCGGGGTTTTGGTGATGTTGTGTCGCCTAGTCGGCCACGACCTGTAAGTCTTCGCACATCCATGTTTAAACGACTACCATCAATGGATACTTCATGATCGAGCCAGCTTTTTTTAGCACCTACTCGCAGGAGGAAAACGGTACTAGAATTAACCCATGGCCATGCATAGGCACACGCTCGCCCATCTGGATCCAGTACATTGTCCTCGGCTTCGAGCTCACGAATGCACCACCTCTGATCAACGTTTGCGCAGTAAACCCCCCACTCCAGATCCAGCTCTCAAAAAGTTTCCAATGTCGCCGATGGTATCAATGCCACTTAATTCATTCTGCCAAAAGTAAACCTCATGCGCCCGAGGGAATCATTCTCCCACCTTCGACCGTGACAGGGAATTGGCGAAGGAGGATGGTTGGAAATTCTTGGACGCATCCCCGAGACTCCCGTGTACCCTTTCCGCGATGATATCCCCAACTCCCATCCATGAGGCATCGCCGCTCATGATTTAATCTAACTCTGTAAAGGGAGGTGACACAGGTTCTATCGCGAGAGCGTCCCAGTGGGTCCAGAACTGTAGTA
>OY756152.1:0-59189 GCA_963576785.1 Chlorophyllum brunneum
GCCTCGGTTGCTTAGTGGTCAAAGCGCTATACTGAAGATATAGATATGGAAGTTCGATTCTCCCCCGAGGCATTTACCTGCCTGGCTATAGTAGCGAATGCTAGCATTCGCTAATAACTGCGTTATAGCGTACGCTAACTTCGTTACTCTAACAAATAAAGTAACAAAGTTACTACGCTATTCGTTAGTAATTTACTTTAAATTATAAGATATTTTATTATAATAAGCTAGATTTAATTATTAACCCTTCCAAACCTTAACTTATAGTCTTGCTGCTACGTTAGCTATAAGTTAGGCTAGTCTAAAAGAGTATTATGTAAATTAATATGTTAGACACTATCAATTAACTTATTTTAAAACAAATAATGTTAGCAGCTGCAAAATATATAGGAGCTGGAGTAGCTTGCTCTGGATTAATAGGAGCAGGAGCTGGAATTGGAACAGTATTCGGTTCATTAATCTTAGCTACAGCTAGAAATCCTCAATTAAGAGGACAATTATTCTCTTACGCAATCTTAGGATTCGCTTTAGCTGAAGCCACAGGGTTATTCGCTCTAATGATGGCATTCTTATTATTATATTCATAATTTATATTTTTATATTTTTATAAAATATTTATAAGGATGAAGTAGTGTACGCTACAGCAATATAAATTTTATTAGTTAAAGATAAGCTAACATCCGGCAAAGTTATAAACTTCGCCGGATGTTAGCTTCGCTAGCCTAAACAAAGGTTACCAGCCAAAGGCAAACTTTGTTAGGCTAGCTATTGTTAATTTAACTGCCCCCTTAATTATAATATAATATAATAGTCGTGTAGTAACATTGTCACTAACTTCTAACGAAGTTTGCCTAAGTGTGTCACAAAGTTAGCGTACGCTACTAACTAAGTTAATAGCTTGGCTACTACTATCCGTTATTGTATATTATAAAGCGATAGTAATTAAGTTATAAAATTAATTCACGAGTATGCCGAAATAGGTAGCCGGGTGGGTTTTAGGTACTCATAATTTTTATTGTAAGAGTTCAAGTCTCTTTACTCGTAATTTATAGCTACTAGTAGTAGCATTCGCTACGCAAGGCTATACTTGCACAGCAGTAAGTAGCTACTAACTTCGTTATTCTAGCGAAGCTGGTCTAGCTACTATAAAGTAAAGGAGAATGCATATTTAATAAATCAATAAATTAAAGAAATGTAGCCTAACAAACTTATAGCGCCCTCTAGCGTATGCTAATCTGGTTTAGCAACGCTAACTTCGTTATAGCATACGCTATAGTAGCGTATGCTAGGAAGCCGAAATAGCGTAGCCTTGCAAAGCTACTATAACTTAAATATATTCTTAATAATGTGACTATTACTAGCCGAGTAACGAAGTTAGCCTTCGCTAGTAAAGATAAAAGCCCAGTAGCGAAGTTAGCTTATTACTAACGAAGTTAGGTGCCAATATTCGAGTCGATATTAGCTAACTGTAGTTTAATAGCTAATAGTAGCTACGCTAGCTACGCTATTATAGTTACCTTCGGTATCTAGAAGCCACTACTAGTAGCTACGCTAGGCTGCGTTAGTGCGCTATACTAGGCTTAAACATCTTTAGCTTAATTGGTTATAGCATGTGCCTTCGAAGCATACAAGTATTGGTTCGAATCCAATAAGATGTCAATTAAAATAGAGCTTAATAATAACTTAAGGTGGAAGTAGCTACGCTATCCTAGTTACCGTAGTAGCAAAGCTACTACACTGTAACGAAGTTACTACCACTCCTAGGGATTATAGCACTAGCAATACCACCCTGACGAAGTTAGTAGCGAATGTTAGCAATCGCTACTAACGGCTACCGCTACTACTATTTTATAAATTTACTTTTCAAAATTTTTCTACGAAAGGAAGCAGAACTCGAGTGGTGGAGTGTCCCCCTTTTAAGGGGAAAGTTCTGGTTCGAGCCCAGGTGTTTCCAACTTTTTGTTTTTTGTTTTTTGAGTCGAATTCAACCTTAGTAATATAATTACTACTAACCTAACAAAGTTATTAGCTACTAACCTAGTTTGGCTAGGGCTAAATAAAATAGTAACGAGGTTAGCGAACGCTACTCTAAAAGAGAATTAGGATATCTAAAACTGAATTACAAAATAGAATAGTAGTATAATAGTTACCGAAGGTTACTATAACGATGTTAGCAATCGCTAGTAACTAGTTTAGCTTGGCTAGCGTACGTTATATTAGTATACTATTTAAAGGTAATTAGGAAAATCAGTAGTATGTATAAGGTATAATATTTATACTTGTAGTAAGTATAAGAGTAGTAATAGAAGTAGTACGAATGCTAACTTATAGTTACCAAAGGTTACTACACTACTACTAGCGAAGCTAGTACTAGCATTCGCTAGTAGTGCGATATACTGTGCTATAGCGTAAGCTATAACTAAGTTACTATAAAAATAGTAGGAAAAATTTAATATATTTATAATATAAAAAAAAAAATGAGAAAGTTTTAGTTATTAAATATTTTATAGCTCTAAATAATAATAAAATTATTAGCCTGCGCTAATTTAGTGATTTATTTAACTAAATTAATGTCGGGCTGGTGCAAAATGAAATTATTTAATAATAATATTAGTAAGCTAATACCTATACCTATGCTTAAAAATATTTAGATAGATCAGTTTTAGCAAAGCTATTCTAACTTAAGATTATATATAAATTAATCAAGGTGAAAATTAAAACAAAATCTGAGTTATAGGTACGCCTAATTCCCCTTTACTGTCACGTACGCTAGCTGATATAGTTTAAAAGGTTAAAACATGCCATTCATGACGGTAAAAAAAAGGTTCAATTCCTTTTTTCAGCTTATTTCCTATAAAACATTTATATCTTGGATCTGGTAATCAGCAACGTGAAGTTTAGTAATAGCGAACGCTACTACGTATAGTATACGCTACCAAAAGGTACTAGCCTATTTGGCTGCTAGCTTCGTATATTGTTAGCAAATTTATAAAAACTCTTTTTTTTGAATAAAAGAGGTAAAATTAGTTTAATTGGTTAAAATGACGTCTTGTGGCGACGATGTTCAGAGTTCGAGTCTCTGATTTTACCCTAATAAAACTTCAATCCTTTAAGGTCTAGCCTAATGGCCCTTCAATAGTATAATTTAACTCAGCTGTATCACAGGTAGGAGTAAAAGGGGCTTACCGTGTCAGGCTACTTATAGCTACGCTACTAAGTTCGGGTACTAGTATAGCAACGCTACTAACAGTGTAATGAAGTTTGGCCACTATAACTTCGTTAGGCTACTAGTAGTAGGCTAGCGAAGTAACTATTGTTAGTAGCAAATGCTATACGTAGCCTTAGTTATATCGTTATTAGCTGCGCTATTCTAACGAAGTTAGGTTACTATAATTTACTTTTTTCTTAGTAATTATTAAATAAGCGAAATAGTGTAAAGGTTTGCACAACAGTCTCATGATCTGTTAGATTGGGTTCAATTCCTAATTTCGCTAAATCTAGTCAAGATTTTCGGCAGTAAATTTTATTCAGGTCCTTTAGTATAGTGGTTCGTACTACTCCCCTTCAAGGAGTCAGGATCAGTTCAAATCTGATAAGGATCAGTGTAAGGTACGCTAGGAATAATTGTCATAGGTAAGACTAAGCAATTGCTAATTGTTAGGGTTAACAACTCTTGGACGTTCGACTCGTCCTTATTCCGTATTAAAATATCACTAAAATTTTAGATGTTAAGGTAAATATAACTTCTGGTTTAGCTACGCTAGTAACTAAAGGTTAGCTTTAGTAGCATTAAATTTATATTTTCAATTTAAATTTTTAATAACAAATATAGTTCATAATCCTGAATATTTAGCTTTTTATATATAAATTATAGAGCTTAAAACAAACTATTAACGGTCTAATAAGGGCAATATAACTTATTAGACTAGTAGCGAATGCTAGCCTACGATAGAATGGCGCAGCTAGTTACTTCGTCTACAATAGTAACCGGAGTAGTAGCGGGTGCTATAGCTTAGTGTTTTGCGTCAGTATTTAACGAAAGTTTTATTTATGTTAGATTGTAACAAATTAATAATAAAAAAAGCAAATTTAACTAAAAGTAGTTAAGTTTAAAAATTATTATTTAAATGCAAGCCTAGCTTATTTATAGTAACCGAGGGTTGGTATAGCTTAAGTTAACTAAGTTATAGTAGCATTCGTTACTAACTGTGTTAGGCCTCTACAAATTTTAAGCAAAGGCTACTAGTACAAATTAAGTAAAATTTATAGCCCTAGTAGTAACGAAGTTAGCTACTACTTGTAATACCGGACATTACTAGTAGCCGTTATTAGCTAATGTTTATACAGTTTGTAGCCTAGTATAGCGAAGGCTAAACCGAACTATTACTAGCCTAGTATAGCAACGCTAGTAGTAACTTTGTTACAACTATTCTAGTTACCCTTTGCGATTACTAGATGTTATAGCGCACGCTAGCATTCGCTACTAGCCTTAGGCTAGAATAGTATAGCGTACGCTATTCGGTAGCAATAGCTACTACAGCTATTTGTTAGTAGCTACAAGCCTAAGGCTAGAAATAGCAAAAAGTAAAATAAAGAAAAGCTCATAATTTAAAGGTAGAATAATTTCTTGATGAGGAATCTGTAGAAGTTCAAATCTTCTTGGGCTTAAAATTCCAAAATTAAATTAGTTATAGTGTTTATTGTTAATATTAGTAGTAAAAGCGTTAGTAGCTATACTAGGCAACTAGAAGTTATAATGTATACTATTTATATTTTAGTGTAAATTAATAAATATAAACTAGCGGTATCCTTTTCAAAGGATAAAGTATTCCCTTTAGCTAATTAAAGGACTAACTAGTAACCTCTGGTTAGCAGAATAAATAAGGCTACATTGGCAAAGGCGTAGTAACTGCGTTAGAACAATACTAATATCCGGTAGATAGCAGCCTTAGCTTTAGTTACTAACTTAATTACTACAGCTTTAGCTGGCTTGAGTTAACACAAACTGACTAGGCTGCTAAAATTAAATATAACTAATATAAGATATTATATCTTTGGCTTAAAATTAGCGAGTAACAATAAAATTAGAAAAGCTAATAAATTTTTATTTTCCAAGATATTAGCGTACTAGCTTCGCTAGGAGTTACTAATTCAATAGAATTAATAACATAGAAAATTTTTATAAATGCAATCTAGCTGACGCTATTTTAGTACTTTGTACGCTTACATTGTTATAGCGAACGCTACTAGTAGTAGTAACTAGCGAATGCTAGTTACTACCTTCGGTTTAGCTACGCTAACTTCGGTTACTACAACTTATTTGTTTAGTTTATAAATTATAATAAATCAAGAGTAGAATAGCGTACGCTATTCGGTAGCATTCGCTACTACTAAAGCTTAAGCTTTACTTCAGGAGGTTAAACTTATAAGTCTGTAATAGCAAAGGGTAACCAGAAGTTAGCTTATTTTAAGTAAACTACAAAAAATTTTATTAAATTTTTATAGCCTACTAAGATTAATAAATTATTAAACCTGCTAGAAGCAAATATAAAGCCTCTTCATTTAAATGTTGTAATATTAGGCTAATATATAATTATATTAAAACACAATAAAATTAGATTAGCTTAAAAATTAAGCAGTAACAAATGAGATAAAAAAAAATTAATATAAAAAATGAGAATATTAAAAACCCATGTACTTCTTAGATTTGTTAATTCATATATAGTAGATTCACCTCAACCGGCTAATATAAGTTATTTATGGAATTTTGGTTCATTATTAGCTACATGTTTAGTTATACAAATATTAACAGGAGCTTTTTTAGCTATGCATTATACACCTAGTGTAGATTTTGCATTTAATAGTGTAGAACATATTATGAGAGATGTTAATAATGGTTGGTTAATTAGATATACACATGCTAATGTAGCTTCATTTTTCTTTATTTTTGTTTATATGCACATAGGTAGAGGATTATACTATAGTTCATACAAATCACCTAGAGTTTTAGTTTGGTCAATAGGAGTAATTATTTTAATTCTTATGATGGCTATAGCTTTCTTAGGTTATGTTTTACCTTACGGTCAAATGTCTCTATGGGGTGCTACAGTTATTACAAATCTATTATCTGCAATACCAGTATTTGGACATGATATAGTAGAGTTAATCTGGGGAGGATTTAGCGTAGGAAATGCTACATTAAATAGATTCTTCTCTTTACATTATTTATTACCTTTCTTATTAGCTGCTTTAGCTGTAGCTCACTTAATTGCATTACATGAACACGGTTCAGGTAATCCAAATGGAGTTACTTCTAGTGGAGATAGATACGCAATGCATCCTTACTTTATCTTTAAAGATTTAGTTACTATATTTGCATTCTTCTTAGCTTTATCTATAATGGTGTTCTTCTACCCTAATGTTTTAGGACATTCTGATAATTATATACCCGCTGACCCTATGGTAACTCCTGCTTCTATTGTACCTGAATGGTACTTATTACCTTTCTATGCTATATTGAGATCTATACCTAATAAATTATTAGGAGTAGTAGCTATGTTTGGATCATTATTAATTTTATTAATATTACCTATAACAGATTTATCTAGAATTAGAGGAAATCAATTTAGACCTGCTATGAAATTTGCATTCTGGTTCTTTGTTGTAGACTTTATTATATTATTATGGATTGGAGCTCAACACCCTGAAACTCCTTATTTAGAAATAGGTCAAGTATCTACTGCTTTATACTTTGCGTGGTTCTTAATTATAGTACCAGTAATAGGTATAGCTGAAAATACTTTATTAGATGTGGCTACAAGTAGAAGCCAACGTTAGCAGCGTTCTAGCTTCGCTAGAAGTTAGTATAGTAACGGAGCTAACTAACATTCGCTACTACTAGTTAGCTACGCTAGAATAGCTTTGCTGCAACAGCTAAAGCTTAATTAGCTTTATCCCCCTTCAATATTTTGGGCCTAGCATTCGCTAGGACAACTACAATTAATTAATGTAAATTATTATTAATTAAATATAACAATTTAAAATTTAAACTACTTAAAAGTGGTATACTAGCGAAGCTAGCAAAGGGTAACTACTAGCGATTGCTAGTATACTAGGCTAGTAACGAAGTTAGCGTACGCTATTAGCTAGTAATATCTAGCAATCTAACAAAATTACTACTAGATTAGCTTCGCTATAAATGCGCTACAAGTTCTAGCAGCGCTACCCTGTGATTGCTTGGGTTAACAGCAAGAAAGTAATAAGATGAGTCTTAAGATGTCTAGCAGTTGATCTGCTCTGCGTTTAAGTTTTAGATTAAAGTTAATTAATAGTTGCCCAACCTAGTATAGCGTAAGCTACAGTAACATACACTAGAAACAGCGTTAGTACGCTAGCAACGAAGTTAGCGTACGCTACTAACTTCGTTATAGCTTATGCTAGTAGCGATTGCTACTGTACTAGTTACTAGCTAAAGCTACTAGTAGCCTTGGCCAGTACTATATTGTTTACGTCCGCTAGGCTAGTGTAGCGCAGCTAGAACTTTAATAGCGTACACTAACTTCGTTACTAGCCTTTATCTACGCTAGGTTACTAAGGTGCAATATTGCCTAAGCTTAAACTATTTATCTAAAACCAGTAAATTAAGATATAAAGATATTAAATTTTAAATGATAAATTTAGCTAGTTTAACTAATTTAATTTTAACTATATACAATGATGCTGCTCAACCTTGGCAATTAGGTTTCCAAGATAGTGCTGCTCCAGGTTACACAGGTATTGTTACATTACACAATACTATAGGTTTCTATTTAATAGTAATAAGTATTACCGTATTCTGGGCCTTATTTACTCTAATGTATTACTACAATTCAAGTAAAAACCCTATTGCACATAAATATTTAACACATGGTACAGTATTAGAATTAATTTGGACTATCACACCCGCTTTAATCTTAATTGCTATTGCTTTCCCTTCATTTAGATTATTATATTTAATGGATGAAGTAATATCTCCTACATTAACAATTAAAGTTGTAGGTCATCAATGGTATTGGTCATATGAATATTCTGATTTTATTACTGATACAGGAGAATCTATCGATTTTGATTCTTATATGATACCTGAATCAGATTTAGAGTTAGGACAATTTAGACTATTAGATGTAGATAATAAATTAATTGTACCTGTAGATTGCCACATTAGATTAATTATTACAGGTGCTGACGTAATACACTGTTTCTCTGTTCCTTCTTTAGGTTTAAAATTAGATGCTGTACCAGGTAGATTAAATCAAGTTTCTTTCTTAGCTGAAAGAACTGGTACATTCTACGGTCAATGCTCTGAAATCTGCGGAGTATGGCACGGATTTATGCCTATAGTAGTTGAAGCAGTATCTTCACCTGATTTCTTAGTTTGGGTAGATTCAGCTTCTGAATAGTTAAATATAACTAAAATTAGTAGCTTAAGGCTAAATAAAATTTTAGATATTTTAGATGAAAAGCTGCTTTAGTTAACTTCGGTAACTATAAGTTTGTTTATTTGATCTAATTAATTTACCCCCTTCTTAGTTTGAATTTTATGTAATTAGATTGCTTCGATTACACTGCTACTTATTGTTTTGTTATTTCTGGCATGTATGATATTTTTGTTTAGATTAAATTTTAAAAACAAAAAACAAACAAAAAACAATTAAAAATAAATTAATAATAAATTAATAATAAATAATATTTTAAGTTATATTAAATATAGCGAAGCTACTCTAGTAGTAACAACCGGTAATTAGAGCTAGTGTAGTTAGCAATCACTAGCATTCGCTAGTAACTTTGCTAGTAGCCTAGTAACGATGTTAGCGTACGCTACAGAAATAAAAATTTTAATTTAAGGGAGGGGGGTAACTTCGTTACTATGTTAGCTTATTTAAATAAAGTAGCGCACTAATATACTAGTAGTGGCCCTCCTGTTGCTATTAGCTTCTAACGAAGTTAGGCTGTTACTTAATTAGATTTATTATTTGCACTAGTATCAAAATTAGTTAGTGCTATAGCACCTGATCCTATTTCTAATACAAACCCTATTGTTAAAACAATAAAGAAAATGATAGCAATAGAAAATCCGAAAGTAGATACCTGGTAAAGAGTTACAGCTACAGGGAATAAAAGTAAAATTTCTAAATCAAAAATTAAGAATAACATAGCTACTATATAAAAGTGAATTTGGAAAGTTGATCTAGTTTGACCTACAATAGCTTGGAAACCACATTCATAAGCAGACACTTTTGCTTCATCAGGTCTATGCACCGCAAGTAAAACATTTAAAGCTAATAAAGCTAAAGCTAGAATAGGTACTAAAATAAATAAAAATAATAAATTATTCATTACCAATTAAATAGGGATAAAGATAGTAATTGTGTACTATTTAAGATTAAAGAAGGTTTTAAAATAAATAATAATAAAGATAAAGTTAATACAGATATTAAATAGCTATGTACATTACTTAAATAATTATTTTCAGAAATTATTAGCCGAAGGCTAGAAGCTACTGTATCTTGACTTTTTTCATTATTAGATATTAGTAAGCTGCTATTATTATTTTCTTGTTCTTCTCTAGAGCCTTCGGCTAACGAAGTTGGGCTACTAGTGTAAAGAACTTTAACTATTTTTAAATAATAAGAAGCACTTATAACACTTACTAATATAGCTATTATAGATATAAAATAATACCCATTTTGAATTGCAGAATATAATACAAATTGTTTACTAAAGAAACCAATTAAAGGAGGTATACCGGCCATAGAAAACAGGCAAATAGCTAAACTTAAACTTAGTATAGGATTAGAAATGAATTTTCCTTTTAGTTCTGAGATATATCTAATATCTTTAATTTCTTTAATTTCGCCTAAGGCTTTAGATGCTGAGCTAGCAGTTATATAACTTAAACCTATAATAATTAAGAATACATTTAAATTAGTTATAGTATATTGTATTATATAGAAGATGAAAGAATCTATAGAAGATTCACTATTTATAGCTAAAGCTAATAAAATAAATCCAATATGTGATATTGTACTATAAGCTAATAGTCTTTTTATCCTACTTTGAGCTAAACCTACTACAGTTCCTACTATTAAAGATAATAAAGAACTAATTAATAATAAATTTTTGAATAAAGAACTACTAGCTTCGCCTGCTATCGGATTAGCTATAATATTAACTAAATTAGATATATTTGTAGGTGTTTCTAATAAAGCTTCTTTTGTTATCATTGTAAATCCATAGTATTGTAATTCTAATAATAATACTAATATAGCTATTTTAGGTATTATTGTTAACCATATTGTTACTATTGTAGGTACTTCATCGTAAACATCAGGGCTCCAATTATGTAAAGGAGCTGCAGCAATTTTAAATAAAAACCCTATAAAAATTAAGATTAAACCTAAACTTAAACCTTGTACAGCTAGATTATAGCTTAAAGAAACAGAATTATTAGCTGACACAGCCTGATCTAAATAAATTACTGAATTAGAAGTAGATATTATACTATATATAGATTCAAAATTAGTTAAACCTGTATAAGAATAAATTATACCACAACCTAATAATATTATACAAGAAGATAAAGCTCCTAATAAAAAGTATTTTAAACCTGCTTTAGTTGATGATTCAGAATCTCTGTATAATGTAGATAAAACATATAATCCAAAAGATTGTAATTCTATACTAATATATAGAGATATTAAATCAAAACTAGAAATTAATAAACAGGATCCTAAACTACTAAATAATACTATTAAAGAATAATCTTGCCCGTGACCAGAATATTTTTTAATATTCTTTTGCCAAAGGCTAGTTTTAAATTTTAAGCTTGTATTAATATATTGATTAATATTAGGCCAAGATATTAATATTAAAGAACCTATTATTAATAAAAATGACTCTATTAATACAGATACTTGAGTTATTTGAAATAATCCATTATATATACCTATACCTGATCCAATTGACTGAATATATAAAGTATTTAATGATAATACTCCGGCATATAAAAATATTATAGAGGATATTCTAGTAAAATAAATTGAAGGTAAATTTTTATTTATAGAAGGTAGGGCCTTAGCCACTATTAAAATTAAAATAGATGTAAAAATCATTACTAAACCTCTTTTATTGTGGTATTACTGCTGCCATACTGTAGTTAGAATAGTAGCGAATGCTAGTTACCGATGGTTACTAACCTACGGTAACTAGTATAGCTACGCTATTCGGTAACTAGCATTCGCTTCTAGCTTCGCTAGAATAGCTACGCTACGCTAACTTCGTTATAACCGATGGTTACTACAAAGCTATTCTAACTTAGTTAGATACCAGGCTACTATAACATACAGTTGTAATTAGAATAGCGCAGCTAGAAGTAGATGAAAGCTAACTTCTAGTTGCGTTTGCTACTTCAACAAATATAAAACTATCCGCTGCTATTTAATTAAATTAAAACAGGTAAGGGGGTAATTTCGTTAATATTCTATAGCGTAAGCTATAACAAAGTTACTACTAAATTTGTAGAAAATGTAAAATAAGGGCTTGGTATTTTATAAATTATAAGGGAATTGTTATATGACTATAGACAGATTTACTAGCAGTTAGTTGAGCTAGTACTAGTTTAAGCTAGTAACATTATTTTATTAAAGAAACACACAATACTATATTTAATATAATAACTGAAGATAAAAATGTAAATCCAATAATGATTTCTACGATAATAAAGAAAATTGAAGACTTTTCGTAAAAACTTATTAATCTTTTTAATTTAGGGAATTTTTTATCTAATTCGAATCTAGGAATTAAATATAAAGAAAAAATGTAACCAAATACATTAATAAAACATACTAAAACTATTACACATAATATAGTTATAGCTGATAAATATTGAACTAAAGGTTCAGACTCACTTGATATATCGCCGCCTAATTTATTAATTACTAGTGGTAATAAGAAAGATGATCTATATTTATATACATTGTTAAAGTATATTTATTTAATGTGTTATTTAGTTTAGCACTTTTAGTATATATATTATTTATTGTTACCTGTATTATTTGTATTTGCGCTAGGCTTTTTATTATTCTGATCATTATTATTTTTTTTTTTTATTTTTATCTTCATTTTTATTATTACTGTTAGATCCACTGTTCGATCCGCTATTAGAATTACGATATTTATCCCTTATATTTAAGGTAGCATCTATACCACTTGCTAGAGTAGCTGCACCAATAGCTGCTTTTCCAGCTTTTGTAACTACATCTATAACTCTCTTAGAATAATAGACTAAAATAACAAACCCAGCAAAAACAGTACAACATAAAATAAAATTAAGGAATTCAAACAGAGAATAAAAAAGTTCAAATATAAAAATCAATCTAATCTTTTTAAACTTAAAATTTATTAGCGGAGGCTACAACATTTAATGTAAAGGCTTTATATTTGCACCTAGTCTAGCCTCAGCTAGATATAAAAAATATCAGACTAGTAACGAAGTTAGCGTCAGCTAGCCCACCTTAGATAGGCCTGCTAAGATTTTATTAGTTAATTATACAGCTAGCAATTACAAAGCTTTAAAGATGTAGCGAAGCTAGTCTAGCGTACGCTAATAATTAAAATTTATAAGCTAAACAAAAAAAATAACACACTTAGCTAGCTTCGCTTAGCTGCTCTATTCAAACTTATAAAAAAAATTTTTTGTTTTTTTACTTTTTACTTAGTAATTAAATAATTAACTAGTAACCTCTGGTAACCAGAATATTTTTGATACTAATTCTTTTCTGACTTTCTAAGTTTAAGCCAAAGATATTATATCTTATATTTAATAAATTTAAAACTGCAGTTTTAAAATTTTTGTGGGGCCTTGTTTATACTTAAACCTTTACGACTAGTAACTGCGTTAGTAACTATAAATTTGCCGCACAGTTCAGCTACGGTGTTAATACCTCTTTTTAAACTTTATTTAAAATGGTACCTACTAATATTAACAATAAACACTATAACTAATTTAATTTTGGAATTTTAAGCCCAAGAAGATTTGAACTTCTACAGATTCCTCATCAAGAAATTATTCTACCTTTAAATTATGAGCTTTTCTTTATTTTACTTTTTGCTATTTCTAGCCTTAGGCTTGTAGCTACTAACAAATAGCTGTAGTAGCTATTGCTACCGAATAGCGTACGCTATACTATTCTAGCCTAAGGCTAGTAGCGAATGCTAGCGTGCGCTATAACATCTAGTAATCGCAAAGGGTAACTAGAATAGTTGTAACAAAGTTACTACTAGCGTTGCTATACTAGGCTAGTAATAGTTCGGTTTAGCCTTCGCTATACTAGGCTACAAACTGTATAAACATTAGCTAATAACGGCTACTAGTAATGTCCGGTATTACAAGTAGTAGCTAACTTCGTTACTACTAGGGCTATAAATTTTACTTAATTTGTACTAGTAGCCTTTGCTTAAAATTTGTAGAGGCCTAACACAGTTAGTAACGAATGCTACTATAACTTAGTTAACTTAAGCTATACCAACCCTCGGTTACTATAAATAAGCTAGGCTTGCATTTAAATAATAATTTTTAAACTTAACTACTTTTAGTTAAATTTGCTTTTTTTATTATTAATTTGTTACAATCTAACATAAATAAAACTTTCGTTAAACCTAAGCCCCTAATTATTAAGTTAAATCCAGGCTAGCGCAGCTATAACTTATTGCAAGCGAAGGTTACTAGTAGCATTCGCTAACTTCGATACTACATCCAGTAACTTTATAGATCTTAACAAGATAAACTACTAATAGCGTACGCTACATAAAGATTAAAATTTAGTTGTAACGAGGCTAACCAACTACTAACGTACGCTACATAAATTAAATTTCTTATTTAAGGGAGGGGGTAAATTAAAATTTTCTACTCGCTATAGCTAGGCCTTTGCCCTTAAAATAGGAGACTAAGCTGGAATAAGCCAATTACAGGCTGCAGTTCTATAAACTTATATATTTTGTAAAAATTAGTGTAATTCTATTGCATCTCTTAAGTAAGAGCACACTAATAGTGTGAATACGAAAGCTTGTATTAGAGAAACGGCTAATTCTAAACCGATTAAAGCTAAGAATATTGTGAAAGGAACTAAAGTAATAATAGCTACAATTAAACTACCTGTGAATAATTTATATAAGTAAGTAGATAGGATTTTCAATAATGTGTGACCCGCAACTATATTAGCAAATAATCGAACCCCTAAAGAAACAGCTCTAGCTAAATAAGAGATTAATTCAATTAAAACTAATAAAGGCACTAAAGCTAAAGGAGTACCCGCAGGTATGAAGAAAGCGAAGAATTTTATCCCGTGTATAGATAAAGCTAAGATAGTTACCCCTATAAAAATTGTTACACTTAAGCCTAATGATACAACACCACTAGCTGTTACAGCAAATGAATACGGTACATTAGATACTAAGTTACCTATTAGTATGAAGAAGAATAATGAATATACAAATGGTAAATAAATTTCACTTTGTACTCCTATTTGTTCTCTTACCATAGAACTTAAACTAGCATAAGATGATTCTAAAGAAATTGACCATTTACTAGGTATTAAGTTTGATTCATTATTACCTAAGTAGTGTAAACCTAATATTACAAATACTACAAATAAAGAATATAAACCTAAATTTGTTAAAGTTAAATTTAAGTGACCTAAAACAGGAGCATTTAATCCAATTAAGCTTGTAACTTCAAATTGACTTAGGGGAGATAAGATAAATAATGTTTTCATAATTTTATTTTGTTTATTTGACTGAAGATTATTACATTTGATACAAGCAGTAGTTACTTCGTTACAGTAGTAACTTCGTTAGAATAGCGCAGCTACTAACTTCGTTACACTAGCGTACGCTAACTTCGCTACTAGGCTACTATAACCGCCCTGCTTAAAAGCAAGGTTGAGTAATAAAGCTTAAATTTTGCTTTGGCTGACAAGTATCCAATTATTATATAAACTATCTCAACCTTAAAAAGGCTGTAGTAACCGAAGTAGCAACTAGCATTCGCTAGTAACTACTACTAGTTTTATAAAAATTGTTGTAATCAAATTTATTATATAATTAGGCTAATATAGTTACTTAAATAAAGCTCAGTGGTAGGTTAGCTATATCTGTTTCTAGGCTTAACAAAGTTATATTTACCGAAAGTTACTAACGAAGTTAGTAACAAAGTTAGTACACTATTCGTTAGAATAGCGCAGCTATACTATAACCGAACTAGTCGTGGCCTAGTAACGAAGTTAGCGTACGCTAAACCAGAGTAGCTTTGCTAGGCCACTACTAGTTAATCTACATATCTATAAATATAGCTTATAAAACTGAAAATTTTTGAGCAGTAAAGGAATCGAACCTTTTACGGCTATTAACCAATTCTTTTACAGAGAACCACCATTACCAATCGGATCACCTGCCCTATTTATTTGCTTTTATTTTGGCTCTAGTTAAGCTAGTTTAAGATAAAACTAATAGTACTAGCCTAGCTACGCTACCACTACTATGTTATGGTAGCGTACGCTGGTCTAATTTTGTTACTCATACTATGAATTATTTAATAAGCATCCCAGGTAACTTCGTTACTAATGTTACATCTCTTTTAGATTAAATTAATTTAATAATTGAAGTTTAAAACAAAGATAAACTTTTAAACTAGAAAATTTGAGCTTAAATAAAACCTAGGCTAAGCTAGACTAGCTTACGCTAACGAAGTTACTACTTCGTTTACTATTTGTTAGTTGCAAGGCTATTCTGGTTTAGCTCCGTTATACAAGGCTAACTTCGTTAGAAGCTAATACCTTAAGACGGAGCTAGAAGGGGGTATAAAATATATTATTAACGAATTGTTGCATCAGCTTTAAATCGCTAGCAAAAAAAGAAGTAAACAAACAAAAAAATAACTAGTAAGGGGCTATATCAAAGGCTACCAATATGCTAGGTACTAAAATAATGAAAGCTACGGCTACTGGTAATAAATTTAACCAGCATAAATCTATTAACTGGTCGTATCTTAATCGAGGTAATGTTGCTCTGAACCATACAAAGAAGAAACAAAAAATACAAGTTTTTAAACCTAATATAATTGATTGTATATTAAAAATAGAATCATTAATAAAGATTTCAGGTAAATTATACCCTCCTAAGAATAATATCGCTGTTATACAACTAAATAATACGATAGATGAATATTCACCTAAAAAGAAGAAAACAAAAGGTACTGATGAATGTTCAGTGAAGAATCCTGCAACTAATTCAGATTCAGCTTCTTGTAAATCAAAAGGAGTTCTAGATGTTTCAGCTAATATAGCAATGAAATAAAAAATAAATATAGGCAATAAAGGTACTATAAACCAAATAGCTTGTTGACTTTCTATTATAGTAGTGAAATTTAAAGATCCTGTTAATAAAATTATTATTAAAATTGCTGAACTTAAAATTAATTCATATGATATCATTGCAGCTGTTGATCTTAAACTCCCTAAGAAAGCATATTTAGAATTAGCTGACCATCCTGCTAATAATACCCCATATACTCCTAAAGAAGATAAAGCTAAAGTATATAATATACCTAATGAAAAGTCTGATAAAGATAAACCTTGACCAAAAGGTATTATTCCCCACCCTAATAAACTAAATATTAATGTAGATACTGGAGCTAAATAGAATAATACTTTATTAGATTGAGAAGGTATTACTGTTTCCTTTACTATTAATTTTAAAGCATCTGCAAATGGTTGTAATACTCCATAATATCCTACAGTATTAGGACCTACTCTTCTTTGATGAGCGGCTAATTGTTTTCTTTCTATGATTGTCATAAAAGCTACTGCTAATAAAACAGGTAAAATTACAGATAATACATCTATTAAATTAAAGACTACGCTAAATATACCTAGTCCGTTTGTACTTATTCCAGACATTTTTTTGTAAAAATAATTTTTTTATTATTTCTCATCTTTACTTTTTAGCTTATTAAAATATAACTTGTGGTTTAGCTACGCGAGTTACTAGCGAATGCTAGTAACTACTAGTAGCTAATGCTATAGCCTAGTATTAAATAAGATTAGTAGTAGCGAATGCTACCGATGGTTACTACTAGCATTCGCTAGTAACTAACCATCGGTAACTAACCTCCGGTAAATAGAATAGTAGCATTCGCTACTAGCGTAACTTCGTTAGAATAGCGCAGCTACTATAACTTCGTTAAATTAAACAGATTAAATCTGAGCTACCAGCCTGAAAATGGGAAGTTGCAGTAGCATAGCTAACTTCGTTATAGTTACTAGCATTCGCTAGTAACTATTCTTATTACTTGTGAATATTTTACAAGTAATTGCTTAAAATAATAATAATTTAATAAAAAGTTTAAATGAAAACAACTGTATATATTATATAGTGATTATCTAAGTTAAAGATAAACTATTTGTTCTAATTGGATTATAATGAAGTTAACCTAGTACAGCGACGCTAGTTACTACTAGCGAAGGCTATAACTTCGTTATTAGGCAACTAGGGTAGTTACGTCAGTAAAACTGCTTCTAATGAAGTTACTATCGCTAGTAGCAAAGCTATACTAGTAGCATTCGCTAACTTCGTTACTAATTTAAATTTAAAACTAATTTAATTCATACAGTCTAAGTATAATACTTAGTAGTTGCAAAGTTATTCGCTATAGTAGCGAAGCTAACCTCTGGTAGTGGGTTATAACAAAGTTACCACTACTACGCTATTAGGTTAAGCCAACTTCGTTACAATTTTAAACACTTAACCATCAAACGCTTATAGATTATCTGATAGTTTAAGCTTAAAACAAACAAAAAAAAAAGCACTAAATTTTGCCTCTTTTTGTTTTATCTAAAAACAGATTACTAAATTAAGCTTTTTACCTAAAAGCCTGGCAATTTAAACACTATAACTAAATTGAATTAAACTTGATAGGTTAACATTATTTTTTTAAACCTTCCCAGCTGTTTACAGTTATTGCTTATTACAAATTGCAAAGGTAGGCTGCAGCTTTGTTTTTTTTTATTATTTTTTTATAAACATTTATTTATTAGTAGCTACTAGTAGCGATTGCTAGTTACTAGCATTCGCTAGTAATTAAACCAGAATAGCTTTGCTACTACTAGCAATCACTACTAAGGTTTAGTAGCCGAAGGTAGCTTCGCTACTAGTGCTATGTTATTTAATATTTTGCTAGCTAAGATATAATTAATTATATACTTTATTCTAGACTAGATTAATTTGTTAAACTTAACTACTTTTAATAATTAAACGCCTCAAAACTATACTATAATACTAGTTGTTCCCAGTAACTAGTCTAATATAGCGTAGCTAAACTATAATAGCGTCCGCTAGGATAACTTCGTTAGTAGTAGCATTCGCTACTAGTTAATTATAATATTTCATTAAACTAATTAAGGAAAGTTAAATTTAAGCAAAATAATTTTATTAAAACTATGAAATGTTGAACTATTATTTAGTAGCTCACGCTAACGATATTAATAGGCAACTATTAGCTTTTAAATAGTAAAAATAAAACAGCAACGAAGTTAGCGTAGCGAATGCTATTCTAGTTTAGCTACGCTAAGGGGGGTATAGCTAAGCTAGCCTTGTTATAGTAGTAGCGAATGCTACCGAAGGTTACTATAGCCTAGCGTACGCTAGTAGTAACTAGAATAGCTTTGCTACTACCACTACTAACTTAACTACTACATCAACTAACGAAGTTAGCGTAGCGAATGCTATTATAACAAATAGTAACTACTAGTTCTTTTTAGATAGGTTTAAGCAGCTTTTATTAATAACCAGAGACTAGAAGCTAAATAAATAATAACTAATCTAATTTCAATGTTACTAATTATTTGCCAAGAGCTATTATCTACAATAGTTAAGGCTGGGGCAAATACAATAAATAATAAAGAAAGTAAACCTATTGTGATATATAAAGAGTAAGTTGTTATAACACCGGTATCTAATTTAGCTATATTAATACCAGTACCAGTTAATTTATTAGTTAAACCATAAGGTCCTAATAATTCTATAGCTCCTCTATCAATATTTTTAGATATACTATAACCAAGTTTTAATCCACTTTGTACTAAATAATGATTATAAACTACATCAAAATAATATTTACCATTCAAGAAACCATATAATTTTCTTCCTAAAGAATTACTTACTAAACTATTTAAGAATCTAGGTTGTAAATGATATAAATAAAGAGCACTTGTTGCACCAAATAAACTTAGTATTGCCGGTAATAATTTAACGATAGGACTTAAAGAGAATTCAGCTTCAATTAAAGGATTATTATCCGGTCTTATAAATAAAGAGTTACCAAAGAAATCTGAACCTACTCCTACGAATAAATCACTAGCCACATAACCAAAGAAAATACTAAATACAGCTAAAATAAATAGAGGAATAATAACAGGTAATTTAGATTCATGTGAATTTAAATAAGATTGTTTTGGACCATTAGCTGTACCTAAGAAAACTAAACTTATTAATCTAAAACTATAGAAAGCAGTAATACCTGCTGTAATAGATCCTAAAGTATATGCATACATACCACTAAAACTATATTGTCCGTATGCTAATTCTAAGATTAAATCTTTACTGTAGAATCCTGTTAAGAAAGGTGTAGCTAATAAACTTAATGAACCGGCTAACATAGCAGAATAAGTAAAGGGTAAGAATTTAATTAATCCACCCATTCTTCTAACATCTTGTTGATCTTGAAATGAATGAATTACAGCACCAGCACCTAAGAATAATAAAGCTTTAAAGAAAGCATGATTTACAGTATGCATTAAAGCAACGTTATATTGACTTAAACCTATAGCCATCATCATATATCCTAATTGAGATATAGTACTGAAAGCAATTATTCGTTTTAAATCATTACCTAATAAACCACAAGTACCAGCAAAGAAAGCTGTACTTGATCCAATTATTACTATTACTAGTAGTGCATCTGGACTATATTCTAGAATTGGTGAGCTTCTTAGTAATAAATAAATACCTGCTGTAACTAGTGTTGCAGCATGTAGTAAAGCACTAACTGGTGTAGGAGCTTCCATACTTCCGGGTAACCAAGAATGTAAAGGTATATTAGCACTTTTAGCTAAAGCACCTCCTAATAATAATAAAGCAATAATACTAATTGCTAACTCATTCATATATGGCACTAAAGTAAATATTTGAGAATAATTAAATGTCCCAAATAATGCAAATATAGCAAAGAACCCTATACTCATTAACATATCTCCACCTCTATTCATTGTAAAAGCTAATATTGCTGCTTTATTTGCTTGTATTCTTGTAAAATAGAAATTAATTAATAAATAAGATACTACTCCTATTGCTTCCCATCCTACAAACATTACAAAAAAATTACCTCCACATATTAGTACTAACATACCTCCTGTAAAGGCTGATAAATATGAGAAGAATCTTTGAATATGAGGATCAGAAGAAAGATAATCTATAGTATAGATATGTATTAATGTTGAACAGTATATTACGGCTAATCCTAAAGATACAGTTAATTGATCAAAATAGAATTCCCATGATATTTGTAATATCTCTGAATCTAACCAAGTTCCTAAATTAATATAAACCGGTGATCCACATAATCCTACTTCATAAAATGCTACACTTATTAAAATTGAACAGATTATTAAACTACCGCAAGTTACTATTTGTGATCCTTGAACTCCTATTTTTCTACCTAGTAAACCTGAGACTAATGAACCTAAAAATGGTAATACTATAATTCCTAAATACATTTAATTTCTTAATGAAATTGTTCCTCTTAATCGATAATATGCTACTAAAATACTTAAACCTATAACAGACTCTGCACCTGCTATTGATATTATATATATACTAAATGTTTGACCGACATTATCATCAAACCCATAAGAACTTATTAATACTAATAAAGTTACGGCTAATAACATTATTTCTATGGCTATGATCATAAGTATTATATTTTTTCTATTTAATATAAACCCTAAGATTCCTATTAAAAATAATAATATTGATAAATTCATTGTTTTAGTTCTATAACTAACATTATTGTTTACATTTAATAATTGCTTAAATTTTTAAATAGGTATAACCATCCTAGTAGCGTACTAACGCAGTGACTAGAAGTTACTTTAAGTTAACCTAGCTTCGCTATAACTGCGTTAGTACGCTATTATAGCGAAGCTAGGTTGCTATAACGAAGTTAGCCTACGTTACTAGGGTACGCTACTATAAAATTTATAGCTATAAATTTTCATAGCGATAGCTAATTTCGTTACTAGGCTGCTAAAATCAACACTTGTGTTTTTGTTCTTTTTTATTTGTTTACTTAAAGACAACAGTTATTAATTTTAATAATGGAGAAAGATAGATTCGAACTATCATATTTGTAGTGCAAGTACAACTGATTACCATTATCAGATTCCCCCTTTAAATTTAAGTTTTATTATAGAGTAGTAGTAACTTCGTTAGAAGGCTACTATAGCCTTAGCTAGTTACTAGCCTAACTTTATTATAGTAGCTACTATAACTAACGGTAACTAGCGAAGGCTATAGCGTACTCTACTACCCTAAGTACTATCGCATGCTAACTTCGTTACTAATATTTGGTCCGCTATACAGCTAGTTAGACCTCTAGACCCTTAGAAACTATTAGTAGTAACCTTATATCGTACGCTAACTTCGTTACTAATCTCTAACTCTTTTATAGAGTTACGTTATACTAGCCTAGCGTACGCTAGTAGTATAAACAAAGTTAGGCTAGCTGAGCTCCTTCACTGACTATCTAACTTTCGCTAGTTGTAGCGTATGCTAAATGGGGGTTAGCTGCAGCTGCTTAGCTTTTGAGAGGGCGGCCTAGTAACAGTTGGTTTAGTTTCTAACGAGTAGCGTTCTAGCTTCGCTAGAATAGCGTCCGCTAGCCTAGGTTACAACTTTTATCCTACAGCTGCTAATGGGTTTAAAATACAAAATTAACTTTAAATAATACAATTAAGTATTACCCCAGAAATATACAGCTATAAATAAGAATAGCCAAACTACATCCACAAAATGCCAGTACAATATACTAGCTTCAAAGTTAAAGTGGTGTTTTGTAGTACTGTGATAGTTAATTATTCTAGTTAAAGCTACAACTATAAATATTGTTCCTACTATTACATGTAATCCGTGTAATCCTGTACTAGCATAGAAAGCGGATCCGTAAACACCATCTGACATTGTAAATCCAGCTTCAGAATACTCAAAATATTGTAAAGCAGTGAAAACTATAGCTAATATTATAGTAAAGATTACTCCATCTATAGTTCCTTTTCTATTTCCAGCTATTAAAGCATGGTGTCCATATGTAATGAAAGCACCACTACTTAATAATAAGAATGTATTTAATAAGGGTATAGCAAATGGATCTAAGGGTGTTATACCTAAGGGAGGCCAAGAACCTCCTATTTCTACAGCAGGTGATAAACTAGAATGAAAAAATGCCCAGAATATAGATAAGAAAGCAAATACTTCACTTACGATAAATAATACTATACCTAACATTAAACCGTTTTTTACTTCTTTTGTATGGTGACCTAAATATGTACCTTCTATAACTACGTCTCTAAACCATAATACCATTCCAAATAGTGTTAGTATAAATCCTGAGGTTAAAATATATCCACCATAAGGATAACCATGCATATAGCTTACAGCTCCTATGGTTAAATTTAATAATGAAAAACTAGTTAATATTGGCCAAGGTGAAGGATCTACTAAATGAAAAGGAAAATGTTGAAATTTGTTTATAACATTAGTTTGTAACATCTTGTGTTTTTTGTTATTTTAATTAATCTTTAATATTCTATTATCAACCTTTGTTTTACCTGTTTATAATTAAATTTAGCTACTTAATAAAACTTAAGTTGGACTCTGTTAAATAATTTTACAGCTTAAGCTACAGTATAACTTCTAGTTACTATGTAAGTACGCTACTAGTCTAATCCGAAGCTAATAAGAATTGCTTAATATATACTAATACATACTATAAGCATTATACAATGTATTAATATATTTACTATTCTTATATAATCAACATATTTAAGATTATATATGCCTCCCTCGGAGGTTACCTAGCGTACGCTAACTTCGTTACGGTAGTATTCGCTACTATATAATATCTACTGCCGAGGCTAGATTAATTGAAGATCTTATATATAAATTGATTGCATTAAATTTTAATTAATCTTTAATTAAAAGGGGGATTTAATTTACCTACCGTATAGGTAGCTACGCTATTCGGTAGTCAAAAAAGTTACTTATGCTAACGACCTTTAGCGCAGCTACTATAACTTCGTTACTAGTTTTTTTTACTTAATTTAGTAATATATAATCTTATAACTTGTTGAAATGTGAATGAAGGTAAAATATATTTCGAGAAAACAAAGATTATAGAGAATAAAACAGCAAATGCAAATACTAATTGATTAAAGAAATAAAATGGTATTAGTTGTGGCATTATATTTAATATATTTGTTTAGGTTCTAACTTTATTACCCTAACTTTGTTAGGCTATAATATTTTTAAGAACTATCTCTGCTTAATTTAAGCTTATATAGTACTAGTAGCGTACTATCGCACTGACTAGAAGTTATACTAGCCTGACATAACAAAGTTAGGCTAATTACTAATTTAAATACTATAATATTAATGAGATATTGAGGCTGTATTTACTTAATTGCTTTTCTAAGATTACTATATAATTTGCTAGTATATTTAAAAAAGTTTTACTGTAAAATTATAGTATTAACTAAGGCCTTTAGCCTTAGAGCAATTTTGTTTTAATGTAAAAACGAAAAAAAATACGAGTAGCCAGGTTCGAACTGACAACCTCAACTTGGAAGGCAGAGATTATACCAATTTAACTATACTCGCCTATAAAAATTATAATAATCTATATTTTATTGCGGCAATTTTTATAACTATATACTCTTTTAGTCTAGCGAATGCTAGGCTAGCGAATGTTAGTAGTAACGAAGTTAGTAGCGAATGCTACCGAAGGTTACTATAGCATCCGCTAGTTACTATAGCATCCGCTAGTTACTACTTCGATTACTACTAACCACCGGTAACTATAAGGCTATTTTTATATATGTTAGCTAAAATAGTCTTCAAATGTAATATAATTAATCTTATAGTAACAAAGTTACTACGCTACTTTAGCATTAACTGAATTAAGACCCTTTTAACTATATAATTAAAGCATCAATTTTGGTTTTAAACTCAAATTAAATTGAGCAGGGGGGTATAACGAAGTTAGCATACGCTATAAGTATCTTATAAATTGAGTTGTTGAAAAAATATTTAGCAGCCAAAAATAAACAATAATTTAACTTGAGCCATTTCAAATATGGTACTAGTTTTATATACTGATTTTCTAATTATAAACTTATCTAGTATTAACTTTAGATATAACTATTGTAGCTAACATAGCTAATAATAATATTACACTTAAAGTTATTAATAAAACAGCACCATAAGTATATAAACTATAACCTAATGCTTCTATTTGTTGGAAATCACTAATAATTACATCACTACTTTGAGTTGTAAAAATAGGAGCTAAATTATTATTAGTTACAATAGAGTTAATTAAATCAATAGAAACTACGTTATAGCCTCCGCTACAATTAATAGCTGAGCTATTACTACTACCTGATAAAATAGTATTTAAATAGGTAATTTTATCTAAGAAAATAGAAATAGCTGGAACATTATTAAAGTTAAATGGTATAATACTAAATATTATAAAAATAAACAATGAACCTGTTGCTACAGCTAAAGGTAAGTTTTTAGTATACTGACTACCTGTTTCTAAAATATCAGTTAGTTTAATATTAACCATCATGATAACAAATAAGAATAAAACAGCAATAGCACCAACATATACTATAATATAAGATATACCTACAAAATTAATACCTATTAAGATTAAATATCCAGCTCCGGATACGAAAGTGGAAATTAAAAAGATTACAGAAATTACAGGGTTTTTTGACGTGATAGATAATACACTAGATAATAATGTAGCAAAAGCTAACACATTTACAAATATTGTTGTCATTTTTATTAAAAAAAAATAAACCTAGCAATATAATTAATCTTATAGTAACAAAGTTACTACGCTACTTTAGCATTTGCAAGTAACGAAGTTACGGTAACCTCGTTATTAGCTGCTATTAGCTAATAAAAAGATTAAATTAAAATAAGCTAGCCACATTTAGTGGATGCCTTCACATAAGAATAAACTAACTATCTACATAGTTTATAAAATAAAAGGCAAAGACTAATCAGAATAAAAGATTTAATACTACTAGTAGTTACTTTGTTTCTCCGGCTAATAGTAACCTAGGGTAACCACACGGAATAGCTTAGCTACTAGCGAATGCTACTGTAGGTTACTAGTAGCTAAGCTACAACTAGGCAACCAATAGCCTTAGGCTATTAAATATAAAACATATAAACTTTTATTAAATTAGTGGGTTTAACCTAGAATTAGTGACCTTAAACTAATTAGTTTTAAAACCAATATTTATTACATTTGCCAAAGGGTAATCTTAAATTTTAAGTTTAGCTACGCTAACTTCGTTGCTAGTCGCGTACGCTATCCTAGCGTACGCTAGTAGTGGCCTAGCAAAGTTATTCTGGCTATAGTAGCGTACGCTACTAACCTAACTAAATTATAGTAGCTGAAGTAACAAAGTAACTATACCAAATTAGGCTAACTCCGTTAGAATAGCGCAGCTAATACCAGTTAGGCTAATAAAAACTAGAATGGGTTGGACTAACTAGAGCAATACAGCAGTTAACATATAAAACCAAATAGCAATATTAAGAAATTAACTGTACAAATAAAATTATTATTGGTTTCAAACATTTAAACTTAAGGCAGGATGACTTAGCATTCTATGGGTAGCTAACTTAATTATAGCAGCGCTATTACTAGTTACTAGCGAAGGCTATAGTAACTAGTATTCTAACGAAGTTAGTTACCACTACTAGTGTAGCGAAGCTACTAGTATATAAGTTAGTACGCTAGTAACGAAGTTAGTAACAAAGTTACTACGCTATGTTAAAAACATAATTAAGCTACAGTATACAGTAAAGCAGATGTAGCAGTATGTAAAGAAGTTAAAATAACATTAGGTAATATACCGAATATTACAGTAGGTATCAATAAACTAATTAGAAGATAGTATTCTCTTCTATTAATATCCTTAGCTATAGGTGGCATAGAAGGAGATAAGTTACCATAAGATAATCTATTATACAAGAAGATAGAATAACAAGCAGATAAAACAATACCAGTTGCACCTAAGCAAGCAATAATTGGATTTTTTTGCCATATACCAATTAAAGATAATTGTTCACCTAAGAAGTTTAAACTTAGAGGTATACCTGTGTTACATAAAGTGAAAATAAAAAATAATATAGTAAACACTGGCATATATGTAGCTAATCCTCTAATATAATTAATAATTCTTTTTCCAGTTCTATCATAGATTATACCTCCTACACAAATAAATAGAGCAGGTGATACAAATCCGTGAGCTAAAGCTAATAGTATACCACCTTCAATACCTTGAATTGTATTAGAAAATAAACCTAATACAACAACACCCATGTGAGCAATACTACTATAAGCAATTAATCTTTTTGTATCTTGTTGTATGATAGTAGAGAAACTAGCATATATTATAGCTATAATTGCTATAGTTTGTACTAATGGATTAAAGTAATTTGTAGCATCTGGTAAAAAATTAATTAATACTCTTAAATATCCATATGTAGCTAATTTCAAAATTGTAGCTGCTAGAATTATTGAACCTGCTAAAGGTGAATCAGCATGAGCTTTAGGTAACCAAATAATAAATGGATATAATGGAGTTTTAACTGCAAAGGCTAAGAAGAATCCTAACCATAATATTTTTTGGCTATCTAAACTTATAGAATATAATGAAATTAATTGGAAATCAGTTGAACCTATATAGCTATATATCATTAATATACATAATAACATAGGTAAACTACCAGCTAAAGTATATAAGAAAAATAAGAATGCTGATCTAAATCTATCATTACCGTGTCCAAATATTACTATTACTATAAATAATATTGGTAATACACTTTCGAAGAAAATATAGAATAATAATAAATCTAAGGATACAAAAGCACATATTTGTAATGTTTCTAGTAATAAGAATGAGATTAAAAAGAATTTTAGATTTTTAGTTATATTAGTATAATTGGATAGTAATGCAACAGGTGTTACAAATGTAGTTAATAATACAAAATATAAAGATATACCATCAATACCAAAATTTAAGTTACAAAAGTTTCCGCCTAGGGCAGGATTAAATTCAGATACAAATTGATACTGTGTTTGACTTGAATCAAATTGATACCAAATAAACAATGAAATAAAGAAATTAATTAGAGATGTTGCCAAAGCTATTTTTTTCATTTGATTTTGACTCTCTATATTATTAGACATAGGTAGAATTATTAAACTACCTAATATAGGTATTAATAGTAATAAAGTTATCATTTTTTGTTTTGTTTTAGCTAAATTATCTTTATTTTGACAATCTTATTAGGAATAGCTGCGCTATTCTAACGAAGTTAGTAGCGAATAGCTATAACGAAGTTAGCGTAACTTCGTTAGTAGCTACTACTACTCTTAATATCATTCCTTATCTGTGTAGTAGTTATAGTATAGCGTACGCTATACGGTAACTAAACGAAGTTAGTATTAGCTATAGTTACCGAAGGTAGCTTCGCTACTATAACGAAGTTACAACTATTCTAGAATAGTGTAGTGGCCTAGCTTACAATAAGGAGAGACTTATTAAATTATATATTAAATTAGGTTAAATTAATTATTATACTTAATAGCTGAAGCAGTAACGAAGTTAGTATAGCGAATGCTAGCCTAGGCTACTACGCTATACTAGCCTGACAAAGTTATTAGCTTCGCTAGTCTAACGAAGTTAGGTTACTAGGCCTAAACACTACACTACGTCGTTAGTACCGTTAGCTATATTAACTTCAGGTAACCGAAGTAGGAGTAGAGAAAAAAAGTTACTCAGGCTACGTAAAGTAGCTACGCTACACTAATTATACACTACTTATACGTATAGCTACGCCAGTATCGATTGCGAATACAGCCTAGCGTACGCTAGTAGTAACTACTACCAGGCAATAACGCTAAACTAACTTCTAATTTTTCTAATAGAAGGTAATAAAATACAATAAAAAGGGGGTAAATTAAAAATTTTCTAGCAGTATAGGCTACCTAGTGTAGCGTAGCTAGATATTGCGCTGCAGTGGCAACACCTATCTTTGCTATAGTAGCGAAGCTAACCAACGGTAACTAGAAGTTATTAGTTACCGAATAGCTATGCTACTATTCGCTAACTACTACTAGTAGCGTACGCTATAACTTTGTTACTAACTTCGTTAGAATAGTTACGCTACTAGAAATAAAAGGTATAAGCAAAGCTATTCTAGTGTACAGATTTGTTATTGATATTTTTTAACTTAATTTATTATAACGTAGTGAAAATGAGCTACTACTAAGATTGTGCAGGTAGCATTTTAAATGCGTGGAATGGGATAGGGCTAGCTAATGTCCATTCTAAAGTATTACTTGTTTGACTTTCACTTTCATTGAATAGACTTTCACTAGTAAAGTAAGATGCAACACCCCAAGGGTTATTATTTGAAACCGGTTGGTTAACAAATATATCATAAATGATATAACCAAATAAGATAGTCGCAATTACTGAAACTAATGATCCAAAACTAGATACGGCATTCCATCCACTAAATGCATCAGGATAATCAGGTATTCTTCTAGGCATACCGGCTAAACCTAAGAAGTGTTGAGGGAAGAATGTTAAATTACAATTTATCCAAGTATTTCTAAATGGTTTGGACTATATCTTAATTATTAATGTAAAATTTCAACTTGGCTACTACTAGTAGCTACGCTAGGCTATAACTTCGTTTAGTCTAGCGTAGCTATTCTAACGAAGTTACTACTGCTTATTAATAATTTCATTCGTGTAGTCTCTGAGGATCCTACTAAAGATTATAAAATTACTCGTTGGTTTCCTGCTGATTGTCCATTGTAATATCTTATACCTTTTTTACCTAATTATATTTAATTATGGTAGGTTAAGCTTTAGGAGTTTCCAGCATATAGAATGATGTTTACTAAATAATAATTTAATACTATTTAGGGGGCTAATTTTTATAATTATTCTTTCCCTTTTTAATTGAATTGCGTAGTAACTTTGTTATAGCGAATGCTAACTTCGTTTAGTTACCGAATAATGTAGCTATACTAGTTACCGTAGGTTAGCAACTAGCATTCGCTAGTAACTACTACCCACCATTTAATTCCTTTTATTAAAATAGGTAAATTATTATTAATATTTTTGGATATAGTATTAAATCTTACTTTAAAATGAAGTCTAGCACTATTTATAGATGGAAATTCAAGAGTATCACCTTTTTCATTTACCATATTAATAATAGTACCGTTTATACCATATTGAGGAGCTAATATTCCTTTTTTACTTTTATTATGATGAATATTATTATTATAATAATTTTTTAAAGCTAAACTTGTTAAAATTCTTTGCTCTTCAGAAACTTTAATTTTTCATCTAGGATGTAATTTCCCAGAGTGCATAGATTTAAGTTTTGCAATAGTTTGAGGAGAGTGTTTAAATCCCTTAGATGAGCCTGCTAATCTTAAAATATTATAATCAGGATGAAAATAATCAAGATAATGCTGTTCTAAACCTAAACAGACTTTTTCATCTTTATCACAAAACTGTAAAACTAAAAAAGCAAAATTATTAATACCATATTTAAGTAAAGATTTATATAAAGGTAAATTTACTGATGATATAGAACTTAAATGTGCTCTAAATCTCCTATCTAATTTTACACTGCTACCTATATATGTATTTCCATTTATTAAATTAAAAAACATATAGATACCTGCTTTGTCTCTAATATTCAATAATATATCTAATTTAAATTCTTTAATATCTATAAACTTTAGTTCTGCTTTAATATTGTTAAATTTTTCTGATATCTTTTTTTTACTTCCTTTTTTAGGTTTAGGTTCGTTAGAATCAGGTAAATTATTAATAATATTATCTAAAGTTGAATTATCTATATCAATTTTATCGTCATCAACTATTTCTCTTTCGATAAAATCAGGAATCGTTGTAGATTTACTATTTAAATTATAAAAATAACAATTAATAAAAAAAGGTAGTAACAAAGTTACTATTCTGACTATTTGTATAACCCCAACAAATAATGTCCAGAAATGTATTTTCCCTAAGAAATCATTTATTGTTCTTCCTATAATTTTAGGAGTCCAGTAGTAGAAACCTGCGAATAAGGCAAATACAGCTCCCATTGATAATACGTAGTGAAAATGAGCTACTACGTAATATGTCAAAAATTTTAAAGTTTATACTCTATACTTTAGTTAGCGATTGCTGACCCAAAATACTGAGTGAGTATCTACCCTTACGGGTAGGATCGGACCATATCTTTCACTAGCTAGAGACGGATCTCTATTTAGTATAGCGAATGCTAGCCTAGCGGACGCTAACTTCGTTACTAAATTTAACAACTAGTGTTATCACGTGTGGCCTCTACGGCGCCCTAGGTATAAATTATCTAGGTTCCCACGGTATTATCTTATTCTTGATTGTGTAAGACGCTTTAATTTTACAGAATAAGACTCCACCGTTAGCAACTATAAATTATAGTTACTTAGAGATATACTCTTCTCTCAAACAGTGATATGACAACACGACACATAATTACGAAAATAAATTAGAAACACGATCTTGAAATGCTTTACTGTTAAGCACAAATACACTTAGTTGATAATATTTATAGCCTTGTAGAAGTGGAGTACAGTGATCAATTACTTTTCTTACTCCTTCTTTGCTTGCAATACTAACTTCATAAAAAGGAATAGTAACTTTGTTACTACTCACTTTACCTTTCTTACTTGAAATAGCTATATGATTTACAGAGTAATAATCTCGAATGGCTTTAATCAAATAATAATCATGATTCTGACCAATACTAAAACTGTTGTTTCCTTTTTGACGCTTAGAAAATGATCCTTCAGCTTCAATAAAGCCTGCAAGCCAAACCTTAAAATATAAAGGAACTACCAAATCTTCGGTTAGTTCGGTAAGCTTTAGGCTAGCGTAGTTTGTTCGAAGGTCATACTTCTTACTTCGTTCAATCAAATAAAGTTCAGTATTAGGTTCTAGTAGAAATTTTTTAAAGAAGGTATATTGTAGTTGCATACGGCTAGTTAGTGGAGGATATTTATCAAAAAGTGGTATAATTTTGTGGTGAAATGTTTTTTGATCATTAATAATCCATTGAACATATTGTGTATTTTTATCTTTACCTCGTCGAATATACCCTCCATATGTAAGACTTAGAAGACAAAGCATTTCATAGTTAAGAGGCATATCGTTTAGTTTTACTACCAGACGAAATTGAAGATTTTTCTTACGCCAATGGTTTACTTGGAGACTACCGTCTCCTTCAACAAGACCAATAGTAAAGGGTCCGATTTCGTGTTCCTTAAGACTTCGCGGAGACTTAAGTTTATAATTAGCAATTATTAGAGAGCTAGTCATAAATTTTACAGTATCGTGGAAAGCAACATCTAATGAAGCATTAGATAATACTACCCCAGTTAACCCACCGATAGTGAATAGGGCTATAAACCCTAGAGTGAATAGTAATGGTGTATTGTATCTTAAACTACCTCCGTACAATGTAGCTAGCCAAGAAAAAATTTTTATTCCAGTAGGTACTGCAATAACCATAGTAGCAGCTGTGAAATAAGCTCTAGTATCTACATCTAATCCCACTGAGAACATGTGGTGCAAAGTCGCATAAGTTATACAACAAAAATGTATATAACCTACACACCGGACTCACGCCCGGGATCGGATTATATCTTCAACTTCTGAAATATAAACTTTATTTAGGTTTAGCTGAACCAATTTTACTAGTTAAACTGTTATTAATATTTATTTTTTTAGATAATATACGAATTAAGGTTAATCCTGTTTCTAGTAAATGCTCTTTATTCAGCACCATTTTATATATTTCATTCCATTTTTCAAACGACAGGTTTTTTTTACTCTTTAAAGGGTACAGTAAAAAGTAATTTCGAATAGGTATTAATCCTTTGAAAGATGTAACGTAATACCTATAAACTCCATTAGTTTTATTTCTTAGGCTTACTGCCCCATAGCCAAATAATTCACGTATGTATAATAATAAATATTGTGAATTTTTTTGATCTAGGATAAATCTAAGCATTACACGGAATCCTGTGATAGTATTAGATCTTTTATTTATTTGAACATTAAAACATCCTTCAGCGTCAGTAAACCCTGATAACCAAGCATCTTGTAAAGTAGGTTTAATTAGTTTATCTAAATTTTCTATTTTTTTTAGATCATTTAACTTGCCTAAATTTAGCGATGTTGGCAACACAACTCTATTATTTATAGCTTGAATTCAATAAGCTAATTGAGACTTACGATGTTGTAAAACTAGGTTTCCGTTAAATAATAGAGTTAATAAGTATATATTTTGTATATCTAATACATAGTAACGTGAAAAAGATTTAAATTCTCGTACAATACCAAATCCTAATACATTTTGAATGTGTAATAAAACTTCTTTTTCTTTTTGAGTTATTACAAAACTAGGTCTACCCTTATAAGTTAAAATAGCACCATCGCCTTCACTAAACCCTATAAACCAAGTTAGCCAATTATAGTCAGGAGCTGTTTTAGTTGATCCTGTTTGTAAGTTTAGCTTAGAATAAAATTGTTTGAATAAAGTGAAATCAAAAGATGTATCGCGTGTAATCTCTGAGGAACTCTTTAAACAATTAGTATACAGATTACCTGCTGATTGAGTATAACTAATTAGATTTTTACCCGCCCTAGGCTGAAAGGTACTAATTAACACTAAACTTTTCCAGCATATAGCGATATTTATTATCTTTATTTCACAATAAAGAAGAGCCACCTTAATATAATCTTCAATATATAATATTACATTAGCGAACGCTACTAATAGCCAGCCAGACTGGGCTACAGGATCGAAGATTGTTTGAAATAGACTCCATACTAAGAATCCTAAGATTCCAATTGAGAACATGGCATATACCATCCCAATGTAACCAAATATAGGTTTACCTGAAAATGTCGAAACTATGTGACTAACTATACCAAATCCAGGTATAACTAAAATATAAACCTCAGGGTGCTTTCCTAGTAGTAGCAAATGGTACTACTTTTTCAATCTTCCTTTTTTTGATTGATGTAAGGAAATGGACTATATCTTCACATTATTCCACTTATTATAAAAATCTTGCCAAGCCTTAAAATAAATACTATCTAAATTATAGGCTTTAAGATCATATAAAATATAATAATCTTTAATTAGATGGCATCGATGAGATTTCTGACTTCTTAATGTATGTTTTTTAAAATAATTTAACATTTTTTCAATATCATTTCGACTTTGCACAGACCAGCAGTAATAACCATTTTGAGAGCTATCAAAGTAAATATAACCATCAAAAATATCTTTAAACCATTGAACATCTTGCAATAATTTATTGGTTGCTCTAATACTTAACTGTATTGAATATTTATTAGTATTCGAATTATAAGAATTTTTTAGTGTTATTGTACCATCTGCATCGAAAAATCCAGCAAACCAACTAGAATTATCATTTAATTTAGAAGGTGATATCACAGGTATATCTAATAGTTGGCATACATGATGTAATTGTTTTAGTCTAGAACTATGTCGAATATAGCCATTAATACAATGGATTAATTTAATCATACCTTGTTTATTATGCAATCTATATCTCCAAGCTTTAGCTCCTGATCGCATTTTTATGCTTCCACCTAATTTATTTTGGATATATTTTAAACAAGGTAAATCGTCAAGACCCATAGTAATTTCTAAACTAGAATATCCTTGTTTACTTACTAATAAACTACCATCTCCATCTATTAGTCCGGCTAACCATTCGCAAAAAGATGTGGAATAAGGTGCTGCGCGTGTAGTCTCTGAGGTTCCTACTAGACTACTTTTATGTCGTTGGTTACCTGCTGATTGTGCCTCTAATATAATATTTTGACTTGAACGGGGTACTAGCACCGCTAGGCCACTTATGCTCATAGTAATCACATTAGTATTTTCTAATAAATTTTGACATTTCCAGCATATAGCGCAGTTCATATTTAAATTAAATAAATAGGGCCACTTTTGACCAAAGAACCCATTTCCTAAAATCTTAGATTATTTATATCTCTTTCTAAGATCCATGTACCCTCTCACCATTAACAACCTGTATATTGGTCTAGCGTATGCTAATAATTTCGTTATTGATTTATAGAGAGCCTTGTGAAATATTATTAAATTATTATATTTAAGGAAATCGACTGTACATTAAGCAGCATTTCAGCTACCCACTAGTGACCCAGTCTGTAGCGATCTCATTAGACGACCGACGGTCTTTAGACGAGAAATCTATTAACCGTTTTCACTAGCATTGCCATGTAAATATAGGGATTATTAAATAATATTTATTTACACATTACCCCTGTTAGGGTAATTAATCAAATTTAATAAATAGTAGCGTATACTATTACAATCTAATTTCTTCTAAGAGTTGATTAGATTCTATGATTACGACTAGATAGTAGCTTCTTAATAAAGAAATGATAATATAGTCTTTTTTATATAAAATATTTTAAATAATCATAATTTTATTCTTATGATCCAACACTTGCTATATTATCTTTATAATACTTTCTTACTCTTATAAAAAAAAAAGTATTAATTAAGTTTTTACAAACTAACTACTATCTTCACTATTCCCAAATTTAAGAGCTTAATCGGAATTATTAATCTAAATCAGATTTTTTATTTACAGTTTGACATAAACTAATCAATTTTTGTTTGTTTACTGGATCTAAATGCTCTGAATTACTTATTGATTTATGAATATCTTTTCATAATAAAAAACTAGTAGATTTCTTAGTTAAGAATGTATATTTAGAACTATCAAAATAATTTATAATAACTTTAGTATTCGTTAAACCAGTCACTCTGTAATACCAATTATTAACCTTGTAATGTTTATAAACTTTTCCAACTCCAAATAATAAAGGTAACTTGTCTAAAATGATTGTTTTATTATCTATCCCTTTTTGATTAATATCGAATAATATTCTAAATGCACTTTTTCTATTTTTAATGAAAGACACATGAAAACAACCTTCAGCATCTACAAATCCTATTAACCAGTTATCATTTAATGTTACTTGTTTTGTATCGTTATATGGCTTAATAAATTTAAATATATCATTATTTAATCCAAATTCTTTAAGTTTTCTGGATGGTTTAATAATATTACTATTTAATTTTTTTAGAAATTCATTAAAGGATATTAGTTTATCTGGTGTTCTGATATTACCATTAAAAATTAAAGATATTAAATATAGACTAAGTTTATCTTGTATTATAAATCGAGAAGTATTTTTACCTTGAGTAATTACTTTACCCATATTTAGTTCTTTTTGTATATATTCTAATACTTGTTTATCACCTTTGTCTTGTGTAATAACAAAGTAAAGATCTCCTCTAGTTGCTTTAATAAAAGATCCTTCACCTTCACTAAAACCTATTAACCAAGTTAAAAAGTCAGGACTGGGTTGTTTAAATTTCCCATAAGTTTTAGAATTAAGTTGGTAATATTTTTCAAAATCCAATGCTGCCGTAGGTAGCATAGTTACTGTTTGATATAATGTTATAAATTTTATTTGTTCCGAATAAGTAATATTGTTACTAGAGAATAAGTGTTGATATAAAATAGGGTCACCTCCTCCTGCAGGATCGTAGAAGCTAGTATTAAAGTTTCTATCTGTTAAAACCATAGTGATAGCTCCAGCTAAAACAGGTAAAGATAATAATAATAATATAGCTGTAACAAATATAGCCCAAACAAATAGAGGTAATTTATGTAGTGACATACCATTAGTTCTCATATTTAATGTTGTACTAATGAAGTTTATAGCACCTAATAGAGAAGATATCCCTGCTAAGTGTAAACTAAAAATAGCTAAATCTACAGATCCACCAGAGTGTGATTGTATTCCAGCTAAAGGCGGATAAATTGTCCATCCTGTTCCAGCTCCATTTTCTACCAATGTACTCATTAATAATAAGATTAATGAAGGAGGCAATAACCAGAACGAGATATTATTTAACCTAGGAAAAGCCATATCAGGGCTACCGCAGTGAATAGGTAATAAATAATTACCAAAACCACCAACTAACCCAGGCATACGATTTTCCTTAACCTTTCGATTAAGGTTGGACTATATCTTTGCCCTTTATCTTTAAAAATTTTACTCAACTTAATAAAGGGTATTTCGCGTGTAGTCTCTGAGGATCCTACTAAAGATAGTTTTCCTAACTCTGCTTAACCTAGTGTAGCGAAGCTAACCTACGCTAACTAGAAGTTAGCAATCGCTACGCTAGTTACTAGCGATTGCTATAGTAGCCTTAGTCACGCAGATACACTAGACTAACTGCGTTAGTACGCTATTAAATTATTCTTTGGCCTACAATGAATTTTCGCAATTATAAAGAGTCGAGAAAGTGCATACTCGTTGGTTTCCTGCTGATTGCCCAATATATTTATATATGTTACTACTTCTAGCTACCAAAATGAAATATTTCGGATATTAAGAGCTAGTTTATAAATCTTAAGGGGTTTCCAGCATATAGCGAAAAGAAAGTTATGAATTACTCCATAACCCGGCTATGCCTAATAACACATTTTAATTTAACAAAGTAGCGAATGCTAGTTGCTTATTTACATAAGAAAGTTTCCATTGACCTCGATAGTATGTTTTATTTGAGTGACCTTGTAAATATAATCGAAGTGTCGCACGATCTGCTTTCAGAGCATTTGCACAAGCATTAAGAGACGAAAACTTAGCTGAAAGTTTAGGGTTCTTAATATTTTCAGCTAGTATTGAATGACTTCTATCATTAATAGAAGAATCCCTATTAGTTCTTTCAGTTGAAAATAGTAATTGCAAATCATCAATAGTAAGTAAAGCATCGACACTAAAATTAGTAGTAAAGCTAGCTGTTAATGAAAAAACGAATCGATTTAAAAAGGGTTTACCACTTGCCAAATATTTATCTAATGTTCTATGATCTATATTAAGCATTTTATATAAATATGTTTTAGAGTCGAACATATGAATTAGATTAGAGGTCGCAATGTCATACACATATACTGGAGTACCTCTTAATTCTCTCAAGTATTGTCTCCATTCCATGGACATAGGTTCATAGTAACCACTACTAGACGCTATTAGATCTATATTTAAATCAAGAGCTAGTGTATTTATAAAATATTGTTCTAATTCTACTGCCATTTGTGAAGTTGCTCCCTCCTCCATTATACATAGAGTTAAACTAACATCCTTAAATCCATGTTTGTGAAAATATCTTAAAACTCGTCGATCACCTTTAGCCAAAATAGAAGGCATAAAATAAGAACAAACTCGATTATACAAAGATATACTGCTTCCTATGTAGCAAGAACCCGTAGATGATTTAAAAATATAAACTCCTTTAGCCTTCTTAGCTGATGTTGCTATTTCATTTCGGTTATGAAACGCATTAGGAATGAAAATCTTAGTGTATTTGTGCGGTTCCTTATTTGGTTTATTAGGATCGATGTAACGAAAGCTACTCCGACTACTATTTTTAGTAACCTTCGGTAACTGTACTATTAAATTAGAACCTAGTCTACTTTGCTTGTTTAACGAAGTTAGCTGCTGTTAAATTAATATTGTGTTGGTCTCTAACCATAAAGAATATCATTATAAAGGCGTGTGCTGAAATTATTACGTTGAACAGCTGGTGGTCTCCTTGTAAGAATTGTACTCCCGGAGAAGATAATTCTAATCTAATTAGAACTGAAAAAGCTGTTCCAATCATACCTGCAAACACTGCAAATATTAGATACAGCGTACCAATTTCTTTAGCATTAGTTGAATTTAGCCAATTCATTGTACTTTGCTATTGGGCTAAGTCGTCTTAACTTGAACTATGCTCTAGAAAATATTCTGTAATACAGTTTATAAATTCCAAACATTAGATTAGCGTACGCTAGTGTAGCATAATACAGTTACTACATCTTCTTTTAATGAAATATTTCATAAATTTAATTCTTTAAATTATTTTAAAAACAAAATGGGGTAGTGGCCTAGCAAAGCTATTCTGGTTTAGCAACGCTAACTTCGTAATAGCTGCGCTATTACTAGTTTCTTTAAATGAATTAGTTTTTAAAGATTTATCTGCTTCTCCAAAGTAAAATTTTTTAATTTATTATTACCTTAATCAGTTACCCTAGGATCAATAGCACTATCAATAGAACTGGAACCTGTAGCTTAACGAAGTTATAGTAGCTGCGCTATTCTAACGAATAGCTACGCTACGCTAACTTCGTTACTACTATTATTTTCAATCCGATTATTAGATATAATAGTACCTGAAGCTGCTAATCCTGCTAATTTAACAGTATTATCAAATATTATTTGATTATTAGAGAAATGAATATAAGATAATATAGATAATAAAAATATAGAACAAATAAATATTACTGATATAATATCATTTATTAAATCCAGTAATCCTATATATTTTGCAGTTATAATCATTATTAATATGATAAAGTTAATTTTAAGTGATAGTGTCTAACAGATTATTTTTATGTAATACTCTGTTAGTAGTAGCGAAGCTACCTTCGGTTACTACTTCGGTTATAACGAAGTTAGCGTATGCTACTACTACTATAAAGTAACCACTATAAAGCAAACACACAAAAATACAAAACAAAAAGCTCTCTCAAAACATGTTTTCCACGGTTACCTTTATTTAACTACAAAAATAGACTGTAAGGTTAAATGCTTTACTTGGGCGGCGAAACGTAACCACCTTAACTTAAAGTGCAAATCCTCCTTATCTATGTAGAGATAATTAAATCTTAATCTTAGCTTTAAATTTTACTGTGTAATTCACAGCCTTGCCTTTAATTAACTGCTACTAACTTCGATAAAGTAACAATCTGCAAATAGCTTAGCTAGACTAGTTGTAACTTTGTTACTACTAACTTCGATTAGCTACGCTATACTAGGCCACTTGAAGTTCAGCTACAAAGAATAAGTTAATTTTATGTAAAACGGGCACTGTGAGATTCGAACTCACGACTTCTTTAGGAAGTACTCGTTTTCAAGACGAGCGCCTTAAACCAGACTCGACCAAGTACCCTTTAATTTTAAATTTCTTACATTAAATTATCTGTCTAAATGAAACTTATTGCAGCGAAGCTAGCCTAGCGTCCGTTAATCTAGTAGTAGCATTCGCTACGCTAGGCTTCGCTACTACGCTAGGCTAACGAAGTTATAATAGCTTTGCTAGCCTAGCGAAATTAGCTAGTTGTAACTTTGTTACTACTAACTTCGTTATAGCATTCGCTACTATTATTTAATCTAACATTAAACCTCGACACCTTTAGGTTAGGCGGCAAAAATAGTTTAATTAAATAGTATAAGACCTAAGGGATTTGAACCCTTATAATATCCATTATGAGCGAACTGCATTAACCATTATGCTAAAGTCTTAAATTAAGATTTAATCTTGGAAAATTTTAACTTACTTAGGCTGCTGTAGCTTCGCTATAAGTTAGTAGCAGTCTAGCTTCGCTAGAATAGCGTACTAACGCAGTGACTAGTGGTTGCTAGTGTAACGAAGTTAGCTGACTTTGTTACAAATAGCCTAGTTAGGCTAGTATAGCGTAGTAGCCTAGGCTAGCATTCGCTATACTAACTTCGTTAGTAATAATTTAGTTAAGCTAAAAAACAGCTAGACTAACTAAGTTATAATAGCCTTAATTAAGGAGTAGAGTAATCGAAACTCTGTCTGTAAAGTGTAAATTTACTGCTAAAACCACTCAGCTAACCCCTTAATACAATTAAATAATTAAATTTACTACCTCAAACTTAGGCTAACTTCGTTAGAAGCTATTCTAGCCTAGCGTACGCTATTGTTATTACTAACGAAGTTAGTATAGCGAATGCTAGCCTAGGCTACTACGCTATACTAGCCTAACTAGGCTATTTGTAGCCTGCGTATAGCGTTGCTAAACCAGGCCACTATAAGTTAGTTAGGCTACTTCTATCGCACTTACTAGTAGTAGTGACCTTCTATTACTACTACGCTTAACTAAATAAGCGTCCGCTACAGGGGGGTATACATTGAAATATTTTCCAGCAGCACCTTCCAGTACGGCTACCTTGCTATGACTTTTGAGATGTTACTCAGAAGGGTTAACTGAAACTAATTAGCTAAACAAATTTGTACTAGATAAAAACAAATAATTTATATTTAGCGCTAGCTTAGCTAGCCTATAATTATAAACTTTTTGTTTGCAAGCCAAAGGTTTTCGGCCAAAGGCAGTTGCAGTCATAATTAAAGAGCTAAGATTTGTTGTAGGTTATAATTGAGGGCAGTTTCCCCCGATCCAAGCTTCTCCCCAGCGACAGACAGTTAGTTCATCCCGAATGCTATCTTCACCGTTGCGCTAGTGATCAACGATTACTCGAAATTCCTTCTTCATGTTGCCGAATTTCAGGCAACAATCTGCTCAAATTAAATATAATTAACTTTCTTTAATGATTAGCTCTTCCTTTTTTTTAATTAATTTAGTAGCGAATGCTACTATAACTTAGTTAAGGTTTCGCTTCACTTTGTAAAAGTTTTGTGTGGCACGTCTATAGCCCAGTTCGTTAGAGCCATAACGACTTGTCTTAGCCCCAAATGAAAATATTTAAAATTCATAAATTGTTAAGTATAAATTAACAACAGGGATTGCGTCCGTTAGTGGAGTTAACCTCACTTCTTAAAATACGGACTGACGACAGCCATGCAACACCTGTAAACTCCTTTCTAGTATAAATAGAATAACCTAATAGCATACGCTAGGCAAGAGTATATGCAAGAACTGGTAAGATTTTACGCGTAGTTTCGTATTAAATAACATGCTTCACTTCGTTTGCTCCGAGACCGACTAATTTTTTTGGTTTCAGTTTTGCAACCGTACTCGCAAGGCGGAATGGTTATCGCGTTAACATCGTTACTAGTTTATTTTAAAACTAACAACCACCATTCATCGTTGACAGTGAGAGATATCTGGGTCTCTAATCCTATTTTCTATTCTCACCTTCGTTCCTCAGCGTCAATCATTATTAGATAAAAGTTTTAACCTTTAGTATTCCATTTAGTATCTCCGGATTTCATCCCTACTCTAAACATTATTTGGCTTATCCTCTTTTTGATTCTAGCTTTAATTCATTATTAATTAACTATTGTAACGAAGTTACTTTTACTTATGTGCTGCTAATAGTAGCGTAAGCTATACTAACATAACGAAGTAGCCTAGGCTAGCCTTCGCTAGTAACCGTTTGTAGCGTAGCTATACAATTACAGCTACACTAGTTAGGCTACAAAAATTTCTAGAGCTTTCTAATTAATAACTTTCAAAGCAGCCTACTTACCCTTTACGCCTGATTAGGACGACTAACGTTTGCGTTTCTGGCGTTACCGAGTCTTCTGGCACCAGTAAAGTTGGACAACACTCATAGTAAGGTACTATCAAATTTTTCCCTTACGTTATCTCAAGTATCAATTTTAAATGATCTTAAGATTTCAGTTAGCTAGTTCACTCTTGCGAGCATTGACTAATATTCTCGACTGCTGGTAGATTACTCTACTTGGGGCTTTTCATTCCCAATGTGGCCATCTGTTCTATCAAACTTGGCTATTGATCGTAGGCTTGGTAGGCTTTTATCCTACCAACTACCTTTAAACAAAATAAATCGATTCTTATAGTGGGTTGCCTTTTATATCTAGTAGTTGCTGTAGTAGCGAATGCTACAAGAAGTTAGCTATACTATTTTATATAAAAAGCTTTCCTTTATTATAAATAAGCTAATTTATGCCTAACTATTATAGCCCTCTAGTAATAATAGCTACTAACCACCGGTAACTACTGGGCTATTTTAATTAAACTATCCCCTATTCGTGAGGTCTATAAAGTATCTAATTTATCATTACTCACCTTTACACCATGTCCTAGTGGACGCTGCTCTAAGTCGTTAATATTAATTATTTGAATAACTAATCAAAAGAAGGTTACCTTCCCTACTCGTCAGATATAGCGTACGCTATACAAAGATTCGCATGTCTTAAAACTACTGAATAACGTTCAATCAGAGCCAAAATTAAACTCATACTGAGAAATTTGATCAAAGTTTTTTACAGCTGAAGTAACTAGCTTTGCTAGGCTAGCTTAAGCTAACTTCGTTATAGCTGCGCTATTCTAACGAAGTTACTTCTGCTAGTAATTGCGTTAATATTCAGACTAACTTCGTTAGTCTGACTTAACGTTTGATATTATAGTTAAGCTACTGTAATATACTAGTTTGCTATTAACTTAGTCTTATTTTATTTGCTTATGCAATTTGTCTATATCTCTTTTATATCCAAATTCTAATTTCTATTCGCTTATGAAGATTAAGTTCTTAATCCTAATTCCATCTAATAATAAATCTTATAAAAATAAGATACAAAACTCCCGTGGAGTTGTTATGCAAATATTCCACTAGCTTACGCTAGGTACAAGTGAACCTTCGTTTATTAATCATTACACTGATTACTTCAAATACTTCCACTGTGTTTGTAACGCTGTTACTTACGTGTTTATTACTATCCTTATTACATTAGTAATCGTAACTGGGCTACTACAACCTAGCGAATGCTACTAGTAGCCTTGGCCACTACTCTAACGTTATACTTTACCTTACTCTAGCGCGGCTATACTATTACGGATAGTACTATTGATCTACTTTAAATATTATAGCCTAGGCTTTATTGATGCTAATTTATTGTATCGATTGCTAGTAGCGAATGCTACACTAGTTACACTTACGTACTTATTACTAAGTGTAGTATAGCTACGCTAGTATAGCCTAGCAAAGCTACTGCAATTGAGATCTCAACAGCAGTAGTAACTTCGTCAGATATAGCGTACGCTATACTAGTACTAACTTCGTTACTAGAATAACTAAGAGTAAATTTAAGAGTCAATCTAACTTGAAACAGTAGTATACCGACACTGATAGTCTCTATACAAACTTAAATCCAGATGAAATGAATGATTTATATTCTAATATAGTAGTAGCCTTGGCCACTAGTTACTAATTAACTAGTATAGCGAATGCTAGCCTAGGCCACTAATTAAAATTAGAAACTATCTCAGATAAGGCTTTTTTCATAGCTCCAAAAGTTTATTATTTAAATACAATTGGAGGTGAAGTAATTTGTAAGGTTAAAGGGTTAAATAAATCTGTCTGGTTACCAGAGGTTACTAGTTAGTGTAGCGAAGCTAGGATAGCGTACGCTAACTTCGTTACTAGCGAAGCTAGTAGTAGCCTTGGCCACTAGCCTATTATATAAAGATAAATATATAAATAAAAATCAGGATAAATGGTTTAAGTCATAAGACATTGTAACGAAGTTAGAACATCTAATCATCAAAATTATAAACACTATAAATTACCTATTACTATAGATCCCTAAAAATATGGTAACTTGCTTTATATCGATAAGCAATTAAATATGTATATTGTACAGGTTACTAGCCTTTGGCTATAACAACTGCTAAAGTCTTTGTTAAAAAAGATGAGAACCATGTAGAAATCATTAGATCAGGTAATGTAGTTTTATCTTATAAAGATAAAATAATAAATAGTAACTCGTTTGAACGATTTATAGATGCTAATCACTATATCTGTGTTAAAGAAGGTGATGAGTATAAATTACAGTTATTTAGTGTTAAGAAACCTGTCAGATTCATTGAACCTAAAAAAGTAGACAAAGCCCCATGTAGTAAAATAATTACAATGGATCTTGAAACACTCAACACTAATGGTAAAATGAGTGTAGCGTACGCTAACTTCGTTACACTATCATGGTTCGATGGTGACATCATCAAATATTATTTCCGATCAGATTTTAATAGTTCTGATGATTTGATTATAAAAGCAATCAGTGTAGCGTACGCTATAACTAAGGTAAAGTATCGATCATATAAGATTTATTTACACAATTTCTCTAATTTTGATGCTGTATTTTTTTATTAAAGATACTAAATAAATTAGGAGTAGTAAACCCCTTAATACCTAAAGGTAGAATTATTAGTGTATCATTAAGTTATAGTAGCTGCGCTATCAAGTTATTCTAGATCATATACAATTCATTTCAGAGATAGTTACCAAATACTATTGGCTAGTCTGAAAAAATTAGCTAAATATTTTAGAGTAAGTACTAAAAAAGGAATATTCCCTCATAGATTCGTTACTAATGATAATTTAAATTATGTAGGAGCTGTACCTGCTTTTTAATATTTTGATTATATTCGTCAAACAGAATATAATGAATACTCTAGCTCATTTAACTATAATTGGAGCTTAAAACAGGAATCTATTAAATATTGTGAAAAAGATTGTATCAGCTTATATCAAGTGCTTAATGTATTCAATAAAATGATATTTGATAAGTATCAGATTAACATTAATAAATATCCTACATTAACTGGATTAAGTTTTGCTATATTTTTATAGCGTACGCTACACTATTTGAAAAAGTGTAAAATACCTATGATTTCAGGACAAATCTACAATAATATTAAACTATCTTATACTGGTGGTGCAACTGATATGTATATACCAACTAATGAAAGTAAAGAATTAGTATATGGTTATGATGTAAATTCATTATATCCCTTTATTCTGATTAAATATCCAATGCCTATTGGTAATAAAACTTATTTTGAAGGAGATATTAGAAAAATAGATCCGAATGCATTTGGTTTCTTCTATTGTAAAATAACTACACCTGGAAATTTAATTCATCCTAGCAAAGCTACTTCAAACTCATGTAAAGACTAAATCAGGTATAAGAACCATTGCAGGTTTAGGTTGTTATAATGATACGATATTTTCTTCTTCTAAGGATAATGCTATAAATTTTGGATATAAATTCGATATTTTGTGGGGTTATACTTTTGATAAAGGTTATATTTTTAAAAAGTATGTGTAGCGTACGCTACACTGTATAAAATGAGATTATATTACCCTAAATCTGATCCTATGAATTATATTGCTAAAATTAATTTAAACAGTCTTTATGGTAAATTTGGTATGAAAGATGAATTCGATAAAATCAAAATAACCACTGCCAAAGAATTTAAAAATATCAATTCAGAAAACAAAGTAAATTTAATTACTGAAGTTATAGTAGCTTTGCTATGATGATCATTATTTGATTTAATATAAAGATACTACAAATAAATTTACACCAGATAATTTAAATGATAAAGATTATAAAATTAATGTTGCTATAGCATCTGCTGTTACTAGTTATTCTAGAGATTATATGTCTCAATTTAAAAATAATCCTAAATTAAAATTATTTTATACAGATACTGATAGTATTTATACTAATTTAAATCTTAAAGAATTAGGTAAATTGAATAGCGCAGCTAGAATCCGTTTCAAATAAAGCCATTTTCATAGCTCCTAAGGTTTATTATTTAAACACTGTAGATGATCAGGAAATTGTTAAAGTGAAAGGTAGCTTCGCTACACAAAAATATACCATTAACAGAATAGCGCAGCTAGACTAACGAAGTTAGCGAAGCTACTTTACTAATCAAAGATACATCAGTAGTTAAATCACCAGACAAATGGTATAAATCATTAGCTGATGCTTCTATAGAAATTAAACATCAATTATATACCTTAACACAGACTGATAACAAAAGATCAATTAAATATCATTCTAATGGAAAGATGATTGATACAAAACCATATATTTTATTAGATAAGAAATTAGTACCCCCTTTGTAGCGAGGCAACCAACAAAGGTTATATTAGCATACGCTAGAAAATCATAATCACAAATTCCCCAAAAATCGAAAACGTAAAACAAAATAAAAAACACAATCAAAATTATAATTACTAGCCTGAACAAATATCTGTTATAATAGGTGCTTTTAATAGGTAGTAGCTAAATACGTTAAATTATCGCCTCTGATACTTTTTTTGGATTTCACAAATCACATCAGCCTTACAAATTCATAGTCTCAAAGTTAGTAGCGAATGCTAGTAACGCTAACAAATACACCAAAAGCGTTCTAACGAAGTTACTTCAGCTAGTAATTGCGTTAATATTAAGACTAACTTCGTTAGTCTGACGGTCAACCTTATATCGCTAAAGGGGGAACACTATCTTTGAAACAATTACGAACAAAGAGACTTGAACTCTTACGGGTTTTCACCCACTCCTTCTTAAGAGGAACTTGTTTACCATTACAACATGTTCGCTATTTAATTAAATGCTTTAATAAGCATAAATATTATCTCTTTTAAGTTAATAGTAGCAGCGTATATTACCGAAGGTTAGCATTCGCTAGTAACGAAGTTAGCCTTGTTTTAAGCTATTCTAACTTCGTTACAATAAACTGCAACTGGTAATTAGAGTTAAGAAGGAATTGAACCTTAAGTGTTAGACTTTGCAGGTCTACTACAGAACCATCTGTACACTTAACTCATGTTTAACGTAGCGTACGCTAACTTCGTTACAACTTCATTAATAGCAGTAGCGAATGTTAGTAGTAGTAACTTCTAACTAAGCTAGAATGCTATAATAAAGCTAAACTAGCTTAGCGAATGCTAGTTGCATTGTGGATATAGCGTAGTGTAGCGTAGTAGCTGCGCTATTATAATGAAGTTAGTACTATTGCTTAATTATAGTAGCATTTGCTAGTAACGAAGTTAGCGTACGCTATTCGCTACTATAACGAAGTTAGTAGCTATAACAAAATTAAAAGGGGGTTACGGCAGCAAAAGGCGGCAGGGGGGGCTAGAAGTTTTGTCCAGATTTTACTGTAATTGTAAATGCACCTTTTCTATTTTTATTTGTAAATCTTGCAACATCTGAATAATTAATTTTACCTTTAGCAGTAAATCCTTTTTCAAATTTTTTAGTTGTTAATCTAGGTATAATTGGTTCTCTCATTAATCTACCACTAATTTTTATATTTAAACCCGATAAATGTGCTAGGCTAACGAAGTTACTATTAATTAAAGGATTATAAATATAATCAATACTTGCCTGTGGCCAATTATTAAAGTGCCCTAGTCTAGTATTGCGTACGCTAATATTGCCACTAGTAGCCTGATTACTAGTATAGCGAATGCTAGTAGCCGCCTTGGCTGGGCTACTATTAATAATATTACTATTATATAATCTATGAATACAAGCACCTATGTTTTTTTTATTTATAATTAAAGCTAAGAAATTAACTAAAATATTACTATCAAAATAGGGCTGATGTAATCTAATTAATTCTAATTCTACAGGTTTATTAAAGAATTTACTTAAAATAGTACTTATTAATTTAAATTTTTTAGGATAAACTTTAGTTAAATTACTTTGAGCTAAATTATTTAATTTATTTCTTTTTAGCCCTATTAAAGCACCTTTTTTATTGGCCTCTAGATTTTTATTAGTTATAACTTTAGGTATACATATAAAATAAAACAATTGAATTTTGATTTTATCTGGAGTTGTTATAAGCACAGGTTTACTAATTAAACAATACATAGATTTAAAAAAATTGAATAATAATTTATAAACATTATTAATAATAAGTTTATTTACATTATTTACTGTATTATATTTAGTTGCGTAATTATTAAAACCTTTGGCTGGAAAACTATAACTTATAATATTAGGGTTAGATGTTTGACTACCCTTTTTAGGTATGTATACTAGTTGTTTCCGAAGGCTAAAAGCTAGTCTAGTGTACGCTATACTAGCGTAGCTATTCAACGGTTTAGCTTTAAAAAGGTTTAGCTGCTGTAGACGAGTAGAAAGTGTTATATTAGGCAACACTGAGCTAACATCTAGTAACTGCAAGCTCGATTTTGCAGCCTTAGAGCTAGGATTATTAAATAATGGAACTAGTTGCCCACTAGCTACTTGCCTAACGAAGTTAGCGTGCGCTACACTAGAACCTGCCCCTTGGTTAAGATTTAGGTGCCAACGGTTGCTACCTTTAGCTTCCTTTATATGAGATACAGCCAAAGGGCTGTAGGCAGAGATATTATAATTTTTTAAAATAGTCATTTAATTTATTTAAATTTGATTGTTCATTTTAATAAATTGAACTTAGATGTCAAAATTTTTAGTTTATAAATAATTCTATTAAAATAATACTGGCTAGCTTCGCCACTAATAATTGCCTATAACAATTTTATAGGCCAATAGATTTTTTTTATAACCTATAATCGCGTAGGCTAGCTTCGCCACTAATTTAATCGCCAGCCTTATTGACTCAGATAATTGAATAGCAATTCTATTAGCTACTATAAATTTAACCAATTTGGTATACATTCGTTCCAATATAGGTTTTTATATTATAATAAAACTAATAGTAGCGTACGCTAACTTCGTTAGGCTGCTGTGATTTCGGACAACGTACGCTAACTTCGTTATAGCTGCGCTATTATAACCGAAGGTAACTATTGCTACTAGTTACCCTTTGCTAGAAGCTAGCAAATGCCAGTTACTGAAGGTTAGTTACCGAAGGTTAGTTACTAGCGAATCCTAGTAGTAATCATCGGTAGCATTCGCTACTACTATTAATGTTAATTCTCTTTTGGACTCGAACCAAAATCCGCACTTTAGAAGAATGCTGTTTTAACCAGTTGAACTAAGAGAACTATAAAAATATTAGCTCTATCTTCCTCCGCTGTAGTGGCGAATGCTACTATAACGAAGTTAGCGTACGCTAGTGGCTTATAACGAAGTTAGCGAAGGTTAGCAACCGCTACTCGAATAGCGAACTAGTGCAGTTACTACAACTCAAAAATCTAAAGTTTCAGCTGGTTAGAAGAATAGTAGTAGTGAATGCTATAACGAAGTTAGTAGTAACAAAGTTACAACTAGCCTTGCAAAGCTATTATAACTTCGTTAGATGCTAGGCTACTATAGCATTCGCTAGTAACTAGCGTACGCTAGCCTAGGCTTCTACAATCCGAGACCGCAAATAATCTGCTAGCTGGATTCCACCGTAAGGCTCGACTAACTTCTAGTAGCGAATGCTATGGTAGTAACTTCGTTAGAATAGCGCAACTATAACAAAGTTATAATATACTAGGCTAGATTAGCGTAAGCTAGAAAATTTGAATATAAAAACGAGCCCTTCCAGATTTGAACTGAAACCGCTCTAATTGACAATTAGATACTCTACCTTTTAAGCTAAGGGCCCTTTTAAGTTGGAATAGCCTACGCTAGTATAGCGTAGGCTATTCGCTACTAGATGTTAGTAGTAGCGTACACTAGTAGCAAAGCTATACTAGTAGCGAACTTACGCAGTTACTACCACTAGTCGCCTATGCTGCAACTTAATTTATACAGCACCAAGAGTGAGGTGGCTCGAACACCTTCCAGTGATTTTGGAGATCACGATACTACCGATTATACTACACTCTTTACCTAAATTATTAGCTTAAATTCAGCAGCAGTAACTTCGTTAGAATAGCGCAGCTATAGAGCCCTAGCTTCGCCACATAAGCGTAGTTATAGCATCTGTAATAGTAGCCTAGCGCAGCTAGTTACTACTAATTTAACTGAGTTGACCGGATTCGAACTGGTATAAGCCATTACCAAAAAATGGTGTTTTTCCAATTAAACTACAACTCAAAAAAACAAAAAACAAAAAACAAAAAAGTAACAATAATAGTAGTAGCGAATGCTAGTAGTAGTTACTAGCGAATGCTAGTAACTATAGCATCCGCTAGTAACTAGAATAGTAACGCAATTATAGCATACGCTAGTAACTAGAATAGTATAGTAGCATTCTAGCTTCGCTAGAATGCTACTATAACTTTGTTAACTTAAGCTAACTTCGTTACAACTATAACTATATTAGGCGAGTTAAAATAAGTTATTTGCCGAAAACTGGACTTGAACCAATATTAAAATCTTACAAGGAGTCCGTTTTACCAATTAAACTATCTCGGCTAGCTTCGCCACTAATTATTTGCAGGTTTTGCTTTTTATATCGTTTTTATAAACATAACTAACTAAAATTTAAGCTACAATAAAGGTATAGCCTCGTTGTAACGCAGTTAGTAGTGAATGCCAGAGGCCTAACTCCGTAAGGCTAGTAACTAGAATAGCGCAGCTATATTAGGTGCTACTACTAATAAATTATAAAGGCCTTAAGGGGGTTCGAACCCCTGTAAAAAGTATTAACAGTACCTCGCTTAAACCACTCAGCCATAAGACCTTAAATCTTTATTTCCTAACGCCTATTTTTGGGGGAAGCGAGACTCGAACTCGCAAATCCTTACTCCCAGGGTAAGTCCCTTACCAAATTAGGTCTATTCCCCCTACTGCCGTAGGCTGCTTAAATCAAACTAACGAAGTTATAGCGTACTAACGCAGTTACTAGCGTAAGTCACAAAGTTATAGCGAACGCTACTAGTAGTAGCAAAGCTACTACGGTAACTAGAATAGCTACGCTAGCTTTCGCTACTATAACGGAACTACCCTCACCCGCCTTAAACTGACACGGGTCTAGCTAAACTACTATGATATTTTGTTAATCCTCAACATTCAGTTTTTTTATAAATTAGTACTGCTAAACTAAATACTTTACAGTACTTTCATTTGCAGCCTATCTAGAAATGTTCTATTTCTCAATTAAGGTTTATAAATAAACCATTTAGTATCTAGGGGTTAGATTCTTGCTTGATAGACATTCAGCACTTATCTATTATGTTTGTGGCTACCCAACTATGCGTTCATTATTTTTTGTAGCTACTAGAAGTTATAGCATACGCCACTAACTTCGTTACTATAGCAATTAATAATTAAAAACAATTGGTACACTAGAGAAACACAGCCTATTGGTCCTTTCGTACTGGAAGGTCTGCCCCTTTTTACTAATTGCCCCTCCAGAAGATAGGGACCATACTGACTCACGTCGTATTAAACCCAACTCACGTACCCTTTTAATCGGCGAACAGCCGAACCCTTCCAAGCTTCTTCCCCCGGAGGATAGGATGAGTCGACATCGCAATTATTACTAATAACTCACTACAAATTAAGTAATACTCTTAACTTTTCAGCTAAGTTTAGACTATATCTTCAACCAGCATAAGAATACAATTATGTAGCTTCTGGTTGTTGGCGTGTAGTCGTTGAAGGGTTAAGATTTTTTTAACAGTTGCTTTAACCTAAAATTTTAACTTCCCTGCTGATTGTCCAATCTTTAAAATTTTTACTTGATTTTTCTAGTAGTAGCGAACACTATAATAGTTGTAGTTGTAATAGTTGTAGTAACCTTCGGTAACTATTCTAACGAAGTTACTATAATTACAACACTACTAACTGCGTTAGAACTAGCCTTTGGCTATAACTGCGTGACTATTACTACAGCTACTACTAGTTATAGCCAAAGGCTATGGCTACTAGCGTACACTAACTTCGTTACACCCTCGATTGAAAAGGGGGGTAGAGATAAGAGTACCGGCAATCAAAGATTAACCATAGGTTACCCTTCAGTTATAATAGGGGCTAGCAGTTACTAGGCCTAGAAAATTTAAGTATTTAAAGCTCTAAGGATGTTCCAGCATATAGCCAACTTCTAATCTAATATTACTATTAAAAATCCCCGTTGTTTGAACTTAAATCTATGTCTTTATATGAAGTAACTGATGCAGAATTTTCACCCGTTATGGTTTATGGAGTTTCATTAATTTTATAACAAAGTTAGCATTGAATAGTGCATATGTTCTTTCAACAAAGGTTTAGTTACCGAAGGTTACTACACCATCTAATGATTCTTTATTTATGTAAATTCTTTCATATTTTGAATCATTTTTGCCTTTTTTATTGTGAATTGAAGAACTAATATTAAATTTATCTAATAAGGCTTTTCTAAGTAAACTAATCTCTGAGTTATAAAAACTATATAGCTACGCTACACAATGTCTAGTAACCTTCGGTAGCATTCGCTACTCCTCTTTTTACTTGTAGTTACCGTTGTAGCAAAGCTACTACCATCGTCCATAATCCAAAAAGCTAAACTTATCGGAGTTAGATTAGTTACTAGCGAATGCTATATTTTTTTTTTACCTTCATTATTTAGGAACAAGTCAGCAAAAGGTTTAGTTACCGAAGGTAACTACTAGCATTCGCTACTAGAGAATGAGTTCTAAAATATAAAGATTCATTAATTTTGTAACGCAGTTAGTAGTAACCTTCGGTAACTAACATCTGCTCTTGTATAAGTTTTAAGTTCTTCTAATTCGAAACCAATTTCTAAAGTCAAATTATATAGATAAGTAATATACTCTAGCTGCACTATTCTTTTTTGATTGCTCAAAAGTAATGTATGCTTTATCTAATCCGGTTTTACCTATATGAGCATCACCTAATAAAACTCCAACTAACATCTCTTTGTATGCTTTATTCATCCTTAGAATAAGCTTTATGCGATAGCGTCTAACATTATCTATTAAAGGTAGTAGCTTCTAGTATAGCTGCGCTATTCTAATGGAGTTATAGCTACTAACAGCGTTATAGCCAAAGGCTAGTAACCCTTAGTTTTAGCTTTCGGCTACTACTAGATAACCAGTTCGATCTTTTACATCAGATATAAACTTGATCAAATATATTTATATTAGATGGTGAATAACTCACACACTATCTTTGAAACAATTTAATTTTTGTGAGATACTTCCTTAATGATTTAAGTTATATTTTTCAAGGTGCCAAACAGCCGAGACAATGTGTACTCTCGTCGGCTATCAGCCTGTTATCCCTAGCGTAACTTTTATCAATTGATCCTCGTCTATCCCATTTTATAGCGAGGGGTCACTATGCCCTACTTACGTATCTGTGCGACTTTTGAGTCTTTCAGTTAAGCATGCTTACCGCCATTGAACTCTGCGCAACCCTTCACTGGTTGATTGATCTCCATTCAATTTCTAGCTATACCTTATAAAGTTTATGATTATTTTATAACTAAAATTAAAATCGCTCTAGTAACTAGAATAGTTGTAACAATTTTACTACTAGTAGCTTACGCTATAACTTTGATAACTTTGTTACTAACGCAGTTACTATAAGTTAGCCTAATCTTGAGCTATTTTATTTGTGAGTTTTACTTAAAAACATAAAAATATGAAAAAGTAAAATACTTTTTTAAAAATATTTGGTTGTACTTTGCTACTTTATTAAAGACGACCGCCCCAGTCAAACTGCCAATTAGTCAACTATCCCTTTCGTTAGAAGGTAAACACAAACCCAACCCTAATTGTAAGGTTCCCAATATTTGTCCTAGATTCAGTTGCAACCAAAGGTAGCTTCGCTACTAGTGGAGGCTATTCGACTTCCCTATTCTCTCTTAACTAAGATTGTTCTAGATTCGTATGATAACTAATTACAGTAAAGCTGCATAGGGTCTTCCCGTCCCCCTGGAGGTAACGCGCATCTGCACGCGTAATTCAATTTCACTGAGCAAGTTGTAGAGACAGTGAGACCATCGTTACATTATTGATACCGGACCACATTTAATGGCCAACTGATTTTGCTACCTTAGGCTAAAAGCTACTCTACATATTTCTATGCAGTTTGGACTATATCATCAAATATTAATATATTTGCTCAATTATCTAGTCTCTGAGGGCTATAGCTTAGTTATAGCTGCGCTATTCTAATATTAACAACCTAACGAAGTTATCGGCAGCCACTAAGCTTAAGTATATTAGCTTAATTTAAGGGGTAGCTATAAATATAAGCTTAATTTACAGGCCAGCAGCTGAACTATTCAACTAAAGTTAATTCTTCTTTATTGAAGAAAGAATTCTTATCCTTAATAATTCCAAGTATATAAAATATAGTAACTTTGTTACTACCTTTCCCTTGAAGCTTATAGGATAGTTTAACCATTTCAATTAGATCTTCTTTGTTTTAGCGCAGCTATCCGAAGATAACATTACAATTTCCTTAAAGATAGAATATTCTTCTTTTTTACAACTAAATGGTTTAGCTACGCTACATAAGTTTCTAAAAAGGGTATTACATATTTAATTATTTGCTTATAACCTTTCAAAGTATAAACATAAACATCAGGAGATCCAGTTTAGTTACCGAATAGTAACTTTGTTACTAACGAATAGCGTACGCTATACTATATTCCCTGCTGATTGTCCATTGTAGTATCTTTAAGATTTTCACTTAATGTGTAGCAAAGTTATAGCGAACGCTACTAAGTACTTAAAGCTTTAGGATGTTCCAGCATATCATCGAGTTTATTGAGGACCCTATAGGTTTTTAATCAAATCCTCATAGTTAAGACCGCTATTAACCAGATTTTCGATCAGTCACTTGTATTAATGACCTTTCTTATATTAATGGCATCGGGCAAATTTCACACAGTATACTATCATATTAATGATTGCACTGTGTTGTGTTTTTAGTAAACAGTCGGGGCCTCCGATTCTGTGCCACCGCTCTAATTTACAGCCGAGGCTGAAAATTTATGCGGTACCTCTTATCGTCTAACTTAGGAGGTGAACTTGCCGAGTTCCTTAACAACTTTTAGCTCTACGCCTTAGTATACTCTACCTACGAACCTGTGTCGGTTTAGGGTACGGTAGTATCTATAAAATATTAATTTCCTGGTCTAGCGAAGCTAGAAGCTAGCTAGACTTTCTATTTTATACTCATCAGTCACAGCTTTAGCTATTATCCTTAGAGGCCGCATTAAATCAAAGTGGATTAACCTTTCTTTTTTTGAAACCCTTTCGTATTCGGCGAGAAGTATTATAACTTCTTTTTACGTTACTCATGTCAGCATTATCTCTTCAGTAACCTAAAATACAATGAAACACTGTACTATCATTAGTTTGACTGAATGTTCTACTACCTAGATTAACTTTATTATAATAAAATATTAAAGATAACCAACACGATATCGGTTGATTGTTTAAGACCCGTTAAATTTTCGGCGCTAGTATCTATTTTAGTAGCCTTGTTTAGCTACGCTAACGAAGTTACTAGACTGCTGATGCGTTGTTACAAACGTTCATTATAAGTAGCGACTGCCAGGCTCACTTAACAGCTGTATACGATAATCATACGTCCTTAATTTCACTTAACAATCATTCGGGACCTTGATCAGTGTTCTCGGCTGTTTCCGTCTTGACTGCCCAACTTAGCTTGAGCAGTCTGAATATCTACCATCAATTTATGTAATTCCGAGATTCGCTTCCAAAGGTAAGATTTTCTAGGTCCCCGCAACCTAAACGCATAAAAATTAATAGCCTAGTAACTAAAATAGCTACGCTATAGTTACTTTGTTACTATATCTTTTTACTTGTTGGGAATTGCCTTGCTGTACCTCCATAAATCTATATAGGTAGATGTCATACTTAAATATGTTTCGTAGAAAACCAGCTAGCACCAGGTCAGATTGGCATTTCACCGCTTACTTAAACTCTTCGGAGAATTATGCAACATTCACCCGTTCGATCCATTATAATCTGGTCTAAGTAAGATCACCTGGCTTCGGGTCTAATAGTAGTAACTTATCCATCATTGTTTAGCGGCCTAACAAAGTTAGGCTACTAATACTATATCCAGTCGCTTTCGCTAGGGCTTTTAACCTTGCTACTACTATTAAGTTGCTGACCCATTATGCAAAAGGTACGCCGTCATTCTGTTGTAAGAATTCCGACTGCTTATAGAGTTACTAATTCATGATCTATTTCACCAATTCTAGTTTTGCTAATATTTTAATTATTATTAGCAAAGCTATTAAATTTTAGGTATACTACTCGCTTTTCAAACTTTTCCTTCACAGTACTTTTTCACTATCGCTAAATTTACAATACTTAGCCTTAGAGGATGGTTCCCCTGTTTTCCGACAAGTTATCTCTCATCGTACTTATTTTAGTAGTAACTAGCATTCGCTAGTAACTACTTCGGTTACTAATAACTAGCTTCTCCACTAGATTAGCTTCTCCACTAGTTATTATATTATGATATAAACCTACAGGACTTTTACTTTTTACCTTTTTTAGTAATAGCATTCTAACTTTGTTACAATATAATTATTGTTGTAGTTACTAGCATTCGCTAGTTACTACCATCGGTTATAACGAAGTTAGCGTACGCTACTATAATTTTTCAATTTATATTTTAATATATTAGCAGGCTAGTCCGATTTCACTCACCATTACTTTCGGAGTCTCGGTTGATTTCCTTTCCTTTCCCTACTGAAATGTTTTACTTCAGGAAGTAATTAATTAATAAGGTTTACCTTAGGATCGCTTAAATGTATTAAATACCTTAATACTTAAGATTATTTTAAGCTTTTGGGTTGTACCCTCCTTATATGTATAAATTTGCCTTAGTTTTCCTTAATAACCCCTTTAATTAACTTTAAATTAAATTTAAAATGATGAGACTATATTAACATCGATACTTTTATGGTATCCGAATATAAACTGTTTTTAAATATAATGCTAGCGTACGCTAACTTCGTTACCATAACAAAGTAAGTAACAAAGTTACTACGCTAGTCTAGCGAAGCTAGAATGGCGCAGCTAGTAGCTACTACTCCCTTATACACCCTTGTAGTAGCAAAGCTATTTTTAAATTTAAAAAATCCCCAAAACGTAAAAAAGGCCTGTCCTAGAGTAACTTCGTTAGAATAGCCCAGCTATTCTAGTTAAGCGAAATAAAACCCCAAAAACAGCTTCTCTATCTACTTTGATATTTAAACTAAAAGAGTATTATGTAAAATAATATGTTAGACACTATCAATTAACTTATTTTAAAACAAATAATGTTCGAAACTTTTAAAAGCAAAATAAATAGGAGCTTAAAAATTATTACAACGGGAGCTACTCTATTAACCTACAAATCCTGGTTTGAAGCTAAAGAAGAAAGTAACAAATTAAAAAATCAAATGTTAGATATAAAAAATGAAATAAGTAATCTAAGCGAAACAGTAAATAAGGATGTTATAGATAATTCTATTAAAAACAAAATAATAGAAGAAATTCAACCGTTGAAAGAATCTTTTAGCAAAATAGAAATCTTAGAGCAAAAGGTTGATTCAATTATAGAACAAACTCAAATGTTTAAATCTAAACCTGATTCAGCTATTATGACAGAGATTCAATCCTCTAAAGAAGAAATAGGCAAAATACTTTCTAAAACTATTACTAAATTAGAAGAACTAGAAAAATTTTTAGAAGAAAATGAGTGGACTAAAAAACTATCTGATGATAATTTTCTATTTAATCTAATCAAAGAATATAAAGACTATTTATCTACTTTATCTGTTGAAGAATTATGTATTTTAATGAATCTATTAGTATGTGTTTTTATTTTAACTTGTTTAATAACTATAATATTTGCTTTCTATGGAAACTATTTTATAAACAAATTATCTTTAGAAACAAAATACCCTAAAATAAGTGGGTTTATTAAATGGAGAATAAAATTTCAACACTACTATATTATAGTAAATTCTATTTACATAGTAGTAGCTTTAGGCCTAATCAGTTATGTAAATTTTGTGACTTTATTTGTTATTAGTTAACTAATAAGTATGGTTTTATTACCCCCTTAGCGTACGCTAACGAATAGCTACTAACTTCGTTACTCTAATTTAAGCTGAAAAGGGACTAAGTTACACTAACGAATAGTATAGCGTACGCTATTCGGTAGTAACAAAGTTACTGTGCTAACGTAGTTACTACTGACACACGCTATCATTCGCTACTAATATTAAACAGAGTAACTGCGTTATAGTAACGAAGTTAGCGTACGCTATACTAACGAAGTTACTACGCTATTCGTTAGAATGCTAGAAAGCTAAAATTTTATTGTTAGTTCATATTTAAATATAAAATATGCTGCTCCTAACAGTTATACGTAGGTTTACCGTAAGATCTAAAATTTGCCTTATTTCAAGTAAAACCTAGGATAGCGTACGCTAGAAAATTCAGTTTTAACAATATCTATTTAGTAATAGTAACCTCCGGTAGCATTCGCTACTAACTTCGTTGTTCTGAGCCAATTTAAATTACACACCTGAAAATTTGTATCTCTTAATCGTAGTAACTTCGTTAGTCCGCTAGCTTTTAATAGCTAAATCTACTACTAGTTATTGTAAAGTAGCGTACGCTTTAACGCTGTTAAAGCGTACGCTACTTGTAGTAGTAACTTCGTTAGTCCGCTACTGCGGCTACCGCTACTACAGTACGCTATTAGCCTGCGTTACTAGACTAACGAAGTTACTGCCTATAAAGAATAAAATTTTAATACACTTATTACTAAAAGAAGATTAAGTTTAAAACAAAAATTGTTTTGTGTGTGCATCCGCAATAAGAAGCCTTTTGGCTTATTATTGTAGCCTGTATCAAATTAAGGCTAATACTTTTATGACTTAATTTGATAATAGCTTAACGAAGTAGTAGTAACTTTGTTAGTGTGCAAGTAGTGTAAGCTAACATCGCTACAACTTCCACTTCCAGTAGAACTACAACTACAAGTAACTCTGTTATAGCAAGGATACTATAAACTAACGGAGTTACTATCTTAAGATTGTTAAATTTAATATTTTTCTAGCGTATTAACTTCGTTAGAAGCGGTCGCTAACTTCGTTAGGCGATCAAGAAAATAAGTAATAAAATGTA